>PVJX010000212.1:0-328622 GCA_004027295.1 Dolichotis patagonum
CTTTCTTTCTTTCTTTCTTTCTTTCTTTCTTTCTTTCTTTCTTTCTTTCTTTCTTTCTTTCTTTCTTTCTTTCTTTCTTTCTTTCTTTCTTTCTTTCTTTCTTTCTTTCTTTCTTTCTTCTGTGCCAAGAATAAAACTCATGACCTTGTGCTTGCCAGGCAGGTGCTGTGCTGCTGAGCTATATCCCTGGTCCCATTTGAACATTTTCTTCCTGTTTCACAACACCTGTTATACATTTTAGTCTTCATATACATTTTGGTTTCTCACACCAGAGAAACAATGTGGTATTTACACATGCATGTCTGAAATATTTCATATAAGTGTATGGTCTCAAGGTATACCCATTTATCTAGAAATATCTCAGCTTATTCTTTATGGCAGTATAGTACTCCATTTTATAAAAACTCTTTCTTTCTTTGTTTCTTTTGAATTGGCACTGGGAATCGAACTCACGATCTTGCACTTGCCAGGCAGGTACAGAGCTATATCCTTGTCCCTTCTTTATCTGTTCATTAGTTGATGGGCATTTGGGCTCTTTCCAAGATTTGACTATTACAAACTGTGCTGCTGTAAAAATGGATGAGCATGTAAAAATGGGTGTGCTTCTCTAAAAATGGGTATGCATGGGTGCTATGTTTTTAATTCTTTCAAGAAGATACCAAGAAGAGTGATAGCTGTGTTGAATGGAACTCTAGTCTTAAATTTTTTGAGGAATCCTTACACTTTCAATCTCATTTTTGCATCTCTTAATTATTGCATTTGTAAAATTCTGTTGTTTATTTGATTCATTATTAAAGTTCTCAGTTTAGCATAGTGGCACATGCCTGTAGTCCCAGCACTTGAAAGGCTAAGGCAGGAGGATTGCTGCATGTTTGAGGCTAATCTGCTCTACATAGTAAGTTCAAGACCAGCCTGAAGTACATAGTGACACTTTGTCTCAAGAAAAAACAGTCCTCAATTCTCTGCCAAAATGCTTCAGCTTGTCATTGTCATGTAATGTTTTTGTTTTTGTTTTTGTTTGTACTGGAAATTGCACTCAGGACCTTGCACTTGCCAGGTAGGCACTGTGCCACTGAGCTATATCCCTGGCCCCTATTATCATTTATTTCAGTTGCTTTAAAAACTGTTTCTGATAATTCTTGTATATGGCTCTTTCCTTTGGGGGTCTGTTTCTAATGTCAGTTTCTACCAAAAGTTTTTTGATCATTTGTTTTTTCCTTGCATGTCTGCTTACTTTTCTCTGAATGCTGGAAATTAAATGTGAAAAATGGAGATAGTTTGAGGCCCTGAGTAATTGTTCTAGGAACCAAAGACATCTACGTGTGACTTTTATAAGTTGTATTGTAAGAATAAATAGGCGTGGCAGAAGTTTGAACTGGATAGAATTGGTAGAATCATCTAGGTTTCTTTGAGAAGGAACTGAGGGAAATTTTAAAAAATAATGAAAATTTCCAAAAGTAAAGAGGAAGACAACTAACAGGCTAAGGGGTCAGCATCAAAAAAGGAGACCTTAGCCCAAAAGGATAAAATAAAGATAATCAAAAGGCGCAGCAAATGCTATGTGAAAAATAATGGGTGTGGTGATCTTTGAGCTCAGATTAGGGTTGACAGGCTGGGTTAGTCTCAGTGCACAAAGGAGGAGTTGGCTAAGTTTTGAAGGAAGTAACCATTTAGTAAGTGGTGAAGAGCACTAAGGGAATTTTAGGGCATGCTGCACTTTGCAACTTCTTTTGTTTTTCCTGTTTCCTTTCAGAATGTTTTTAGCCTCAGTCTAAAACTGTTCAGCATAGTTAGGGAATGGGTGAAAAATAGAAGCCACCATGCTTCTATATGGCACCATATACCCTGCAAGGGTTTAAGGTTAGTAAACTGTCAAGTCCAGTGAGCTTTCTTGAACTCCGTGGGGTATTAATATCTGCTGAGCCTGCTTCGCACATCATTTTGTAAAGAGTTAATGGAATGTATGGAATATTTAAAAAATGACTACAAGTATAGGATGGTTAATAATCATAAAAATGGCTGGCCAGAATTGAATAATTTATAGTTATACTGAAGGAAAAAAATTAAAATCAGTAACTTACTACATGTACATTTAATTCATATTACTTGAGTTAAGTAAAATTTATGTGTAAACTGGAGCATATCAGCATCAGAAGTTAATATTTGAGAGAATTTTATTCATATGCTTTCATTATCTTTTTTTTTTTTTTTTTTTTTGTACTGGGGATCAAACTTGTGACCTCGTAGTTGCCAGGCAGTGTTTTCATTATCTTTGAGAAAATGATTTCTTTTTGAACAAGAAATCAAATATAAAAATAAGTGAATAGTTATCTATAAACTTAATCTTTTGGTTTCTATTTTGATTCTGTAATAAAAATTTAAACATTGTAGATGTGGGATATTATATGTCATTTGATCTATAATAAAATTAAAACAACTCAGTACTAAAGGAATATTGTAATTTATAGGGAAAACATACTAAAACTAAAGTATAAAATTATTTCTGTCTCTAGGCAAAATTTGGCTTCTCTGATATTACTGGAATTGATTATTCTCCTTCTGCCATTCAGCTTTCTGGAAGTATTATAGAGAAAGAAGGGTTATCTAACATTAAATTGAAGGTAACTACTATTTAAATTACTATTTAAATATTATATAGTAATATTAAATTACTATTTAAATATTTTTATTCATAATAGAATAATTTGTAATAATGTTTTAATGTTTATTTGTAATAGAAGTTATAAAGTTTAAATATCTCTAAAATATATTAATCTATTGACATCTTAGAACTTATAAATTAATGATGAATCATAAATAATGCAAATTGATTTGTTTTATTTTGAGATAGTTTTGCTATGTAGTTCAGGCTGGCCTTCACTATGTAGCCCAGGCTGGCTTCAGACTCACAGAGATCTTCCTGCCTCAGCCTTCCAAGGGCTAGGATTACAAAATAATGCAAATTGAAACATTTGAAAGTAATTGCATTAAAAATTTAGTCAGGGGCAACCCACTTGGGACCCCTTCTGTCTCTCTCTCTCTCAGACAGAAGCTTTCTTTCTCTCAATAAATATTTCTACTCTTAAAAAAAAATTTAGTCAGGAAAAAAAATTTTAGTCATTTTAGGGAAATTACTCTTCTTTTTTTTTTTTTGTACTGGAGATTGAACTCATGACCTTGTGCTTGCCATCAGGCACTTATGCCACTGAGCTAAATCCCCAGCCCCTCTTCTTATATACGTGTGTGTTCATACACTGTTCCCCTCAATGTTTGCAAAAACCTACAAGTAATACCTAACTATGGATTAACCAGTTCAAAAAATTTTGTTTTATTTATTTATTTGTTTGTTTGTGACAGGGTCTCCCTATGTAGTTCAGGCTGATTTTAAACTCACTATGTAGCCCAGGCTGGCCTTGAACTCACAGCTATCCTCCTGCCTCAGCCTCCAAGTGCTGAGATTACAGGTGTATACCACCATGCCCAGCAAAAATCTTTTAATTTTGAGATAGGGTCTTACTCAATTGCTAAATTGCCCAGGCTGGTCTCAAACTTGTAATTCTTTTGCCTCAGCTTTCCAAAGTGCTGAATTACAGCGTGTGGCCATCATGCCTAGCAGTTCATGTCACTTCCTTGCTCACAGTCCTCTGTTTAATTCTCTTTCCATTCAAAATGGAATCTGAATCCTATACCCAGCTTTACTAAGTCTCTCATTTCCTTCTTTTCCCCTTTATGCAGTACTCCGTAGTCATACTGGTTTCATGCTCCTGAAGCATGTTGTTTTGGAGTCTTTATACCTGTTTCTCTCTGCCTGGACTATTCTTGCACCAGCATGTTTGGCTTATTACTATCATTCAGATCTGCTTAGATAATCACCTTTTTGGAGAGGACTTTCCAGAACACTTTTCAAAAATATTTTCTTCCCAGTTATTCACTGTGTTATTACTCTGTTTTTATTTTCTTTGTTTAGTGCATGTCATATTCTGCCTTCTGTTGTTAAAACTGAATACCACAAGGTGGGTAATTTAGAAAATATAGGGGTTTATTTAGTTTAGTATTTTAGAGGCTGAGAAGTCTAAGACCATGACTCACCAGTATATGGTGAGTTTCTTCCTGCACCATAATGTGGTGGAGGATAACACAAGGTGAGACAGAGCAAGGGTGCCGAGAGAGCTTGCTTCCACAGTGAAGCCATACCCCCAGCAGCCCATTAGTCCATGGAGAGAGCACCTACATGACCCAGGGCCTCCCAAAAGCCCCTTCCATATACCATTAACAAACACAAAGCAGAAACAAAATATAAACAGCAACAAAAGCAAATACCATTAACATTCGACTTTGGAGATTAAGTTTCCAATACATGAATTCTGAAGAACACACTCAAACTATAGCAGTTTATTTGTCTTCTTGTATACCAGAAATAGTGCTTTATTCACTGTTATGTCCTGTATCTGGAAAATACCTGCAAAGTGTTTGCTGAATACAGGAGTACTTTCATAAAATATTTAAGTTGTGAAAGCGTCTCCAAAATTAGTTCTTCAGAGTGGTAGTCATTACGTTATTTGTGTATGATGAATACATTGGATATGAGGGAAGGGGAAAAACCCATCTTCTAATGCAAAGACATTATATCCACTTTTTTCAATACTGGAGATTGAGTGCAGGTGTGCTTTTACAGTGTTCACCTTTTATAAGTCTGTAAGAGTTTAAGGGTTATTTTTCAAGGTGGGGGTCTCACTATGTAGTTCAGATTGGTCTTGGGTGGCAATTCTCTTGCCTCCCCAGTGCTAGGATTATAGGTGTGCACCACCTTTCCTGGCCTACAGGAATTTTAGAAAGAATTCTACTTACAGTTACTTTATTAAATTTGTCTGAGTAATGATGAACTAATTATTTTTTTCAAAGTAGCTTTTTAGAAAAAATTCATTGGCGTATTTTGGGGAATATTTTATAAAATTGACACAAAGCACTTTCAGATACTTAAATTCACTCAGGTTATTGAGAACAGGATGCTGGTGTATGACTTTAAAAATTTAAAGTGCAGGATATTTAACAAGTTAGGTAATTATAGTTTAAACAGTTTTTTAATTTCTAAGCTTCCTACCATCCATATATGCATTAGTAGCTTTGCAAGCTGCTGAGTCAAAGCAGAAGAACTTCTGATTTACCATGTTTACTTTAGGTCACACAGCTAGAAATATAAGCTAAAAATCTCATTTCCTGAGTTCCAAATATATTTTGTCATTTTAATAAATATGTCAAATACTTTACTGTTTTTTTTTTTTTTTCTTAATGGTGTTGGAATACTGAACCTTTGCACTGAGCTATATCCTCAGCCCTTTTATTTCTTTTTTGGTACCAGGGATCAAACCATGACCTTGTGCTTGCCAGGCAGTCGCTTATATCACTGAGCTAAATCCCTAGCCCAGCCCTTTTATTTTATTCTGAGACAGTAACTTGCTAAATTGCCCAGGCTGGGCTTGAATTTGCAATCCCCCTGCCTTAACCTCCCAGAATGCTAGGATTACAGGCATGCACCACCGTGCCTACTGTAAATATTTTACTTTTGACAAACATTTTCATAAAGAAGGCTTGTGAACTTCATGATATGCTGGTATTATTTGACTTTGACTAGTTTACAAACTGTAGAGATTTAAAATGTTCAGCAAACACTGTCAACCTCTCTTATTGATCTTGGCTTTAATGATTTTGGCATGAAGCCCATAAAGTTAACTATAATGTAGCAAATATGTTTATCATATGTAAAATGCTATCATAATTAATGAACCCTTTTATCCATAACCCTTTATAGGTTGTCACTGAAATTCTATGAAGATTATGTTATTCTCACACAGACATTGATTTTTAATATAGGTGGAAGACTTTTTGAATCTTTCTACAGAGCTGTCTGGATTTCATATTTGTATTGACAAAGGGACTTTTGATGCCATAAGTCTTAATCCTGACAATGCAATTGAGAAGAGGAAGCAATATGTGAAATCTCTCTCCATGGTGTTGAAACTAAAAGGCTTTTTTCTAATAACCTCATGTAATTGGACCAAGGAAGAGTTGCTAAATGAATTCAGTGAAGGTAAATGGCTACGTGGTGTTTCATTGTGCACTTACCTCAGGTTTCTTGTACTTAAATAGGTTTTTTTCTCCCTTGGTGTTACAGTGTTTTACTTTCCTATTTGTGAAAATTGCCTGCTTTCCTTCTCTGTTAATGACCATGGTAATAACTTTTAACTGTATATACAAAGGACAGAGAAATAACATTGGTTGAGGTCCAGAACCCTTTTTAAAAATTTTCCCAGAAATCCTGGCAGTTAAGTACTAAAATTTATGAGCCTGTAAAAATCAAGTTCTTTATTTAAGCAGAAGGATCTTTTATTTAAGTTGTATAGTGTATTATTTAGAGAATAAAAAAAGCACATGTATTATGCTTTTGGCTTCAATGCACTGATTTCATTGGCAAATCTGTAATAATGCAAATAGAAGTAGTATTTTTGAGTGTTAAATGATGAGATTTTGTTTTTTCTTTTTCCCAGTATTGGGGGTTGAACTCAGGACCTTTGTACTGAGCTGTATCTATAGTCTTTTTTTAATTTTTATTTTGAGACAACATCTCATTAAGTTTCTAAATTGCCCAGGCTGGTCTCAAACTTGCCTTCTACATTAATCTCCCAGAGTACTGGGATTACAGGTGAGTACTACCATGCCCTGCTGTGATTTTCTATTTTATTTTTATTTTATTTTAGTCTGGTCTCTTTTTAATTTTTAGTTTCCGAGTCCATTTTTTTTCAAAGATAAATAGAAAAAAGAAGAAAAAGAACTATAACAAAGTTTCAAAGCATGTCAATTAGGGAGTAACAGTGGTGCATACATTTAGTCTAGTGTTTTTGAAACAGGATCTCACTATGTAGTTGAGGCTGGCCTTGCGTTCACTTTGTAGCCCAGGCTGTTCTTGAACTTGCGGTGATCCTCCTACTTCAGCCTCCTGAGTGCTGGGATACAGACATGCACCATCATGCCCTGCTTTGAGATTTTCTATTTTATAGATACTTTTATATCTTGCTCTAGTGGCCATTTAGTTATTTAGGATTTATCTTTTTATTTTTAGCATATATAGGACAGTTATTTTTAACATTGTATAGAAATAAAATAAGGGAATTAGAAGCTCTATCTTAGTTTCCTAATATTTTCTAATTCTTGTGGAAATGGTTTCCTTTTTCACCATTTCAGTGCCATTGTAGTAGGATCCTATAGTGGTATATGTACTAATTAGGATCTCGTGATCATTGAAAATTGATAATCTATTCACAGAACATTTTGAGTTCCCTGGTTGACTGTGCCTTGCATGCTTTAGGGAATATTTTTATCTGCCAATGTGTTTGTAAAGTGTGCAGATCTTTCTGGGGAAGTATTTTGAAAATGTTCAGGTATTTGGTTACTTTTTCCTTTGAATTCTTTTCATATTAATATGTATGTATGTATTTTGGTGGGCAATAGAAATTTTTAGGATGAAGTCATAAGTAAATGATACAGTACTAAATATTTGGTTAAAATTTTTTATTTGATTAAATTTTGAACCTTAATTGTTAAAAGCTGAAGGCTAATTTACCTCGGGAGCACAGTTTACTGTGCACTGTTACTTATAATTACACTGTGCGGGCTGCATCTTAGATTTTCTGTCTGGTATCAAGGGACTAGGCAGGGAGAACACTTAAATATGCCCTTTTGTGTGCATTAAGTGGGTTTGACAGATTGTATGATGTAAAACTTGAAGTGTTTGAAGCTAGAAGTGTGAGCTTGTGGCTTCATTACCATTGCCTCTGGAAAATAAGAGTTATATGTGATTTATTGTCTTATTTTATGCCATTAATTTTATTATCTTCCACATTAAATTTGTTTCCTTTAGAACTGCTGAGACCCAATATCAATAGTCTTTCCTTCTTCCGAAGCTTGACAGTTTTAATAAATGCGCAGAGCTGTACTGTGTAGGGCAAGTTCCTTTCTTAGTTTTTAAATACAGGTGTTTTCTTTTACTCCTGGAACCAGCAGACAAAAACATATTTGTCTGTCTTTGATAATGAGGAACAGACTTCAGCCTGGTATAGTGTGCTTAAAAACGTGTCTGTGTCTGAGAACTGTTGAGTAAACTCTTTATGTTCAATTTTAGAACTAAATACAGAGTTAAAATAAGTAAAATGTTATAAGAGGAAATGTTAAAGAAATAATTACATACCGTTGATGACATGTTTTTTAGGCAGGAGTCTCTTAGAAAATGGTGTTTGGAGTTAGATGCAGGACAGTACCAGTACCCTGCCATGCATCACTGTCAAAGCCTTGTTACTAGCTATTGAGAATAACTGCCACATTTTCTTGACCTTACTATTCTTTTAAGGTTGCTTCTTTCCTTATTTTAAGTGTAAATATGCATAAAACTGTTTGAATAAATCTTACATTTTTTCCTTGATAGCCCTATTCATACAGCATAAACATTTTGTGTTGTAATGTGTTCAGGGAGGGTCAACTTGAATCAGTTCTAGTTTAATATTCAACAGACAACTTTATTACAAAGACTGAATTAAAACAATAATCTATTTTATTATAAAAGTAATAGATTCATTATGAAAAAAGTTAAAATATTAATAACCTCAATACATAAGTACATAGACTAAAATTATTAAATTGACTTTTGGAGGGATAGGTTCTTGCTATGCAGTTTAGGCTGACCTTGAACTCCCTGTGTATCTTACTTTTCTCTTGTTGTGGAGACAAAATACCCAAGACCCAAAGCTAAATTGAGAAAAGATTTATTTAGCTCACAGTTTGTAGAGGTTTCAGTCCATAATCTACTGGCTCCAAGGTAGAGTGGTATGGCAGACAGGCATTGCAGAGGAGAAACAGTTCATAATGGACAGAAGGTAGCAAGGCAAGCAAGAGACAAGACACTTTATGTCTCTTATATTATAGCCAGTCTACCAGAATTAGGGCATTGCCAAACCAGTGGACTGCTTTAGTACTAAATCAGTAGACTGATTTAGTAATTGCCCACACTTAATTCTAGCACCGTTAATCCTAGTATTGTACTATGAATCAGTCACTCTCTCTAGATTCAGCTACTTCCGAAAACCCCCCACCTATGACTGACTGTATGAGGCTTTGTGGGGCAGGGGCCAATCTGGACACAAGCCATAACACTATGTAACCCAAGGTGGCTTTGAACTTGTGACAATCTTCCTGCCTCGACAATGAGTGCTGAGATTACCCATGTGTACCACCACACCTGGCTAAAGTCCTTTGTTAACCATCAGTGGAATGTACGTCTGGGTAAGATTTTGGCTGGGTGTGTTGGCATCTACCATTAATCCCAGCATTCTAGGAGGCTGAAGCAGGAGGCAAGTTTGAGCTCAGCCTGGCCAATTTAGCTACTTAGTGAGAGACTGTGTCAAAATGAAAACCATAGGTGGGCAAGCCCGATGTGGTGGTGCATGCCTGTAATCCCTTCATTCGTGAGGCTGAGCTCACAGGATTGTTTCCAGTTTGAGGCTGGCCTGGGCTACATAGTGAACTAAGGCCAGCCTAACCACACACTGAGACCTTGTCTCAAAAAAAAAAAAAAAAAAAAAAAAATGGCCATGGTGGTACATACCTGTAATTCCAGCACTCAGGAGGCTAAAGCAGGAGGATCACCATGAGTTCAAGGCCAGCCTGGGCAATATAGTGAGAGCCTATTTTTTACCCCCCCCCAAATAAAATTAAATGAAAAATAAAAAGCATAAAAACTGGCTGAGATGTAGCTCAGTGCAAAGGCCTTTGGTTCAATCCACAGTACCCCCTCTCCGCAAAAAAAGATTCTGGTGCATTACATACAGAAGTGCTACATAAATTCAGTAGCCTTAGGTTTAGGGACTTAAAAAATTCATCCTGGAAAATTGACACCACTGCACTGTATCTTGAAAATATTCATTTTAAACACATGTAAAACCTCTGAAAACAAATATGGGTATGTGCCCATGTACCTAAACAGTGGTTCCATTTTCCAACATTAAAGTATATCATACATCATGCTATTTCAAATGCTTGTTTGAGTAATTTTTCTTACCTTTTAAATATTATTATTATTGCTTATTATTATACTAGAAATTCTACCATTGAGCTACCTCTCAGTCCCTTCTAAGGGACTATTCTTAGTTTGGAGACAGGGTCTTGCTAAGTTGCCTTAGCAGGCCTTGAACTTGTGATCCTTCTGCCTCAGCCTCTTGAATTACAGGCATGTACCATTGTGCACAGTCAGATTTTCCCCATTTTAATCACTTTTTAAATGTATAGTTCAGAAGCATAAGTACACTTACATCATTGTCCCATTCATCTCCAGGCTGTTTTCATCTTCTACAAAATTCATTTTTACTTCCAGGTTTTTAAACCTTTCTATGTGAAGTGCTTTTATATGTGTGATATGGATTAGTTGAATTCCTGTAATAAAACCATATAAAAAACTGTGCCTGGTAATGTTAAGAAATGAACACATGATAGATAGTTGGTTCCTATAAAGAGGGCAGTGAGGGGCTGGGGATTTAGCTCAGCGGCATAAGCGCCTGCCTTGCAAGCAGGCAGTCGTGAGTTCGATCCCTGGTACCGATTAAAAAAAAAAAAAAAAAAAAAAAAGAGGGCAGTGAAGTAGGCTAAGAGAGATGCAGGCGGAAGTGGAGGAAGTAGGAAATTAAGAGGGAAAGTCTCTTTTTTGTAATTTGTTTTTGGTTTTGTCTGTTCTTTGTTCATTTCAAGATGTTTGGTTTGCCATGCACTCATAGTAGAACTAGAAAATCATGAAATTCAGGCACCATTCAGAGTTTGAAATCACAGTTTTCTGAAGGATTTAAAAGTAAATGTTAGCAGGACATGATGCTTAGGATCGAGGATCACAAATTTGAGGCCATCCTGGATAACTTAGTGAGACACTGTCTCAATAAGAAAAAAGAAAAGAAAAGAAAAAGAGTGGGGATGTAGCTTAATATTAGAAGGCTTTCCTAGTATATATGTGATATGTGTGAAGCCCTAGGTTCACAAAAAATAATACAGTTTTCCCTTAACTGAGATACAATACCTAGTTAAAAGTATTTTAATTTTGTCCAACAGGATTTGAACTTTTTGAAGAGTTGTCAACACCCACATTCAGCTTTGGAGGCAGATCTGGACACAGTGTAGCAGCATTGGTTTTTCAGAAAAAGTGAAACTTTCCCTTGGACAAATTCAGGTAGCTTTTTAAAAGAAGCTACACAGAAAAGTAAACCTGATACAGAAAATAGAAGTGCAAATAAATGCTTAGTAAGTACACAGGATATACAGGGTGACTAGTTGTAATTGGATGATGAAAAAAATGAGTATGTAAGTGGTTGTTCTTAAGAGATTGATGAAGAATAATTTTAAGTTTGCTTTTATACATGAAATGTAAATATGTTTTCCTTTGTTTGCCTTGAAACAATTTCTTGTGACTGCTAAACAATTAGTAAATTAATTTGCAAAAACCATGTATTCTTGATTTTTGTGCATTGGTAAAGTTAAATTCAATATGGCTATTTAGGAAGATTACCCCAAACTCTTCGAGGGTCAGAATAACAACACAACTCTCTTAATATTCTATTAGGATATGAAATATAATAAAAAATGTTATTTTGGGTTGAGTGGTGGTTACTTTTAAAATAATTTAATAGCTGGGAAGAACTTCTTGACCTTCACATATGTAATTAGGAAAAATAGAAATGTATCAGTTGATCAGGAAATATTTATTGCCAGGTTTGGTGGTGCGTGTCTATAATTCCAGCATTTGCGGAACTCAGGCAGGAGGCTTGCAAGTTTGAGGCCAGCAAAACTCTGTCTCAAAAAACAAACCAACACAAAACAAAAAAGAATTGAATTTTGTTATTCTTCTGAGAAAGCGTGGTGTCAGTTATATAAACCCTCAAGGCTATAGAGGCAAATGTTCTAGTTCGGGGCTAATTTAGTAAGACAGTGAGTTTATTGCTTTGAAAAGATAAGGAGGCTGGGGATTTAGCTCAGTGGCCTAGCATTTAGCAGGTACCCAAAGCCCTGGGTTTAATCCCTGGTACTGCAACAACAGAAACAATAACAAAGGTACTACTTAACGCCATTTTACATTGGGGTAGTATTTTAATATTTGGGTCGTTTTTTCATATTGGAGTCATAATGCAAAATTTTCAAAAGTTATAGCATTTGATAATTTTTTTTAGCTTTTTGGTTCTATCAGGTTACAAAACTAACAATTTTTGTTATTTAGTAAATGTTCTTCTGTAATTAAGTCTAGCACTACAACCATATTGTTACTGTTTGCCTTGGGCAGGATAGCTAAAGGCATTTTACATGGACTTTTAAAAGGAGCAGTTTGGGAAAGCATTTATAAAGTATAAAAAGTGAGAAACTACTTAAAAATATATCCAATTTAAACATTTTAAAAATTATGTTGGTTTTTACGTGAAATCTTAAATTATAGGAATGTAAGTTTTATAATTTATTGAGAAAATCTGTTTTTATTCACATTAATAGTCTGTGATTTTGAATATAATACTAATTAGATAAGTAATCTTTTAGAATTTTGAGTAACTATATACATACTATCATAAAACACCAATCCAACAAAAATAGGTTTTCTACATGTGACTGGACAGACATTAAATTTGATTCACAGAAAACTCGGAATGGGTCTTTGTTTAAAACAAAAAAACAAAAAAACTGTTTGAGTCCTTGGTAGGGCATGTTTGTTCCATTTGTAAAGGTAAAGCCTTTTTTTGTTCTTTTTTGAATCATAGAGCTATTGATAAGGTTAGGAAAAGGGAACTGTGATTCTTCTTACCACTTTAATCCTGCTAGAAGACAGCTTCTTAACGATTGAAATCAATAAATGTAAAGTACAACATCCTAACATGAAATTAGTATTTTCAGATAATACTAAGCTGTTAGGAACTGGGCCATTAAATGTCACCAGTTAATGAAGTAAACCATAAATGCATTATTATTAAACTTAGTATTGTTAAATCTTATGCATTGGTGGGCAACTATGAAGAAAACACAGTTATAAAAAAGAGCAGTAAGTTATGTAATGAATGCTGTTTTCTGTGGATAAGAAGTTGGAATTGTAATTTTATTTAATCAAAAGGCACTTATTTTGAGGAAACTTGTTTGAAATGCAAATGAGATTTCTCTGAGTAGCCTGCTCAGAATTGTTGCTTTTCATGATGATGTTATTGCTGCATAACAGGCCACTTCTGTATGTAAGAAGTATGTACAAATGCAAGCCCAAAGGGAATTGGATGGACTCTACCAGTTAGCATATAGAAAGTTTTAAAAACAGTTTGTTTTAAGCCCAGTGCACAAGTTAGGAGTTACTTTACAGGGCTGGCATTTATGTATATAAGGATCAAACCTGACACTACTCAGCAGTTTTACTAAAGCTATTTAAAAATAAATGCAGTCTGTCTTTGAGTTTTTTCTACATCATAGTAGAAATGAGCTTGCTTTTCTTCATCTGTGATGTATGTGCAATCTTTTATTTATTTTGAGGGAAGAAGTATACTAAACATATACAAAAAATTTAGTCTTTTTATGAATAATATGCTCCAATTCACTTATGTTTTTAAATTTCTAGAATACTAAAAAAAGAAATTTTCTAGAATACTGTAATACAGTACTGGATATTGGCCTCATTTCATATTCACCCAGAGTATTAACAGAAAGCTTAATTTTTAAGAAATCTATGTTAGTAATTTTTATATAACCTTAAAATGATTTTCCTCAAATTGGTATACAAAGAAATAAAAGCCTCCCAGCTTATCTTAATAGACTTGTTTTCTTAAATAATTCTATTTTATGGATTTGTGTTTGTGTGTGTGTATGTGTGTGTCTGCCTGTCTATCTGCTGTCTGTGTTTCTCTGCTCTGTGGTCTACAATGACAATATGTACAAATAGGGGAATCATCTTGATTCCAGGGGAGGGACTTGGGTTTTGAGTTCCTATTGTTGGCCCTGTGACCTAGTCCATGTGCCAGAGACAGCCCTGAGTGTTGAAAGCAAGAGACCGAGTATCTGTTCCACGGTAGTAACCTCTCAGCTAATTGTAGTGGAGCTGTGGGTAGGTTCTGAAAGGAGCTTGTCCTGTATACTGTACTGGAAGAAGGCTGCCATGACAAGGCTTCCTTGTGGGAAGCATAGAACATATTAGGTTGAAATAGAATTTCATAGTGAAAAAAAAATTAGGAAAAAATTAGTGAAAAAAATCTTACCTTTTTTTGGTTGTTTTGTTTTGTTTTGATTTTTACGTAAGCAGAAAACAGAGATGTCTTTAGAAGAAGTAGGGAGTACAGGGGCATGTTTTATTAACAGTTAATGGAAGAAAATTAATGCTAATTTATTCTTCATACACACTATGCAATTTGTTAGAAAAGTAAAAGAATAGTTTGAAATTCTTTGGTCAATTGATGGATTCCTATGTTAGGGGCATAGAAATGAAACTCAACATTAAGCAGACAAATACTCAAGCCCACAGGCTACATAAATGCTGAATAAAACCAGCTCTACAATGGAACTCTGAAAAGCGACGGGTAAGAAGCCTAATGAATGATTGAATATGACCTTAGCAAAATCCCTGGAGTGTTGTTGAAAGATCATTCATTTCCAGCTTAGATGTCAAGATGGGCTCCAGTAACCAGAAAAAAAAGAGAGCTTGAGTCAGTACTTACTGAGTTTTAAAAATCTTTATAACATAGTGCATTAGACTAATCATTAAGGATTTTTCTTGCTGAATTTTGAGATGTCACTGTGTGGACATGTAGTTTAGGCCCAGGGAAATCAAATTTAAAAAAATAGGAATAATTCCCAAGACAGGAATGTGTCAATATCCTGCTTTTATGCAGTAGAACTTCAAAAACTGTGATGTATAGGCTGGCAGAATGTACTTTTGTCATGCTGATACTATTATAAGACAGACTTATAACCAAGCTATCAATTGTGCTTCAAAGTATTTGCAAATTACTTTCCTAGCTTATTAGAGGAAGATATAAGTAACCAAAATCTAGATTTTTTCAGAAGAAATGATTTTGTTTTCTGAAGAAAAGATAAGTTTTACCATATTATATTTTTAACGTGTTATTACTACACCAGTGAGTGGTAAGTATTTTATTGAGTGATCTTTATTGTGAATGCTGTTGTGAAGCTTCTTCAGAAAAGCAAGTATAGTGCATTCATTTTCCTATGTACATAAACATTTGTACATGATCCAGCAATTAGCATATCCTGAATAATGTCAGAGGGGCTTAGAAATATAAAAACACTCTAGTTGACTAAGGAGATGGTGAACTATATTTACCAATTTTCATTAATATATATAAAGCAGTTTATTATCAAGGATAATGTCCCTACACAGTATCAGGATAGTTGTCATTCCCTTGCCTGTGGTGGTGCTTCTAGGAGGAGGGAACTGGGAAGAGGCTAAATGTAGATGAGTGTGGGTGCTGTCAGTTCACATTTGCCTCCTAACCCTTCTGCTAATATGAAAATGTCAGGCCTTTGTTCTCATCTAATTTTAGTATATCCTGGCTAAAAAATAGGATGATTTCCAACCATGGAACTTTGAAGGGTGGAGTAGGGGGAGGAAGAGTAGAGGAAAGAGCAGTTTATACTTGATATCCGTCTGCCCTTCTGTGACAGTATCTAGCCCTTACGCTGTTGATTTTGGTAATTAAATTTAGATGCACTGAAGCAGTAATAATTAGGTTTTCCTTCCATGTTCTCAATACAAAGACTAGTTGTACTATGAATGGGAAAAATCATAATACGGTTTTTAATGAAACATACTTGACTGAATTAAAAAAACTACACAAGTGTTAGAAGAAAGGCATGAAATTGTGAGTGAAAATTGCATGTTGTGTTATTTATAAATAGAATGTTTGAAATCATTTGTATTTCAATGAAACTGCATTTGTGTTTTGAATAACGGTGATACAGTGTTGTTGATTTTTGAGAATCAGTCATAAGCAAAGCACATGAGACTCATCCCCTATGCCAGTGAAGATGAACCTATAGCACACACGTGCTGCAGTGGGCTGTTTGTACATTGAAAACTCTGCAAGGTTTGCCATCACAGCCCAGTGCAAACCCTAGCAAGCCTAGAAGGGAAGCTCTGATTCTGTCAAGAGAGCAGTTGTGTCAAATAATTGCTACTATAGTATGTTCAAGAGATAAGACAGACTTTCACATGGCTTTGTAGTTAGAAGTACCCATTGTGGTTTTTGTTTAATAAAAAAAGTAATTTAGGGCCTGGGGATGTGGCTCAGTGATAGAGCTCTCGCTTTGCCTGCACACAGCCCTGGATTCCCTCCCCAGCACCACATTAAAAAACAAATAGATTAATAAATTACATTTAAAAGGTAATTAAATAGATTGAACTAAAAGGGTAGTTCAAGCACAGGATCTCGTTATGAAATAAACTGTGAAACATTTGTTCAGTTAGTGAACCAAAGTTTCCTATTAGGATCTTTGTATGATAAAAATGTTATATAAAAGTCAGAGATCATCCTAAGTCAATTTACTAACAATTTGCAACAAATGAGATTCTTTTCTTTTCTTTTCTTTTTTTTTTTTTTTTGGTACCGGGGATCGAACTCATGACCTTGCGCTTGCCAGGCAGGCGCTTAAGCCACTGAGCTAAATCCCCGGCCCTATTTTCTGAACTTAAAAGTTAGTTGAATTAAATTTGTTTCATTTTATAATTACAGATGATGTGTGTTTAAAATTTGTTAATAGCATAAATATCAAGGAGCAATTATTTTTAAAAAATAATAAATTTGGGCTAGAGATTTAGCTCAGTGGTGTAAGTACCTGCCTGGCAAGTGCAAGGTTGTGAGTTTGATACCTGGTACCACAAAAACAAAACAAAACAAAATAAACTAAGTGTTTTGGGGAAAAAATTCCAGCTGGGTCTAGGCAAATAACTAAATAACTTTCCATTTCTAGCTTCAGTGGTTTTTTTTTTTTTTTTTTTTTTTGTAGATTGAGGACATTCAATAACTGATATTTTTTTACTTAATTTTTTGTAGTACTGGGGATTGAACCCAGAGCCTGTTCACCTAGCCTCTTTTTTTTTTTTTTAATGGTAGGAAGCAGACTTGTTTACTTTTTTATTTTTTTGTCCTTTTGAGACAAGGTTTTGCTATGTGATTCAGACTTGGCCTTGGGCTCACTTTGTAACCCAGGCTGGTCTCGAACTCACAACAATCCTCACAACAAGCCTCTTGAGAGCTGGGATTACAGGAGTGCACCACCACACCTGGCTTCTTATTTATTTATTTTTCCAATTATATTTAACATGACTTTGTCCCTTTCATGAAAAAATAAAAACCAGAACAAATGAAAATTTAAAACCAGAGGAAGTAGACCATTAATATAATATGATATTCATATTGCATGACTATTATGACCTGTTACAGGTTGTTATGACCTGTTGGTCATGAAAGTTTGTTTGTTTGCTTGTTTGTTTATTTATTTATTTATTTATTTTTGTGCCAGGGATTGAACTCATGATCTCAGGCTTGCCAAGCAGGCACTTACGCCACTGAGCTAAATCCCCAGCCCTATTTATTTTATGTTATGTTATTTAAAAGAAGAATCACAGAAAACAAAAAAGAGACAAACAACAACAATAAAAAACCCAAAACAATAACAATATAGGCTTTCAAAATAAGATGATAGGAATTTAACAATGGTTGTTGTATTGCATATTTTTATTTTCAGAAGAGATGCTTACATTACCAGATAATTTCTACAGCTTTCAACATAGGATTTTGGGAGGAAAACAGCATTTAGTCCATAATTTTTGAAATCGATCTGAGGTTTAGAGAACGGCCTACAAAATAGGTTTCTAATGTATATGGGAACACTAAATACTCTAGTTGCTAAATGTCAGTTGTTAGGTAATCTAATAGCTCTTTGAAACCAAGTCATCTGTATGTGGAAACAAAAGTATGCAATATAATAAAATATTTAAGGTAATTAAATGTGTGTTTTTAAAATCTAAAATATTTTGGGCCAGATGTGGTGGTGCACACCTATAATAATCTCAGCACTCTGGGAAATGGAGGGAGGAGGATCACAAGTTCAAACCAAGGCAGGGCAACTTAGTGATTTATGTTACTTTATTGTTATTATTATTATTATTACTATTTTGCTTTGTAATGAGTATATTAAGGAGCTATTCATACATTTCAACAATTGCTTAAATCTGATACCAGATTTAAACATGTGAACATACGACTTTTTTAAACATACAAGTAAAGCTATTCATCATAATTTGCTATACTATTACCATTACATTACAGTTACTTTGAAGCATTAAGTCAAATGGCTTAAAGTAGGCCTGTAACATACCTAAAGAACACCTTTTGATATTATACATGCAAATTATCTTTTTGTGCAGTCTCTTCACTTTAATTTCAGAGTTACCCAACTCTGAAGTTACAACTCAAGGGCTTATCATGATCCAAAGAGAAGGGAAAAACAACATAACTAGGACTGGTCAACATAGTTTTGTATGTGTATTTAAAAAGATGGCACAGCAGGAGGGAATGCAGTCCTAGGAATGCAGGCCCTTAAGAAGCAGCATTATTATAATAAACCTTCTTTAGAAAGGTATCATTTCGTTTTATACTATTTTGTTATGTTTGATATTATTGTATTTGAAACTATGTTCAACTATAGCAGAGAAAGAGATACTGTGATAGCTACTATTAATGTCTGGTTGTTTTAATGTAAAGTACTGTGTTGCCTATGTTGTCCTGTTCTGATCTGCTCTGTTCTGCCCTCTTTTGATTTATTTTCTTTAAAATTAAAAAAAAAAAAAAAGAAAGGTATCATTTCTATCACTGATATCACAGGCTAAATTATATTTTATGCTACCTTCAGGTAATTTTTTAAAAGTTATTTTTAATTTTTAAAGGGAATAAAACAACAATAAAATGAATCTAAACAATGATAAGACAGTATGAAATTTACAATAGTTGTTATTTTGCATGTTGTTGTCCTCTAAATTGTTGCTCAGACTACTGGCTTTAGGCCTGCAAAAACAAAAGACGTAGTCTCTCTGAATCAGCTGGTTGCTTGCTCACAATGGGGTGGGTGGGCAAGATGCTGTTCTCTCGCCATCCTGTGGTCTGGCTGACTCACCAGGTGGGGGCTTAGCTTCTTTCACCTTCAGGTAATATTTGAGGTTGGAGGCAGTAGAACACAGAGGCATCACACACTGAGTCTCACTTAATACAAATAACTATAGACAGACCAACACTTACACAAACTTTCCTTTTTCTAATTGTCAGTTAAATAAATTTTTAATCCACAGCTGAACAATGAAGGGTTATACACTAAAGCCAACAACACATACACCTAGCATTTCTGTCTAAGCTTGTTCATGTATACAACTAAATCAGTTACAAGGTGTGGTCCAACAGACAACAGGGTTACAGGCATTAAATTTCATCTTGCACACTGAAGTCATGAAAGTCGGAGCTTTTGTATTTGTGTTTATTCTTCATTTAACTTAAAACACTACCATACTTGAATATTGAAACAAAAACAATAGCAAGTGGTAAGCATATGAGATTATAGTTCTTCACACATTCACTACTGCCCACTAAATGCCAGCAGTGGGTGTTATTCACTGGCCCCATTAAGAGGTCTGACACTGAATACCACCTCTGGGATGATGTTTGTCATCCTCATAGGCTTCTCCATTATAATGGTGCCATTTTTTTCTGATTTGGATTAAAATCCACCAGTTCTACCTGGTTCATTTCATCAGTCTCTTCTACTTACTTCCTTTCAGGTAAGAGTTTTTCTAGCAAAGAGAGCTTGTTGGGAGAGAGAGAACCATTTTCAGGAAAGTTTACCTTAAATTTGATGATTAGACGACCCTTTTCATATGGTCTACGATAAACTGGCATGCTTTCATGTAGCACACACTTGATGTCTCCATGCTTGACAATTTGATCTGGATGAGAGGTGATGACCGTAGTTCAGGTGTTGAGTGGACATTGACTTTTGGAAGCCACACAGTGCTTCAGTCAGCTGTATGATGATACACATCAAAAAGTCCTCATTGGGGGCTGGGGATTTAGCTCAGTGGCATAAGTGCCTGCCTGCCAAGCGTGAGGTCATGAGTTCAATCCTTGGCACCAAAAAAAAAAAAACCAAAAACAAAAAAACAAGTCCTCACTGAGTAAAAACCATGCTCCTTCTGGTCTAACACAATGATAATATCTCCTGGCTCCAATCCTGGTTCTTGTTCTCCTTCACCATGGAATGTTATGTTCTGGCCATCTTTCATGCCTTTGTCAATATGAATAGAATCTTCTTCTATCTTCCTCCTGCTGCAGTTTTTACATCTGTCTTTAGGACTGATGTGTCTCCCGTGGCCCTGGCATTCTTGCACACACACTGAATTTGCTGAACCACTCCAGGTCCTATCTGATGAATTCTTATTTGCATTCCAGTACCGTAGCAGTTGGGACAGCACTCCACAGCTCCTTGCTTACCACCTTGGCCTTCACATTTGTCACAAATCAAATTCTTTTGCAGAGTCAGTTTCCTCATGGCACCATGATATAAATCTTGTAAGGTAACTGAGAGCTGATGCACATTTTTACCTCTCCCTTCTCTCTGCATCCTTCTTTCTCCAAAAAATGTACCAAAGCTACCCATTGGGAAGCCCAAACCGCCACCTGTTCCACATCCTTAATTGATTGTTTTCCTCCTTTGTCATACAGTTCACTTTATCAGAAAGAACTTCATAAGCTTGAGAAATCTGTTTAAATATTTCTTCTTTGGATTCTTATCAGGGGGGTGCTTCAAAACCAGTTTCCTATAAGCCTTTTTCAGTTCTTCTTGGGTAGCATTGGGTTTGACCCCCAAAACATCCTACTAAGTAGTTTGTCTCACCATTTTCTGCAGGTGGTGAGCCAGCTGGGCTGGAATGGGGGAAGCAGGAAAGAGCACGTAGCCATGTGCATGTCAGGCAGCCACTGCTCTTCCACCTCACGGTGCATTTTGGAAAGTTCCCAACTCTGTGATACAGATAAACCTTGTCTCAAAAAGAGGATAGGGTTGCTGGTGATATTGCTCAGTGCATAGGCCCTGGGTTCATTCCCCAGTATCAAAAGAAAAAAATTTGGTGTGTTTGTTAAACTTTAGATTGAGTATTGATTGTCTCTGATATATATTTGATAATTCTGTTGAGGTTCAACTGATTATAGAGATGATACATCCAATAAATTCAGAAATTTATATCATTATTTAATCCTCTTCCCTTTTATATGTAGATCAAGACTGGGCCTAAGGAAAATTGTGATAATCTGAAGGATCATTCATAGCTGACCTAATTTACCACTAAAGCTCCAGGCTTTAAGATATCTGTGTCTCATGCCACCCAGAGACCATACTTGAGTCTAATAAGTGGGTCTGCCCTTTTGTACCCCTCTGCCTCTGTGGGCTGCAATCAATTTGTCCCTATAATTGTTCATCCCTATGATGAAACGGAAATATGTTAAATGTGCTAGAAAAGTGCCTGATGTATTAATAGACATTTATTAAGGTTAGTTTCCCTTGCATACATTTCTTAGAAGCAGCTTTTTGAGACAGGGACTCGCTAAGTGTTTAGCCTGGCCTTGAACTCACTATGTAGCTCAGGCTGGATTTGAACACTCTGCAATCCTCCTGCCTTATCTTCGTGAGTGCTAGGATCGTGGTTGCACACTACCACTTAGAAGCTGCTGGATTACATGGAGAGAGAGAATCAGGTATTCTAGGGTTGTGAATATTAAGTGAGAAAATTAAAGAAATGCAACTTAGCGTGATTCCTACTGCATATCAGTGTCAAATAAATACTCATTTCTCTAAGGGCCCTTCCTCCTACTGGAGCTAATGTGTTTAATTGTTCAGGTTTTTAACCTCTCAGTGGCACCAAATGAATAATATATCTCGTTTCATTGAAAGGCACTGTAGGAGTGATTAAATGAGTGAAGTGAGGTGAGAAATGGGTAGATGAGTGAGAGAACATCTGGAACAGGTGGGCCTTTTAAAACTTTAAAAAAGTCATACTATATAGTTTCTTCTTTCTTAGTGTTCGGCCAGGGGTGGTGCTGCAACACCTTTTTAGTTAGTCATGGAATGAGGACTAGGTATAATGATGCCAGAGTTTTAGATACGTCTTTTATGATATGTTTGAGCAAAGGCTAAGAATACTCCTTGGATTCAGATTTTGTTTGTTTGTTTGTTTTGTTTTGGGGACTGACTCACTCAGGACTTTCACACTAAGCTGTATCACCAGTCTTTTTTTTTTTTTTTAATTTTGTTTTAAAGAGAATAAAACAAAAGAGGGCATAACAGAGCAGATCAGAACAGGACAACATAGGCAACACAGTACTTTACATGAAGACAACCGGACATTAACAGTAGGTATCACAATATCTCTCTGCTATAGTTGAGCATAGTTTTAAATACAATAATATCAAACATGACAAAATAGTATAAAGCCATGCATAGAGTGAAAGAATTACAGGGCTTTCTGAACCGAATAACAGAAAATGATCAATGGGTACTATAATATCTCATTTTCGATAGAAAAATTTTGTTTAAACTATCACACATATTCAAATCCCAATAAGACACAATGTGATAGATAGAACCAATGGTAGTAGAAGAATAGAAGCATGGTAGACTTCTAAGAAGGACGATATTAAATCAGCAATAGCTGTCATAATGTTTTGTTTTCTTTGAACTCAAAACTTTGATCTTTCTGTCTCAGCCTCCAAGAATGCTAGGATTACAGGCACGGATCACTATGCCCAGCTGATCATTATTATCTTTTTAGTGGTAATTATTTAGTAATAATGTAGGTATGAGGAGAGGGGAATGTTAATGTGGCTGTAGTTGCATGGAAGACAAAAGCTATCTGCGTTTTCCTTCATTAGAGTCCCAAGGCATTATTTAAAGTGACATCAGAGACTCAAGAGCAGGTCCCCAAATGACCATGCATTAAGAAGCTGGTGGCATTGGGTTTCATAACAGTTATTGAATAGGATTTGGACCATTTACTGACCAGTTAGGAAGCAATGAGCTAAGATTTTATAACTGGTTTCCACCTTGCATGTTCCAGATTTAATTCCTTTGATCTGTGACTCATGTTTATTTTCCTTGCTATAAGTTAACAGTGCCATGCACAGTGGCATTTTAAAGTTTGATGTTGAGTAATACTTTAGTTTATCTGATATGCATTTAGTTTATACTGGAACTGACAGTATGTAAAAGTATAGTGAATCGGTTATTTTTTTCTAATGTAGAAAACATTTATTTTTCAATCTATTTCTTGAGCCCCCCCCTTTTTTTTGAGCCCCTTTGTATCAGTAGTTAGGTGAATGTGTTAGTATCTATAGTACCTGGTCTAACTATAGAACTATTGATCAGAGCAGTGCTGCTTTCTCTGGTTAACCCCAAAGAGCTTTAGTCTTTGAATCATTTTAAGAAAGTTTTATGTACAATAAAATCAGAGCTTTAGAAAATAATCATAGTTTCATTCTTTATATTAGGTAAACAGTAAGATGTTGAGTAACCTGGTTCTGAGCAAGTTTGGGGGGTTTTTGGTCCCTTGTGAAAGTTAAAAGAGGTATAAACTAGTATTTAGAACAGCAACCTAATTTCTTACATCAATTCCCTTATATTTCAAGTATAGTGGTACCACCGCTACAGGGTTATATGTATACCTAAGAGCAAGGCTGATTTGTTGTAACAGTATGAATTAAAAGGCCTTTGCTTTTGCTCAATATAGAAAATTGATAAATGGCTAAAAAGAGTTAAATTCACATGGTAGTATATAGGGCAAATCTTCTTTTCATATCACAGGAATGTTTTACTCCTTGAAACAAGACACAAATTTTTTCCATAGTATTTTAAATCCAAAGGATTCATTCTTTAGATTGAGAATTAATCAGTGTACCTACTTTTCTGGTTTGTTTTTATCTAATGAAAAGGAAATTTTTGTTTTTTATGGGAAAAGGCCAGGATAGCCATAGTTCCCAGCATGTCACTAGAGATGAACTAAAAATAATGCCACCAGCTTCTTAATGCATGGTCATTTGGGGACCTGCTCTTGAGTCTCTGATGTCACTTTGAATAATGCCTTGGGATTCAACTCTAATGAAGGAAAACGCAGATAGCTTTTGTTTTTCATGCAACTACAGGTATCTGGTTTGCTGGGTGTGGTGGCATACACCTCTAATTTCAGTGCTCAGGAGGCTGAGGCAGGAGGATCACTACCAGATCACTACCAGGGCCATCCTGGACTACATAGTGAGTTCAAGGCCAGCGTGAACTACCTTTTGAGACCTTGTCTCAAAAACAAAACAAACAAAAAAAGATTTTTCTTGAAGTAGTGACTTTTGAGGCGGAGAGTTGACAGAGAAAAATTAGAGCTTGGGCTTGTATCTCAAATACTAAATTTCATTTTTTTAAAAGAATGGTTAAGAAGAAATATTTAAGGAATAAGAAGAATATCTAAATGATTTTATTTGAAGGTTGTAATGTAAATTTTTAGCTTGGGTATACAGATGAAATATTTTCTAGATTAAGCAGATGAGAGCAATATGAAAATATTGCCCTTTGTTTTTAGTTGTTTTCGGTGAAGTAATGAAGACAAACTTAGGTTCTAGGGTTAATCTAGAACCTAAGTTCTAGATTAACCATATGATAGTGATATTTAGTACTTGCCTTGAAGTAGACTTCCCTTTAGTATCATAAATAGATCATGGATTATGCTTTTGAATCTTAATGTTAGAATAGTAAAATGTTTGATAAGTCTTTATATGGCAGTAACTGAATATAGATGGTGAAAAGCCTTTTTATACTTTTAAAAAATTACCATGCATAAACTTTTCAGAGTCTACCTTTCATGCCCGTGTTTTCTTATAGCACAATACCAGTAGCAGCTATCGACATTGCCAAAAAAGAAAAAAAAAAAGTAGTATCAAATTGAGGTAAGTTTTAACTGTTACTGTGTTCTTTTTAGCTTACTTTACCCAGAGCTCTTCCATCCAGTGAGTTGCAAGCGTGACATTTGCTGTGTTTTTAGCACCTGCCAACTTGGAAACCAGGGTTTGTGCTCAGGACAGAGGCTTACAACCCACACTCTGTGGTGCACAATGCTGTCCCAGCTGGCATGCTTTCGTACCTCAGTGGTGCTAGACATTCAGTTACAAAGCTGGTGTAGCTTCACATGCACTGATTTCAATAGTCATTCCTCTTCAAGCTGCTTTCAACTCTTACTTTGTGTTAAAGGAGTGAGATTGGTATCATTAAATTCATTACTGTGGTTATTTTTCAATGAAAATAAATTTGTTTTATTTAGTTATTGAATCAAAAAGTAACTTTATTTTCAAGAACCAAAATGCCTTTTTAAAAAGGTTAAAAAATATATATGTATTATGTGTGTGTGTGATTCTGGCCAGGGCTATATACCTTCTTTCATCAGTGGATAAAAAGGACAGGAGGAGTAGTGCGTCATAAACTGCCTAGTAGGTAGAGCTATTATAGCTGGGCCTAAATGTTGGGAAAATTACAGAATTTATTTTTCTGAATAAAATCCACACATGAAAATTATCCCTATGTTAGGATCATATTTTTAGTTCCTAGCTACAACCAGAAACTTTCCATATTTTCTAAAGAAGTGTATTCTGCTAACTTGTTTTCAGTTGCCAGTTCTTTGAAAAACACTTCAGGTGGATTTGGTGATGTCTGCCTTTCCATAATCTATTATAAGCAATTTTAAAAGGTTTTGCTTGAAAAAAGATCTTTTCAGATGTAGAAAGAACAGTGTGAAATGTGAATGACTGGCTTTTAATACAACAGTTGTGACAAAGAGGCAGTGGCTTTTAGAAGCTGAATAAAGGGGTTAATACACATGCATCTGCATACTGCTGTTGGGCCCAGTGTATAACATGTTTGACATTTGTTTAGTTCACTGTGTTAGTCTACAAAGAATAGTATGTTATTCTCTCAAGCCAGTTTATAATTTTTTAGTGGTGAATTCTTAGATACAGATAGATTTGATGGGAGAAACTTAATGTTTACCAGTACTTGCTGAAACCTCAAAGCTTAGCTCTTTGTTGTTTGAACATCACATTTATCTGATTCTAAAGGCCAAAAAATAAAATACCCACTAACTGCCTGGGGGACACTCCTTAGTGCGTATCAAAATCTAACCTTTACCCTCCTCTGCACAAATGTGCTTAGGTAAATACTTTTATTAGCTTGTTGATACAAGTTATAGTTGGTTACACCCTTTCTTAATAAAATATACCCTTATTGTCTCCTGTTGCTTAAGAGCTTTAAACTTGGAATGGGGGAGTATCCAATACAGAATGATACACAATTTAAATCTCTCTGGCAGTTTTGAGTGGATATATGATGCATTCCATGCACCAGCATTTCTCTCTTTGGTAGCTCTTTTGGGGGAAGCCAAGAGAGTCAGTAGTTCTGTGCTTTATCACTAGGTTTCATATATTGGTCTTGGAATAAGAGACTGTAAGTAATCGCTGCATTTTTTGTTTTCTGTGGTGTTCTTCAAAGATAATGGAAAAGGTATAAGGGATTACTTTTACATTATTTATGGATTTTATTCTTAAATTGGCCTGTGAATTTGTGTTTAGGTATCTGGTTGTGCTCTAAATCTGGTTCTGATTTGGTTGACTGTTTAGGACTGAAACAAAGGTAGACAGTTTAGCTTCCCTTCCCCCCAACTGTGGCTCGCATACTTTGAAATTCAGAGTTTGCCTGGGTAACTTTTCTGAAGTTTTTGTGAAGTTTTCAAAACTTTAAAAGAACAACCTTTTGGGGGAGTTTTTTTTTTTTATAACAGAGTTTGCCTGGGTAATAGCTACTATTCTGAACTGAGCAAACTTTAATATAACCTTTTGGGGAAGACTTTTTATAACAAAGAAGCATGACATTTAGCACTATGAAGTAAGGGTGCTTTATACAGTTTATTACTTCATGTGGAAGACTAAGTGATGCAGGCCTCAATGTACATATTTTTAGGTTTTGAAGATTGAAATTTAGAAAATGAGAAATAGATATTCATTGGTTAGTAGCACAGCCCCTTAAGACAGTCAAGAAAACTTCAGAACCAGAAAAACTGGCTGCTTTGGGTTGAAAAAGAGGTGTTACAGCAAAGTAGCTACCCATATAACTACCATCCTTGAGATTTTCAGAGACCCAAATAGCCCTGAAAGCAACAATCCTAATGGTTGCAGTAATTGTTTCCAGGCCTGGGACCCCTGCATCTTGTTTTTTAAGTTGACCCAATGAACTAGTAATTGCAGAAATAAACTGAATGTTTGCCAGCAGGAGTCACTCTAGGCCTCCTAATAAAAAGTTAGTAAATTAAACTATATCCTGAAAGCTCTTAAAGGCTCAGGGATAGATACTCTGATTAAGTGGCTTTGCAGAAACACCGATGCTTTTCCTTAAGTATAGTATCCTTCTTACATTTTCCCTTGTTTTTTCCTTTGTTCATTCTTGGGTTTTGTTCCTTTAAAAAAAGTAATGTATATGGCTAAGGATATCAGCATCTTATTATTCTGTATTAGCTCATTTTGGATTCCTTGGGATGAACTGATTATATCCCACATCATGTACTTGAAATGACTAGACTTACATCCTGTTGACTGTAGTCCATCCTAATCTTGCAGCAGAATCACAGGGGTGCGCTGTAGTTAGTATAAAAGGAGATGTTAGTTCATGCTTTTTTGAGAATAGGTTCAGTGTGATGACAAACAAATATGTCAGCATTACATGAAATATAATAGTTTCCCAAGTGCACACAAGCTCAAGAAGTTAACTGTTCATTTAAGTTTGATACTGGGATTGAAACATTGGATTAAAACCAATTAAAGGTTCCTAAAAGCAACAGAAAGTTTCCTGATTTATGAATAGCACCAAATTGTGCACACACAATCCATGTAATGAGGTGTTTTGTTTTTTTGGCAAACGAGAACACAAAACAGATATAGGGAATTCTTTTTTTAAAAACCTCTTTAAAAATCTTTTTGAATACAAGATCGATAAAATAACATACATCAGTAGAAAAGAGTAATGGGAAATGTAGGGCTTCACTTAACGAGGAAAACAATCCCCCTCCCCCAGGTGAGCTGCACAATGAAAATACTCTGCTTATTCTATCAGGGTTACATTCCTGAACTTAAGTCAACATCCTAAGTTACAGAGCTAAACATGCTCTGCCTCTGCTTAGCAACCACAAATCCTTCCTTCGCCAGTAGCTTGTATTTTGGACGTGGCTTCTGAAGTAGACATTCCTTTTATTTTGATCGCGCCCCGAGTTAGGAAACCAGCGCGTTATTTTCCCAACTCTGACAACACTTCAAGGTCCCTCCTCCCTTGCCTTTCCTGCACGCCACCAAAATGATCATTTCTTTCAAACCTCAACGCCTAACAACCCGGAAGCTGGACGTTTGAAGCCCACGCGGCCAAGGGTTTTCGTCCTGGCTTGTGCGGGGGGGAGAAGTCCGTGGGGGTCTTGGCGAGGGTCCCGGGCAGCCGCGGTAGCAGCGCGGCTCGGGCCCGGGGCCACTTCCCGCGTCCCGGGGCCTCGCAGGCGCGAGCTCGGCAAGCGGCGCGCGGCTTAGCTCTCAGGACGCCCTCTAGCCCCGGCGGCGGCGCGCCGCGACCCCCCCACTCCCCGCCCACAGGCGGCTACGCGCACTGCACACTCGCCCGCCGCCGTAGCCGCACGCCGCCTGGCTCCTGCACGCCGCCGCCACCGCCGGGTGCCCGGGCCCGCGACGCCGTCCTCAGAGCGCCGGGTCGAGTTCACGCAGCCGCTGTCTGGTGGCCTTGCGGCGGCGGCTGACCGAAACGGCCTGGTCTGGGCGGGTTAAAGGGACGAGTTGCAAACAGTTCAGGAAGTGACAAGTCGATTTCCTCCTCCCTGGGAGCCGCTCGGTACAAAGCGCTCGGCGCCGGCAGGAGAGCGTGCGCGCGGCGGACGCGCGGCGGGCAACCCGGACGACTTGGCGAGCGCCGGCAGTGACGGCTCGGCGCCCGCGCCCGGAGCACCCCGCCGCGCACAGTAAGCGATCCCGGGTCGGGCGGCAGCGACGGCAGTGGGGGGTCTGGTCCCGCGCCGAGGTCCCAGCTTGTGCGCCCCGGACCCCGGCTGGAGGAGCCCGCTTCGCGTGCGCGCCGGGCTTGCTTGCTTTCCTTTTCCCCTAATATTGTTGATTTCCTCTTTTTTCTGCCTTGTTTCTCCTTAGCGTTGGGTCGTGTGCTTTCTCCGGGAGCTTAGTGTCGTCCCTGCCGCAAGGGTGAGACTTGTCAGCGCGCAGGGAGGGAAACCAGCAAGACTGGCGGTTGTGGAAAAGTGTGCGCTCTGCCGGCCAGGTCTGCCAGGCCGGCGTGGGGAAGATTGCGCTGCAGAGTGTCCTTTTCGCGGCGTCTCAACTTGAGTCATGGTTCGCGGCAGCGGCGAAGGCGCCGAGCCCCGGGAACCGGGCGGCTTCGCTTGCCCCAAAGTTCCGCATCGTTTGTAGACAACTCTTTTGTTCGCGGAAGTTTGCACCCGCCACCCCCGGGATGCGGGCGCGCAGCCGCCACTGCGCGGCTGCTGGACTGGCCAGTGCGGTCGCGTTGGGGGTGAGAGGGCATACTGTCCCAAGAGGGGGAAGCCTGCGGGGTGGCCACAGCCAGGGCTCACGGAGTGGGGGCGCCCTTGCCGGCTTGGCTTTTGCACATGGCGAGGAGGGCCGTCCGTCACCAGCACACGGGCCGAGTCACATTTTTGCCAGTCCTTGATTTGCAAGCCCGTGGGAGTCGCGTTTCCTTGGTCTGGGTTTCTCTTGGTGGGGCGGGGACGGAGCAGGCGAGGAAACCCAGATCCCGGGGACGGTCGGTGGTTTGCGCTGTCCCAGGTGTCTTCGCCTCCCACCCCCTGCAGCGATTCCCCACCCCCTTCCCCGCGCGGACTTGGGGAACAATGCTTGTGGTACCGGGTAAGGAGCTGGAGCAGTGGCTAGTCGCGCAGGCTAGCGAGAGGTTGGGTCCCTCGCCTTCGGACACCCTCCGATGATGGGCTTTCTTCCCTTTGACTGCCCGGGTTTGTTAACAAGTACTGTATGTACTTAGTATGATGGTGAACAAAGAAAAGCTCTTTGCAGCATTTGGTGAACGGGATTCTGCCTCCTATAGGCCACACTCCGAGTGTTCCATACGGTACAATCCGGACTTGGTGGTGTTGGGAAAGTGGCCCCTGGGGTGGGCTACATTCCGGTCTGGGCTCTTGTGCAGGGCGTTTGCCTTGCCGGAGCTGGTGCAGATGGAGCCAGGCTGACGGTTGTTCAACAGGAACAAATGTTTGTTGAATCGTTGGGTAGTGGAGAAAAGGGACTGTTTTCTATTGACTGTTGCTGGAGTTGGAATGGCATTGTTTATTGGCCTGGGAAGCCAGGCGAATGTCTTGCGCTGCTTCAATGTATTAGCAGACTTCCAAATAATATGCTAGCATATGTGTTCCCAGCAGTCTCCACCGGCTGGAAGGGAGATCCTTCCTTGCTCCAGATCCTGGACTCTGGATTAAAAGATGCCACCCAGTTTGAGGACTTTGGAAGGGATGGAGTCAACCCACCCTGTGAGACTCACAGTTCCTGATTGCACCAGGTTTTTGTTTCATTTTAATTTATCCAGTTAACAAACAGTAACTTAGTTTTGATACTGAATTGCAGGTCTAGTCACCCCCCACCCAATGGCCATAGACCAGAACAGAAAACAGCCACTTGTTTCAGTGGGTAGGGCCCTTCTAGTGGAAAGAGGTTTGAGTCTTAAGTTCATTTCGGGGTTGGTAGTCATGACTGTCTGTACTTGGCTAGGTTCGCTCTAGATGCTGTCACCCATCTTGTGGACCTCAGCATGTGCCGATCCAGCTTCTAAGGTGCTGTTCCACAGAAGAAAGCTTCAGGAGAGGCTTAGGGAAGGCCCTGCATTTCTCTCCCAAATGTTTGTTCTAAGAAGAAGGTGATTTTAAGACCATTTAAAATAGTTTTCTGCAAAGATTTACTATCTTTGCCTGAGAAAGTGAGATCGATGTGCAATCATTTTAACATCAAAGACAAATTTTAAATAAAACCTAGCAGTGTCATTGATGCAAAGCTGCACTCCAGGGTTGTTCTAACCCTGTCAGGACATTGTCTGCTTTTAATTGATAATGTTTTAAATCAGTTTCTCCCTTCTGTTTTCAACTTAGGGTATGTTGTACTTAATGCTATTTTAGAAGTTCATAAAGTTCTTTTGGAAAGAGCCTTGAGATACCTTACTGTCATCACAGTGGTTGCTCTAAACTGACATTTTGCAGAGAGCCCTGGTAGTATTTCCTGGGGAATTTCTCTTTTCATCTTTTTTAATCATTCTCTTACCCACTGTTGATTCCTTTACTGTCCTCTGGCCATCCCATCTTCCCAGTCCTGTGAAACCTGGTGGGCAGGGTGTCCCTTATGTGGATCCATTGAGCAGGCGCCTGCCCAGTCATGGACGCTTGGGAAAGCACTGCCAGCTCTCCTTAGGTTCTGGAGGCTGCAGCGGGGGAAGATTTGTTTAAATACTGGGAACTGGCAGCAGGGGACGCTGCAGAGCAACGTGGTGTCTGCAGAGCTCTTCAAAAAAGCACACCCTTCTCAGCACTCCATCAGCAGGCACTGAAGACATAGTACTGGGGCCACCTTCCATTACTCAGTTGATGTTTTATCCAGGCAGTGTGGCTTTCTGGAATCTGTACAGTGTGTGAAAGTTTGTTGTATTTATCCTTAAAAAAAGGACTGAAATAGCAAATATTCAAATCAGCACCACCCCCATCATTACCACCACCATGCACACCTCTCTGATGTGTAATAAAAGAAACCTGCAGGCATAATTTGTTATGTAATATGCTGATAATACAAGTTTCTGTGTTAGATGGAAACCAGATGTGGACAGACTCTCTTTAATTGATCCAGCAAGGGAAAGAATTATTTAGTAGATTAGTCCTTGCAAACCCTAAAGGTGGTTTGTTTTTGTTTTAACTTAGAGAATCCCAATTTCAGGGCATTTTTGAGATTTTTGCCGCTTAGCCTCTGCTTTGCTGCAGCTGTCCGTTTTGTCAGACTCTCCTCTTGAAAGAACCAGTTTGTTGCCAACAGGAAGCACATGGCTGGGTCTGGCTGGGCTCAGCACAGCTTACCTCTATTGGGCTTCACATCTCCTCCTTGTCTTGTTCATCTGCTGCCCTGTCCTCTACCTTATGAAACAAGGCCTGGCCAAGGGACTTAGGTGCTGTAAGGAGTGTTGACAGTCTTCCTTGGTCCCTTTCTTAAATATCTGATCATGCAAGGCAGAGTTCCTGTTTAAATCTGTTGAATGTAAACACTTTTCCAAAAATCACTGCCTCTCCTGTGATTCATTTCTTTGTTTATTTCATGCCTAATTTTATGAAGGTTTTTTCTACACAACTGAGTCACCTTTATTATGGCCCAGGGTTGGGAACTGCACTATAATAGCTGACCCCATTAACAGTAGTTTCATTGCGTGCTGGGATGTGAACTTTGGAAACAGACCCAGAGGCTTAGATATGCTGATGTGCCCTGAGACTTGCTTAGAAAATTTTTGTTTTAGTGCAGTTTACATTAACATGATTAATGACCATGCCACTGAAAAGTCTATATTCAAAAGCAATTTACTGTTCCCTAGGGTTCTTCTTATGGTGAAGTAATTTTCTTTGCCAAACAACATTGTTTTTTAAGGTAACTTCTTTGATACTTAATCCAAACCTCCTGTGGACATGATTTGGGGACAAGGTTTGGGTTTTGTAAGCTTCAGGTTTTGGTTTTGGTGGTGCCTGTCAACCTTAACAAACTTGGATCAGAGAGAACCTGCATTTTTGTCTAAGAAAGTTCTCTGAGATCCTGAGCAGCAGTTAGGATGTGAGGAAATCTTCCGGAGGAAACTTGGCTTTAGGGTGCCTTGGCGGAGGATGCCAGGAGGCTGGAACTAAGGACAGTGTTTTTTTTTCCTCGAAGGGACTAGAGATGCTTGAGCTTTTCCTTGGCCCTTTTGTTTTTGTTTTTTGTTGTTAAATGTGGGTTGATTGAGGGGGGAAATGATGGGTGGGTCTGAAAGCTGCCTTAGGAACTGGAGAAAATAAAAACACATTTGAAGGACTCTGGAAGATTTTGCATTTCAAAGGGTCTACCTTGTAGACTTTCACATCACGTCAGGGGTTACAGAGAAGTGTGACAGGCACCCCTGCTTCTTTAACCATTCTCCCTCTTTCCTGCTGTGGGGGCTGCTTCTTACATGGGGGATGGAGGCAGCTTGGTCAGACCACGCAGGAACATCATGCAAACGAGAATACCTCCTAGGCATCTGATTGTCTCTGGAGGGACTTTTTCCACGGTGCTGCTCTGGAGAGGGTGAAAGCAAGTCATGTTGGTAAATAGCTCATTTGACCCCAGAATGCTATGGCAGGCCAACTCCTGACTTCTCTACCTCCTCCTTTCGTTCTCCTGTTACACAGAGAGACAGATTCATTCTTTGCACTAGTATAATGTGGTTCTCAAGGGTTTTTCCCAAAAGGATGCAGACTGTTGAAAGATTCATAGCAATACACACTAGTTGTTGAAGGCGCCCCCTAAACTTGGGGCTTTCCATGCATTCTAATTTCTCAAAGCCAGTCTGAAGTTATGGCTAAAAAATTTGAGGTTCAGAGAGGCCACACAACTGAAGGCAGAGGAGCCAGTAGCACTATCCCAGTTTATCTGGCTTCAGAGCCTCCTTACTTTCCATATATCATGGTATTGGCCAGGGTATTTATATATAGAGGCACTGGGTTCTGTTTTATCTCTAAGCATAAATTTTGTTTAGTCTTGTTAACACCACAGGGAAACTTAGAAATTTTAACTGCCTTTTCTCCCTGCCTCTCCCTTTCCTATGGTTTGCTTTTTTTTTTTTTTTTTTTTTGAGCGATTGAATTCTGAATTTTCTGCAGTGCTAAAGTGCCGATTGGGGAGACTGAAATGTTTTGCTTCATCCTTACAAAAGACAGATTCACAAGAACATATAATTATTCCCAGTGACCTTCTGGGGGAAGCAGGAAATAAATCTGGCAGTTCACTAGAAGCATCACCATTCTTTCAGATTCCATTTTCCATTCAAAGAGATTGTTAAAGGGTTTCTAACTTTTGTGTGTGTGTGTTTGTGTATGTAATTCAGATGTCTCAAATTATGTTGTGGTACATGCTACCTCAGGTTTGTACAGTATCACATTTTGCTTACATGCCTAGAGTAATCAAATGTACACACTTGTACATCTTCCAGCGTGGTAGAACTTGGTAGTTTGTCTCAGACAGATGGCTCTTAGCAGGTTGGTCCCGATTTGTGTTGAAGAGGGAGTCAGCCTGCCTGCCTAGGTCTCTTGTCCTTTCTGCTCCTGATGAACTTACGGAGGAGGCCTGGGGCCTCTGTGCTTTGGGTGTTTGGAAGCTGGAGCAGTGGTTCTTAGCCTTGGCTGCACATTAGAGAGTCACCTAGGGAGGTTTAGAAAAAGCTTGGTTGCTGAGGCTTCATTCAGCACCCATTGTATTGTAAGTTGGGAGGGAGGGGATAGGACCCAAGTATGGGTATTTTTAATGTTCCTGGGTTGATTGTGTTGTGCATTCAGAACTAGGGTTGAGGGCCAGGGATATAGTTCAGTGGCACAGCGCCTACCAGGTAAGTGAGAGGTCTTGGGTTTAATTCCTGGCACCAAAACAACAACAACAACAACAACAACAACAACAAAAACTAGGGCTGAGGGCTAGCATACCTACCACACCTTGTTTTTCTTAGCAAGAATGGAACAAATCTTTTGGAATTTTCCCCTGCTACCATGTCTTGGGGAAAGAGAATTTGAAACAGTGATGGTGAACCTTTTAAACATTTTAATGATGCAAATGGCCTGCTATGGCACACGTGCCATAGGTTCGCCATCACTGGTTTGAAAGGTACCCACCCCTGGGCAAAGTGCCTGCTGTTGACGTCATGCAGGTGCTGTAGTCCTGTTTCCGCTAGCCCAGGATCTGGATATCTCTCCCATCCCAGAGTTCTGTACAACCCTTCCAAGCTACCTTCTCTACAGATTGCCCAGTCCGTAGTTTCAGTCCCTGCCTTCCCACCATCCTAGGATTTTCTTCCTTCTGGAGGTTGGCACATAGTATACCATGGGGATTAAGGGAGGGAAAATGCAGTTTGGGCCCAGGGCACATTTTGGTGATCTCAGTAATCAGTTGGCATTCACAAGTGTCACACTGTCAGCCACTCAGTTGTACCTGACAACTCACACCTGACCGCCTACAAACACACTTGAGGTTGCATTTCATAGAATTGTGTTTAGAATGCCTGGGGCCCCTGGAGAGTGAGAGCTTCTCTGAGCTGCAGGTGTAATCTTCCAGAGAAAGACCTAACTCCCAAGGTCACATAGCAGTGGTTTAGAAGGGCAGACCTTCCTCTCCTGAGTCCCTGCCCCATTCCCTTGATGTGGGACCTCGCTCATTCCTGCTTTAAGGACAGTCTCCTTTTGAATAGATCAGCAGGTGGCCAGTATCATTGCTCAGAGCCAAGGGGATATGTTCAGTGGCTCTTGAGCAACTCTGACAAACCGTGTTGTTTTTGGCCCCCTCCACCGATGCAGAGTCTCAGGGCTCCCGAGATTGGCTAAAAGCGATGGCTCCCGTGGCTCGGCCAGACTTCATCTGCCAGAAGACAGGTACAGAGGAAAGTACTGAAGCTCACTGAGAAGGATGTTGGCCTTTTTGCCAAAAATCTATACCTCTGCTCTTTTGTGCCATGGTGGTAGAGAGTAAATAACTCCTTTCCAAGAGATGGGTTTGGGCTTGGTGAGGGAGAAGAAGAGAGGAGTTATTTTCTTCAGGCCTGTTATTCCCGCATTCATCCAGCAAACCTTGACCAGGGCCCTACTGAGTGATTGGCACAGAGGTGGGTACTTTTTTCCCATTCAGATTTTATTCTTACATTTTGGATATACATATTGGTACATTTTGGATCACATTCATCATAGAGAATTTGTACCTGTACATGATATAACTTGTTTTTCCCCCCATTCCCCTGCCCTCCCTTAAATTCTTCTTCTCTCCCCATTTACAAAGCTTTGTTTCCATGTTTTCCTTCTTTTCTCATTTTTTAAAACTTTTCCTTTCTTTCCTTTCCCCAATGTCTCGCCCTTGTTCCCTTCCCTATTTGAACACTTTCCTCCTATTTCACAATACCTGTTACACGTTTTGGTCCTTATTTATGCTTTTAGATTCTCACACCAGAGAAACAATGTGGTATTTACACATGTCTGATTTACTTCACTTCAGAGTATGGACTCAAAGTCCATCTATTTTCCTGGAAATCTCTTGAACCTTCTTTATGGCAGAGTAGTACTGCATTGTATAAAAAGAACTACATCTTCTTTTCTTTCTAATAATCCTTTTTTTTTGGACTTGGGATCAAACTCATGACCAGGCAGGTGCTTATGCTGCTGAACTAAATCCCCATCCCAAAACCACAGCTTTATCCATTCCAGAGGTGGATATTTCACTTTGTTAGTTGAACTACTACTTGCCACAGTGTGGCTGAGGACTGGCCTCAGTTTATTGCTGAAGACACTACTTCTCAGAGGACTCACACACCCTAGAGAGAGGGCAGTTGAGATTTGACCTCCTTCCTGTATTCTTCCCGTCATACCATGCTTTCTCTTCATCCACTGCCTGCCAGTGCAAAAGCAACCATCTTGCTGCTGTGAGCAATGTGTGGGTGCTTCCTGCTGCTACTTCCACCAGAGGCCTTCAATGGCTGAGTGGCAGGTTTGCTGGCTGGACCTTCAAGTTCCTGGGCAGCTGGGCTTCTCTAGGGGTTCTGTGTGTCCCAGAAGTGCCCTTTGTGGAGGAGGTAGCTTGTATGGGTTCTAGTTGTCACGGTCTGCCCTGTCTGCCTCACCCCCTGGAGGCCACCCTCCTTCCCAGGCTGCCCCCGGCTGAAGCATGAAGCACCCTGTAGCACAGAACCTAACTGGGAGAGGAGGCCTGGAATTCCCCTTGCTCTGGCATTCGTATTGGCCAGGGGCCTGGGAGTAGAGGGAGGATCCAACTCCTGGCTGGGAGCGGCCTCATTGCATGGGTGGGAAGGCAGTGTCTACTGCAGCCGGCTGCCTCCATTCTCTGGGTGAGGACAGGGAGCCTGTTTCCTGGGGCTATGGCTGGGTTGGGCATCTGTTGTTCTGAATCTCTAAAAGGGGTACAGAATGCAGGGTCTGGTACTGGGGACTGGACCCTGGGAACCACCTTCTTATGAATTCCTTCCTGCAGTCAAATGATTGACTCTCCCAGGTAGAAAGTAGGGGGATACAGAACTGCTTGCTTGCTGTGCGCAATCTGCCCTGCTAGCCTCTCTGGGCCTCAGGTTTCTCACCTTGTTGGTCCTGCTTCCTAGCATCAGGAGTCTGTTTGAGAAGCTGCTCCAAAGGGCCAGGTGTCACAAAAGGGACTTTAGGTAGGATATGAGTCTGACAGGACAGGCAGAGGTTCTGCATGAGGTCCGGGGCAGGCTTTGTGCCAGTAGGAACTTTCTTGGGGTGGAGTATAGGTAAAACCCAATTCTGCATCAATCAGGGCAAAGACAGCATTCAGCTTTGGAATCACAGTCCCTGGGTTCAAATCTCAGGTCTGTCCTTTGCCGCCTGTGCACTTGAACAGCCGATTATCTTTTCTGCCAAGGGTTGCCTCATCTGAAAGATGACACTGTTGATAGCACTCAGGCTGTGGGTTTGGGGCCCTGAGTGAGACCATGGCGGGGATACTTGGAGCCAAGTGGACATTATTGGCAAGTGTGTGCTGTTAGGAGGACAGGTGGAGGGCTCAGTGGGTGAAGGACAACAGGACAGTGTAGAGGAGACTTGGGTTTGAGCTGGGCTTGGCTGGATAGGTCACATGAGAAAGACAGCTTTTGCTCATCTGGCATTCTATTCTCAGATGGCTTGTGATTTTTTTTCAGGAGGAAGGGTTGAAAGTATGAGTTATAGTTTAGTTTGCAATGTGTATCTTTTAATAGGCGTTAAGACTGGTGAAATCTTTTAAGCTTTCTCTTTAGAAAACTAAATCTCTGTTTACAAAAAGTGATTTAGTTTGGCCCATAGAAAATTAAATGCATGTATGGGTCACGATGCAGCTTCAGAATCTTGGCTGCAGTCTGACAACTTCCGTGGATGGGTTCTCAGGAAACCACCATGGCCATGCGCCTCGCTGACTGAGGGTGAGGGGTTCTTCTCTACCACCGCTCAGTCTTTGGAGCTGATGTCTTTGTTATTGAGCCTGTTCTTTTGGTGACTGTAGTTAACATCCTCTTGGTTCAGGTTGTGTGCTAACAGCTGGAGGGCTCCCCGAGCTCTGCCTAGGGTATGATTCTGGCCCTTTCCAGATCCCCTTCCACACTACCCTTCTCCAGCATGAAACACAGTCTCTCCAAGAAGCCAAGCTTTTGCAGTGAGCCCTTGACCAGATGAGAGGGAAGGGCCTGTGCCTGTACAGTGGTGTCTGGCCTTCTCTTGGCACAGATTGCTGATTCCTAACACCACTCTCCCTTGTCAGCCCTGGCCTGGCATCTAGTGGAGGTGAACAGAAAGGGTGGTTTTGACTCATAACATTTTGCTACTGAATTTTGGGTAACTTGGGGTGAGACCCTTTGACATAGGAAGAATGTGTTACTGGTTCTGAGAAGGAACTGTGCTTCAGACTGTAGCAGCTGCTTCCACTTGAACTAGACTTAGCCCTCACCAGAGAGGTTCCATCAAGGTACCTGAGCTTAGACTGGGTGATTAAATCATGAAACTTTGTGACTGAGGGGCAGTGAAAGCAAGGTGACTGAGGGCTGCCTCTGGTCACAGTGGACATGATAGCTCATCTGCCAAGTGGAGTATGTCTTCTCTGTATCCTCTTCAGCTCTCTTCTCTGTATCCTCTTCAGCTGTGTCCTTGTGTTTGTCTGTAGTGAGCATAAAACACATCGGCCATGGTAGTGATCACCAGGCTCAACTCACTTTCAGGTTCTACCAAATACCCAACCTGTTTTTCCATGCTGGAGATGGAACCCAGGGCCTCTCACATTTGGGCTTACTGAACCCCATTCCCAGACCTGAAGTCCCTGTTTTTTGCTTATAGGTGTGTTATGAACAGTCAGTCTGCCGAGGTGTTTTGAGTTCCTACTATGTGGCAGACACAGTGTGATAAATGTAGTAAAGCTATCTATGCCCAAGGCACTGGTAAGTCACACAGTTCTGTAGAAGTCATAGGAAGGTCACTTAGCTGAACTGAGGGGAAGAGGTGGTAGCTAACCTGAGGATTGAGGAATGTGTGGCGGTTTAGACAGATGAAGAGTGGAAAGGAGGAGATAGATCTGGAAAACAGTGTGTGCAAAGGCATGGCAGCTTGTGCCCATCTCTCAGGCATTCGGGGTAGGCCACTGGTGAGAAGTGTGCAGATGGGAAAGGCTGAGCCCTTCAGGGTCGGGATGATAGTGGAGTGCAAGGCGGAGCAATCTGGACTTTAACCCTGAAGGCTGGAGCTGGAGAATGATGTGCTGATACTTGCAACTTTGAAAGCTCCACGTCCCAGGAGTGGCAGTGCAGAGCAGGTTTGGAGGCAGCTTTGGAGGCCACTGTGTGGCCTGGGAAAGAGGTGGCTAACAAGGGCACCGTGAGAGTTGAGGGCCAGGGACCAGCAGCAGTCACTCAGGAGATGAATGCTGCTGAGGGAGTGGAAGGCCGAAGAGTCAGTCTTCTCTAGCAGGCCGCACTAGGTGTCACTGTCTAGGTGACACTGGCTAGGGGCCTATCCCTTTTGACCTTGGAGTGACCTCCTCAGAAAGGCATGTGACTAGTGCCTAATAGTGGAATTTTCATCACTTGCTGTCTGCTTGGCTAGAGTGATACGGTCTTTGTTTATTTTTAGTTGCAGCTTGTATTTGGCAGGGGCACATGGGATTCCCAAGACTTTCCAACATCTCTTGCCTGTGCCTGCTCTGGAACTAAAGAAGTCAAAACAAATAAAACATTTTGGCATGGCACAAGTTGAAGAAATCCAAATTATTGTAAAACTACCCCCTACACTCAAAGGGAAAAGCTATCTAACCATGTTGGTTGATGTGATTGAAAAATGTGCCTCGGTGCCCCAGCGGCTCTGCTGCAGCTTGTTCTTGAAGGGTGGGGATAGCTGCTGACACAGACACTCGGAACAGCCTGCCTGGGTCACCTGATGCAGGCGGCTGGGCTCAGAGCCTCACCACTCTCAGATGCCAGTCGAGATTCCTGGCCCAGTTGGCTGTGTGGCATGTGATTCAGGCTCAGAGGAGGAGAGAGAAGAAAAATAGTGAATCTATGAAGAGCTGTGATTCAGCAGCCTGTCTCCTCTTTAGAGGGTATCTTTCCCATACTCTCTAGGGTTTTGTTCACCAGCATTTATTCCTGAGGAGGGAAGTAAGTTAACTGCATGGTCTTAATTTTGGCAGTGAACCTCCCTGTTCATCTCATTTTCAGGGAGGTTAATAAATGCCTTCATCTATTAGAACAGTAAAAGAGAGATTGGACCTGGCTGAGTCTAAATAGGCCAAAAGGTGAGCTACAAAGTGGAATAAAAAATGACATAGCTCAAAATAGGAGCTGAGAGCCTGTGTGGGTCCTCAGTCCCCCTCCTCACTGTGTGATGTCCTGGGATAAATGTGTTTTAATTTGCCTTGGAGGAAAGACAAGAACTTTTTCCTTTCCCAAACTTGTATGAGATTCAGGCATGTCCTTGTGGATTACATAAAAGACTCCAGAAGTTGCTGATAACATGGTACCATGTTAGTAAAGCACTGTGATCAGCTGCATAAGAGGATGGCATGGCCAATCTGCATGTGGTGGCACACACCAGTAATACCAACTGCTTGGGATGCTGAGGCAGAAGGATGCCAAGTTTGAGATCCAGTAACCAGTGGACTGGGCAAAAAACCAGTTATGGAAACCTGAGAAGGGTCCCTAGCTTCACAGGGAGCAATCCCTGGACTCCAGCTCTCTCCTTAGTCACACCCGAGGACTCAAAACTACACCTCCACTTCCAAGGGCAACTGAAGCCTGACCAAGCCATTCAGTGCCTGCTTGAGGAATATCATCTGGTCTCTCCAGGCTCCATCAATCCTCTGGGAGCTCTGCTGGAGGGGCTGTGCTCAGTTCCCTCACAAGTGCAGGAGAAGGGTAGATTGGTTCAGAGCCTGGCGAGAAGCTAGCAGGTGGGAGAATGGAGTAGATACCTGTGGGGGTCATGCTTTTTTCTCCAGTGCTGGAGATCAAACCCAAGACTTCATGTATATTCAGCAAGTACTCTACCACTGAGCTACAGTTCCTGGTTTTTATTTTGATTTTGAGACAGGGTCTCACTAGGTTACTCAGGCTGGCCTTGGACGTGCAAATCCTCTGGCCTTAACCTCTCAAGTACCCAGGATTAGAGGTGTCTGCCACCATACCTGGATGATTCAGAAGGCGTGGTGGGGGAGGCACTGCTGTGAAGGATGAGACTGCTAGAATTCACAGCACTGTCCAACGTGTCGAATCTCAGGGGAGCTACCTTGTGAGGGTGATCCTGTGGCAACTGTGTGTCTTGGGGTCCAGACCAGGAAGTGGGAGAGCCTGACATCTTAAAGCCCTTAAGAAATTGTTGACTTTCTATTTCTTTTCTTTTCTTTCTTTCTTTTTGTCTTTTTGAGACAGGGTCTTGCTATGCAGTTCAGGCTGGCCCTGAGCTCACTTTGTAACCCATGCTGGTCTCAAACTTGGAAACGATCCTCCAGCCTCAGCTTCCGGAGCACTGGGTTTACCACGCCCTGTTTAAATTTGTGTTTCTTAATGACTTCCTGTATAGAAGGAGCCTTTTACAATACAAGGCATTACAAATGGGTCTAGGCTGTCAGGTAGACTCCTAGGTAGGACTGACACTGGGAATGTCTGAGAGGAAGAGAAAGAGACAGTGGGGCAAGGAACCAGGAAATAGGAGCCCCAGTTCTCTTTTTCTTAGTTGTGCTACTTGATTTCATTTGACTCTGAACCACCCACTTTACTTCTCTGAACTGTGATTTTTTTTAAATCTGGGAGTAATATTGTCTACTTCACAGCAGAGGAGGAACACAGCATGCAAGTCAGAGCTTCTAATACCTTCTCATTTTCATTCACTCCACAAGTACTTTTAGAATGCCCACTGTGTGCTAGCACTGTGCTAAGTGTGTTATAGGCTTTTTGTTTAATTTTTGTAATCACCCTGAGAAGTAAGTACTATTAATGGTTCCAATCTTTTTTGTGGTTCTGGGAATTGAACCTAGGTCTCGTGTATGCCAAGCATGCCTTCTACCACACCTCCAGTCCTTTTGTTCCCTTTTTATAGGTAAAGAATTTAAGGTTTAATAAGCTGGTAGACAGTAGTCTAGGATTTGAACTTTTAACTTAGTACTCTATCAGGAGGTGGCAGGCTGTAGCCTGGTGATCATATCTGGCCCAGGGCTTGGTTTATTTATTTATTTATTTATTTATGGTACCGGAAATCAAACTCAGGACCTTGTGCTTGCCAGGCACATGCTATGCTGCTGAGCTGTATCCCCAACCCCTGAGTGCTTGTTTTTATAAATATAGTTATGTTGGAGCCCAGCCATACCCATTAGTGTACCTAGTATCCATGACTGCCTTCAGGCTATAAGAGCGGAATGTATGGACTGAATGGTCTACAAAGCCTAAAACGTTTATTGTCTGACCCTTTACAACAAAAATGTACTGAACCCTTCTTAATATAGATCTTGTGAACTTAAGATGTGTGCTGTTCAGTATAGTAGGCACTAATTTCATGTAACTATTTAAATTGAAACTAATAAAACTGCAGTCAATTCAGTTCTTCAGTTGCACTGGTCACACATCAAGTGCTCAGTAGCTGGCATATGTGGGACAGTGCAGATGGAGAACGTGGTTATTGCAGAACCTTCCATTGAGTAGGAGGGCTGTAGGCTATCTCCTAGTGTGTGGGGAATCTAAATCCGAGAGAGTATTCTGGTAGACAACTCTGGAGCTTCCTGGCCTAAAGACACAGAATTGGGAATCAGTTCATTGACTCTGAGGTGATGGAAAACTTCCTACTGTGGTAAAGGGATTCTTGGCTTAACTTAACTAGCTGCCCCTCAACCCCATGAGTAGACTGCAGTCATGCTGCTCTTCAGCCAGTGACCCTTGGCTCTGAGCTCCCTAGGGCTCTTGATCTCCCACTCGGTGTCTACAACCCATGTGTGTTTCATGCTAGGCTCTGCAGAAATCTGTAGACACTCACTTTCCTGTGTTCCTATCCTACTCTGTACTGGACTATTTGGACATGATGAGTTATACCACTCTTCCTGCTGTGCTGGCAGATTTCTGATTGATGCAGTGGCCACAGAGCAGAGAAGGAACTACTTTATTCACTCAAAATGGTGTCTCCTGTGTAGTATGAGGAAGTAAGATGAGTTCCAGGCTGGTGTCATGTGGCTGCCCTTAGAATGCTGTCAATAATAGATGTCAGTGCAGTCTGGTGAGCTGTGGAGAGCTGGGCTGACCTGTAGCTCTTGTCTTGCTTAGCCAATAATACTTGGAATAGGAATCTTGTAGGAAACTACTCAGAAGTAGAGTCATTCTGAGGTGTAAGGTGAGGTAAGTACAGATAGTGTGGATTCCCAGTTCACTGAAGCAGGCATAAGCATGTTGATGCCAGATCTATCTTTCTCTCACTCAGTGATCTTTCCCTTTTCCTCACTCGCTGACATACTCTATGTGGGGAAAAGCTGTGTGGGTGCTTGCCTCACACTTGTTCATGATCTGAGCTGGCTGCACTGGCATCTCTGATACGGGACGTGTTGTCAGGAGTCCGGTCTGCACAAATCTCCATTCCTTAGACAGTGTTCACTCTCTGTATATCAGGTTGGAAGGTTTTTTTTTTTTTAAATTTTATTTTAAAAGGGAGTAAAATTAAACACAACAAAACAGAACAGAATGGGATATAAGAAAGCATAAATTTCAAAGCTAGACAACCAGAGATCTTCACTATCTGTCATATTGTCTCTTGTTTTCTTCCAAATGGTTGTCCTTATCTTTGCATATGGAGAGCTCATACTAAATAATATAGCCAATCTTTTCACAATATGTGTAGTTCACTGGCTCCCACTTGCTAAGCAGGGGGAGGGAGGGGGGAGACACGGGATGGGGGACAGGACAATATGAGATGTCTGATTCTCAGCCCACATGCAGGCAGGATCACAGTCGCCCCCCCAGAGACAGGAAGAGTTCCTTATTCTCCAGGCACCCCGAGTCAACCACACAGTGCAGGTCCTGACGCGCCAGGGTCTCTCTCCTTTGGGCTGCCGAAAGTCTGCCACACTCTCAGCTGCCCCCAGAGAGTGGGGGGGAGAGTTCTTTGTTCTTCTGGCACCCCAAGTCAACTGCACTGTTCAGGTCCTGATGTGCCAGGGTCTCTCTCCTTTGGGCTGCTAAAAGTCTGCCACATTCTCAGCCGCCCCCAGAGAGGGGAGGAGTTCCTTGTTTTCCCGCCACCCCGAGTCAACCACATGGTGCAGGTCCCGATGCGCCAGGGTCTCTCTCTTTCGGGCCACCAAAAGTCTGCCACACTCTCAGCTGCCCCGCAGAGAGGGGCCAGTTCCTTGTTCTCCCGGCACCCTGGGTCAACCACACTGTGCAGGTTCCGACAAGCCAGGGTCTCTCTCCTTCGGGCTGCCGAAAGTCTGCCACACTCTCAGTTGCCCCCCAGAGAGGGGAGGAGCTCCTTGTTCTCCTGACACCCCGAGTCAACTGCATGGTGCAGGTCCTGAGGTGCCAGGGTCTCTCCCCTGCAGGCCCCCTAAAGTCCGCCATACTCACCTGCTATTTCTTTCTGATGAATTGACCATTCCATTTCCAAAGTTCTGAAATGGCCAACAGACCACAGAAAGAATTCTCTTTAGGCTTCTGTTTGAAACCAGCAGCTACAGCGATCTGCTGGCCTTGCTTCAGGGCCACAGGTTGGAAGGTGTTATAAAATGCAAGAATAAGATGCCAGCAGAGCTTTTCTAGACATCAGATCAGAGTGGAAAAAGGAGAAAAACAGATAAGTCTGGTGAATCTAGCCCTAGAATAGTTGCATGAAAGAAGTATCTGGTAAGGAGGAAGCTGGGGTTAAGGAGAATGTTCATGAAAAAGCATTTTTTTTTTTCCTTCTATGCTTTAAAGGAGAAAACATCATGGGAATAGCTCTGGGAGGCCAAACTTGATTGCATATTCCTCTCCCTTCCCACTGCATCTTTTAACACTTTGCTTGTTTCCAGCTTGCCACTCCCAGAAGAGTCTTCTGTGTCTTCTTTAACCAGTACAGGGTGAGGTCATAGCAGATCAGGCTGTGCTTAGAATTGTTCCCTGCTGTACCAGCACTCTGAAAGGAGAGATAATTGTGTGTACCCTAAAAGAACCCTAGTATGAATCAGTATATAATGGAAATTGTCTCTTTTACTTGGACAGCTGGAGTTTGTCGAATACCTACTATGTGCCAAACTCTCATCAGATTGTCTCACAAATAGTTGTTGGATAACTAGCGCTGCTTTACAGAGAAGGAGCTGAACTTGAGCCATGTCTGAGGGTGTGGGCCACTGAGGGTACAGTCTGGTGTGGAATCCTGGTTCCTCTCTTCCAAGGTCTTTCTCTACCTAGTTTTGTTCCTAGTCATGCACCAGGCTGCTGTGTGAAATTTCTTGCTTCTGTGGATGGTTCCCCAATCACATTTTTATCATGGCTTGTGGGCAGAGAAGTAGGTTGCTTTCTGTGGGGTGACATTTAAGAAAGGCAGCTCCATCGAACTTTCCCTTTGAATGTGTTGTTATGGAACAAGCAGTCTTCATTTGTCCTGGGCTATTTTGAAATAAAAGGCAGGAAACTCCCCTCTTGTTTCTATATCTTGCACAGAAGTCATCCAAACAGAATCTTGTTCTGTGCAGTAGTTGAGGGAGGAAGCAGCTGTTCAGTTCATGATGACCCAACTAAAGCCAGCAATCTGGAGGTGTCAGGAAGCCAGAATTATCTGTCCCACCTGCTGAGTTTACTTGCATTTATTTCAAGTATTTGGCTAGGAAACTCTTTCCCCCATCCCACTGTTCTGGAGAGACCAGAGGGAGCTTTTCTGGTAATGGCAGGGCAGACCAAAGTCCCCTCTGTTCCATATAGTATCATACAACTTGCCTGGAGAAAGGACACATAGCTTTGCAGAGGAATGAAAATCAACTATTTTCTCCATTGTTGAGCTGGAGAGGCAGGCCTCCACTGGAGTTGGGAGTTTCATGGGTCTACTTTGATGTGCATAGAATTTCATAGTCTGAGCTTTCTAGCTGTTTTGAGGCCTCTAGCAAATTCACAGAAGGAGGCAGGGAGTGAGTGTTACAGATGGTTACATACGACTGTGGATTGTTAGGGACAAAATGAGTCCACATGGCTTTTTGAACCTAATAACTGAATTATGCAGGTGTTTTCATAGGTCTTAATAGTATCATTTAGAATAGAGTTTGTACACCGATGGATGGGGGCCCAGATGTGGTCCTCAGACCCGATTATGCACTACCAATTTTTGAATTTCTTGACAACATTTAAAAATCAGGGAACTAGATAAAGAAGACTAGATTTTTGGCTTCTCTTAACAAGCTAGAAGATTTTTAATACTAGCTGGGGCCTTGTTTTCCTCATAGCCACACTTAGCTGTAGTTAGAGCTGTCTGCTGTAGGCGGGGATGTGCTATGCATGAAGTCATAGTTCCTACCCAGCATGGCTCACTCATTTATGTTCCCTGTGTGGTCCCAAAAGGCATTTGAGTTTGAGATTTCTGGAGTAGGCAAGACATTGAGAAGACAGATTAAAAATTTCTGGCTCTCCAGGTCACTTGGTGTAGAGCACTTGGTGTAATTTAGTAATTACAGTTACTAAAGGAAGTGTCCAAGCTGCTATTTCCAGTGCTCAAGGTCATTGCTCCCATAATGCGTGCTAGCTCTTCCACCTGTAAGTAAACTTGCTGATAAACTGGAGTTCAGACAAGTTGACATGCTGTTAATTTTTTTTTCCTTTTTGTCTTTCTGACACAGGGTTTCACTATGCAGTTCACGCTGGCCTTAAACTCACTTTGTAGGCCAGGCTGGCCTTGAACTCCCAGTGATCCTCCTGCCTTGCCCTCCTAAGTGCTGGGATTACAGGGGTACGCCACCATGCCTGACCACTATCTGCTAATGTTGACTGTTAACTCTAGCCAACAAATGCGTCCCTTAGGTCTAAACCTGGGGCTCTTTTACCCCAGCATCTGCTCCAAGTTGCCCTGTGATGCCCAGAAATTGAAGGATTCTTTTTGTTACTCGCCCCCATCCATGAAGCCATTGAGGTGGTTTATCTGTCGTAGTCTTCTTAGGTTAAAACTACCTTCAATTTTAGTACATGTTGCAGGATTTTTGTTAAAATATTTTATTTTTACACTCAGCAAGCAGTCTGGCTGCTGTGTATCAAGTACATAACTTCTGCTAGTGATAGACAAAGTTGTTTAGTATAAATAAAAATAATTTTCAGAATACCCTAACTTATTCTCTATGGCAGATATACATTAGAACAAGTCAAGATTCTCCAAATGGTAGTATAAATTTCTTAAATGTTGAGGTTTTCTTTTCAAATTTCTTTTTTACTTATCTTTTTCATTCAGCACTTTTTTCTTCCTTTTATGGCACCCTGCAAACATTTTTTCCCCTTCTGAATTGTACCTATATTTCACTACAAGATCAGCCTTTGAGCTTCTTGTCATTTTTTTTTTTTCTGATTTTGAGAGAAGTGGGCTATAAATCCCATAGCTTGGGAACCCTTCTTGCCTCCCCTGCTTTGCAGTGTAAACATAGCATCCTCATCTGCTTCCTCTTCCCACACTGATCAGGCCATCTGTGCCTTCAGCGTTAGTTCTGTGCTTGATTTTGCTAGGCCAGCGCTCTGTGAAGGGGCCCAAAGGCCCTGATGATCCCAGTGTCTTTCTTGAGTGTTTCTAGGTACTGTTGGGAACTCTTTAAGGATAAAGACTAGGTCATCTTAATCTCAACCTCAGGGCCTAGCTCTGGGGAAGTGCCAGGGTGGGCTGAAGTCCTCTCATCCTTCACTGACAAAATGAAGTTTGCAAGAGACTCAACCTTTATGGATCTTGATTTTTCTCTTCTGTAAATTTTTCTTCCAGTTGCCAGAGTTCTGGGATGGAATCTACTGAAACACAGTGGTTTGCATACTCAAGGGAGCAGCTGACTCACCTGGAGGCTTGTCAAATACTGCCACTACTGGAGAATTCTGATTCAGCTAGTCCTGGGTGGGGACTCGAAGTTTGTATTTCTAATGAGTTCCCAGGTGGTTATTCTGCTGCTGCTGGTGGTGGTGGTTCAGGGACCACACTTCCAGAACCATCTATGCTAGAACTACATTGTTGAAGCAGGTGTCAAATGTATCAGTATTTACTTCAGCAAGGATTGTAGTAAGCCTGACGTTCCCTTTGATTATTCCACCGTGTCACGTGCACACATCCAACACTTCGCATCTTACCTTCTTGGAAACCTGACCTTAGATATTAGATACCTAAAGATGTTTTGTTTTCTAGGCAGCCATTTTTATGGAAGCAGTTTGTCTTCAGACTCTGTTTTAATAGTTAGAGACACATTTATTTCTTGAGGCATTTTTTTTTTTATTACGTCTGTCATTCACTGTGTATTCCCACCTCCTCTCTCTCCTTATTTGGACCATGGATGCCAAAAGAATGACCTTGTTGAGTTTTGAGTCTTGGTTTCCCAAATGGAACTATTTTATCCGTTCTCACCAAAGAAAGGGTGAGGCTGAGTTAACTTCATGGATGCATTGAGCTTCTCTGCACTCTGGGAGGCTTCCTGGTATTTCCTGCTGACTGCTATCAGTCCCCAGGCTGGGCTCCCTTTGTCCAAGATGTTCTAAAGTCAGTGTCCCTATTTAATGACAGGAACTAGGATGCTAGCAGTGACCAGAATCAACTACTCTATCCCTACCTCTTACCTCTTGACAGATGAGCCTGGCCTGGACTTCTGCAAGTGAAAGAGACTTTTTGCTAGTTGGGGAAACAAGGCCAGAGCTAGGAAGTGATGTGCTTGAATCAGCCAGTTTTTGAATCTAGTTATTAGTGGTTGGCTGCCTGAAAAGATTGGTTGCATCTTACTTTTGGTTTTCATTTGTCTAGAGTGAGTGTGAAATCACTGCTGGCTTTGTGTCCTCGGTCAAAGATGGACTAGCTGGCAGTGATGGACAGTCACTGTCTTTGCCTGGCTTTGCAGTTTCCTATGGGTTATGTTTTGTAAAGAAGTCTTCCCCTTTCCATTCCTGCTTCTCAAAAAACTAGGAGACACTGAGTCAGTGGTGGTCTGAATGGATCATTTCTTCTGTTTTTCTGACTCCTTTCTGTTGTCTCAGTGCTCTGCCTTCCCCGGCTACCAGCCCCCCAGCAGCTGTAGTACATTGGCCCTTGTGCTTTCATAACCATGAAAACACGTGGGGAGCGCGTGCCCTGCACATGCCCTGATCACATATTTGTGACTCCGGAGTCTGAGACGATTGTGACATTCTCATATGGGGCTCTGTGTGGTACTCCCCCTCCCCAAGGGAGAACACAATTATCGTATTGTCTGTTGGTATTCTGGGTTAGCTGTGTAGGTCTGGACAGGGGCTGTTGGTATCCTAGAAAATAGAAATAACCATTTTGGAGCTTTCTGCTCAGCTTCTGTCACTTTATGGAAGGGGGAGGTTTGGGACAGTTTGTTAAGCTCCCCTGGGTGTGCCCTTCGTAGCTCAGCCCCCTGCTTGATGTTCTTGTTGGCCAAGGGGAGAGGCAGGCCAGTGTTGATTGGGCAGATTGCATGAGTCAGAGAGGAAGAGTAATGCGGAGTGTGGGCAAGTGGTGGTAGTTTGGTTGCCTGTGTGGCAGCCCTCTACCCCAGAGCCAGTGAGGGATACTGATATCAGCCAGACATTGTGTGCCATACTGGTTTGGGCAACGTGGGACTGCTTCCACCTGCACCAAGAGCGAGTCCTCAAGTTCTTTATTGTACTGGGGATTGAGCCCAGGGCCTTGACACCAGACTACGTCTCCAGCCCTTTTTAAAATTTTGAGAGAGTCTCAGTCACTAAATTCCCCAGGCCAGTCTCCAATTTATAGTCCTTCTCCTGCCTTAGTCTCCCAGAGTGGTGGGATTAAAGGTGTGCTCTACCATCCTTGGTGTAAATCCCAGATCTTTACCTCCCTCCTTGGGATTATAGACTGACTCCTCTGTCTTTGGCACTCATTTTATGACATTGGTTATGCCTTATTACAGACCTATTTGAACATTTGGTGTTTGTATAAATTTGGTTGTAAACCTCTGCCTGCCTTCGTCTGCCCCTAGCATAACCAGTCTAGTGAGGGTTGGATTTGAGACGGAACTCTGATACTAAGAGAAAATGATGATGGCGAGACAGTACACAGAGGTGTACATGGGATCCATTTGTTCAGTTCAAGTCATCTAGCAAATACTTGTTTCTGTGTAAAAGGCCGTTTGAAGGAACACAGCATCACATGCTTATCTGATTCCTGGGACAGTTCTGCCCCTTGACCTTCCTGGCTCACTGTGGAGGCTCCCAGGCCCTTGGGCCTCTTGTTTTAGTGGAGTTCCTGTAGAGGCGTGCGCCTGGCCCAGAGCTGTCCCTGCAAGTGCTGCCTCATGTCAGGGCCTGGCTCAGCCAGACTCTTTCTTCTACAAGCAGAGCACAGGAAATAAAGTCACTGAGGAAGGGCTCTGGGCTCAAGATTTGCTTGTGCTGGGATATGAGCAGGGCTGCTTGCCACCCTTGCCTCCCAAGGCTCTGATGAGTTTTACAGGTCCCCTAGGAGGTGTGACAGGAGACAGGAATTTTGTACCATACCCAGATTCTGCTAGCCACTGAGTATTTCTTTTATTTATTATATGTTTGTTTGTTTACATATTTATTTTTGAGACAGAATCTTACTGTGTAGTTCAGATTGGCCTTGAACTCTCAGTGATCCTCCTGGCTCAGCCTCCTGAGTACTGGGATTACAGGCATATGCCACCATACACACCGGCCACTGGGCATTTCTGTTACGCTCTGCTGCTGTGGAATCCAGATAGTTTCGAGCCTGGCCCCTCCATAGACTGGGAGGTGCAAGCCTTCGAATTAGTGTTAATACAATTTTGATAGGTGTAAGAAGCCCCATAAAACGAGATTTTAGCACCTTTTGGCACCAAGAAAGTTGAGACTTGACTTACTGTGGTGACTGTGTTTTTTTTTTTTGTTTTAGCAGACATTTCCTGAGCAGTTCTTCATGCCACGCATTGGGCACTTGAGAGACTAAGGTTGAGTTTGTGCCCTCAGAGTCCGTGGTAGCAGCAGACAGCCTGGGTGCAAGCTCTGAGGTGTACAGAAGCACAGCGCCCGACTCAGTGTGTGCTCTAGGCAGGCCTTCCTGGAGGCACTGACCCAAGCTTGAGGGTAGCCTGGAGGCTGAGGAGACTGAGAGGGTGGTAGGGGGAGCCAAGAGCAAGTACTAGCCAGAAGGACCAGCAAAGGTCTGGAGGCATGAAACAACATAGCGTATTTGGGGGAACTTTAGGGGTGTGTATGTGTGTGTGTGTGAGTGTGTGAGTGTGTTTATTTTATTGTGATAGGGCAGGAGCTCATTGTATCTACGGCCTGTGTATGCTAGGCAAGCATTCTACCAACTGAATCACATCCCAGGCCCAAAATCAATTTTTAAGTGAAAGGCGTTATATGCATGAGTACAAACGCAGTGCTGAATAGCAGTTCTCTGCTCGTTCCTTTCCCCAGCACACACCATGTTCTCCCTCTGGAGGAGTTCCTGTTGCTGTTTTCTTGTTCATCTTCTCAGAGATAGCCCATGCCTGTACAAGTGTATCTATATCAATATTTTTATTTTGCATATGTTGGTTTCTAAGATACTATTTTTTTTTACACAGATCAATACCTATAGGTGGCACAAAAAGATACTCCTTGAAGAGTTTTCTCTTGTCTCTGTTCCCAGCTACCCACTGCCCCTCCTTGCAGACTACTAATGTTAACTTTATTATAATTACTATATTATTAGTTATTCTTTGACTCTTATTACTGCAATTATTAGCTCCACATAGTAGCTTATGATACCCACTTTTTGATCTTTGTTTTTTCTCTTAACACTATTCTGGAATATGGTTTACTACTGGTACATACTCAGCTCTCAAAGCCTTTTGAAAAAAGGCACTTTGTCCTTGGCATGAGTGTCTCACCATTCACATATCCTGCCCCTCTTTTTAGGTGGTCAGGGTGCTTCCCACCTTGGTTGTACTAAATGGCACTTTACTATTTTGCACATGAGCAGGATTGTCTGTGGAGAAGATTAATGTGGCATTGGAGTCTCCTGTGGTTCAAAGGAAGAGTGGTAAGGGTGATAGTAGAACAGCATGAAGATATTCGGGCAAATTATGTTTTGGACTTATCTCAAGGTTGACTTCTTCTTTGTGGAAGGCAAGTGACTTTTTTTTCCTTGCAGCACTGGAGATTGAGCTACAGAACATTGAGCTCTATATCCCTAGATTCTTTTATTTTGTATTTTGAGGCAGGGTCTTGCTAAATTGCCAGTTCTCCTGCATCAGCCTCCCAGAGTTCTGGGATTACAGACATGAGCCACCACACCTGGTAGCAAGTGACTTTTAAATTATGTTGTCAAGAGTTTTGGAGGAAGCCATTTTATTTCTTAGCTGCATCCCATCAATGACTGCTCTGTGGGCCCCTGTATGGGCTCTCAAAACCACAGTCACCTAAGGGTGTGGTCAGTATTGCTCAGAGATTTCTGTGTGGACTCTGAGCTCTGGACCATGCCCAGCAGCAGGACCAGGCCTGCCGGCTGAAGCAGCCTGTAGTGTACTTTCCCAGCCCTGCCTGCGGAGGCCTTGTGGGCTGCTTCCACACCCTTACTAGGCTTTGCACCTCATGACCAACTCAGCTCTAGCTATCATTTTGTTGATTTATCTATCTTGTGCTAGTGGGGGTTGAACCCATGGTATTTGCACTGAGTTACTCTCCAGCCCTTTTTCTTTTTTCTTTTGAGACAGGGTCTTTCTGCTAAATTGCCCAGGGTGAACATGAACTTATGATCCTCTTCTTTTGCCTCCCTAGAGTATTGGGACTATAGTTGTGCTCCACTATGCCTGGCTTTTGTCAGTTTATTAATGATTGAAATGAGCAAGAGTTTTCCCCAACAAAAGACCTGCAAGCGTGCAGGAGGGAGAAAAGCGGGATGGCTTTGTGCCCACCTCACAAAGTTGTGACATAAGTTCCTGAACTTCTCAGGGCCTAGTATATTATACTATTTGTTTTTAAAAGTGTACTCTGGCCTTAGTGCATTTCATTTTACCTTTTATTTCATGATCAGTCACTAAAAATTTTCACTTCTTTGGGAGTAGGAGCTGTGGTTTGTGTGCTCTTATCTTCCCCCTGTATCATAATCCCAGCAGGCACAAAGTAACCACTCAGTTAGGCTTAGTTGAATAAATGAATCCAGTTACTGATCACATAAGCTTTTCAGAGCTGACAGTGTACTGTTAACTATTCACCAAAAGAACCTGAAACTTTGTTGTCTTGCCCAAGTGCCAGCTTCTGACCAGTCTATTAAATGTCATCCATTCTGGTCTAGCTATTCAGTCTCACAATGTCCCCCCGCCCCTGTTATTGACCTTTTTAAGTCTGAGAATGTTAATCATCTGTGCCCCCTCCCTAGTGCATCCCCTGGCTGAGATGGCCTGATGTTGGTGGTTTATGGGGATCTTCCTTCTTGTGTACATTTTCTGGCTCCTCAGACGATGTTAAGAGAAGGCGCCACCTAGCTTGGAGGTGCGAGGAAGGACAGGTTTGCAGCGGACTTACTGAAGCTTCCTGAGAAGAAGGGGAAGTCTGCACTAAAACCTGGTTCAGTTGGTGCCACTAGGGGGACGATGACAGTAATGTGACAGCTACAGCAGCAGCTGGTGCCTTTGGCAGTTTATCAAGCACTTTAGGATATGTTATGGACAAACAATGGAATGAATCTTTGTTTCTTCTGGAGCCTGGGCTGTTTCTGGTGAGGGACATGATGTACTTATCTTTGAGAGTGGGGTTGACTTTTCCAGGGTCCTTGAAGTCTTCCTCAGAGCTGTGCAGAGGTCTGCTTCAGGGCCTGGAAGAGTTCAGCACAGCCTCGTAGGGTGCTTGGCTTTTAGGCTGATGACTCTGTTAGCTGTGTCATTTCCTCTTTACCACCCTTGCTCAAGTCTGTGCTCTTTGTCTCTGTAAGAGTCTTGGGTGTCATATCCAGAGTGCTTAGAAGGAAGTAGAGAAGAGTTTGCACATGTGTTACCCCTTCCTTCTGCCCACCACACCCTGCCAAAAAATAAGAAAAGACTCAAGACCTGTAAGTAGCTGTGCCTCCAAATTTCTTATATTTATTTGATGACCTATTCAAAGTAATTTAGAGCTGAACGTTTTGACTTAGCTTTGAATGAGGACTTAGTGAAATCCTTAGGAGTCTCCTTATCTAAGGAGACAAGAGCCTGGTGCTATTTTGGTCTGTCTGCAGATGACTGCTGTTATACATTGCGAGACTCCCGCTGTGGTGCTGTGGCTGATGGCTAGCGTGGTCTTACTGGAGTTGGCCCTGCCCTTGAGAATCTTCCCTGCCAATAAGGACTAGATGGGTGGCATTGGCAGTTTGACCTGAGAGGTGCACAAAGTTTGGGTTATTTATCATATGACAGACTTGTTGGGCAGCTCTGAGTCTTTTGTTTCTGCCAATGATGGCATTGTTGAAACTTGAACATAGGTAAGCTTGCAGGGACGTGGGGTAGAAAAGAGAAAGCAGAAGGCTTCAAGTGTGATTTGTGAGCTTGCCTGATTAATTTCTGTAGTGGATTGGGGGTATGACTGTAAAATAGATTGGGGGTATGACTCAATCAGGTCAGAAGGGTCAGATGCTGAAGTGTGAGCGGAGGTTAGGATGTGACCTCTGAGTAGGAAACGCTGTGGCCTGCATGTCAGTAGGGCTTGTTGGTTTCCTCTTGCGTCACCTCCAGTGTTCCAGTGTGGTACGGATTTGGACCATTGTATTAGGGCTGTTGTCCCCGGGCCTCTGAGATTAAGAGATTTGCTCCTTCTCAGCTGTGTCCTAAGTGATAGCTGCTGAAAGATTACCTTCCTCTGTGCTGTGGCCATGGGAGTTCTGTGACAACGCGCTGGCCAGCCTGAGGCTGTGACCACTAACAAGAATGCTTTTCCCCGGTGGCCTGAACTGGAGCCACACTGGTAGGAGGTCTGTAAGTAGCCTGGGCTGGAGTGGATTGCTTTTTTTTTTTTTTTGGTACCGGGGATCGAACTTACGAGGGAGGGAGCATTGCCAGTGGAGGGCCCTGTGAGCCCATCAACATTTTGTAAGGGAAGAGAAGATTCTTTGTTCTTTCTGGGAGGTAGGAGATGAAGGTGTCAAAAGTGATCAGTGGCTTACTTTTTGGCATTCCAAGCTGCCACTTCATCCAGTTCAGAATATTATTAGCTTCACTGAAAGACATCAAGGCAAATGCTCCTGAGTACTCAGTACTGAATTTGGAAAATGCATGTCCACCCCATACCCCAGTCTCCTGTAGCTAGGTAAGAGGGAAACTAACTCTATACTCCTGCCTCTCCCACTCATCCTGCCCACCGAAGACAGATTCAAGTATCAGCCTAGCTTCCTGCAGCAACTCAGTTGTCTGGAAAGTCACACCTGAACCACTGTGGCAGTGAATGAGGATTGGGCTTGGCTGTTGTCCTATTTCTTGGGACTTGGAACACTTTGGGTCAGGTTTGAGCTGGATAGGAAGACCAGCCGGTATATAACCCCATACCACTTGGTCCAGGGCAGAGGGTTCCCATTTTCAGATAAGGAAACTGAGGCTCGCGAAGGGACAGTGACTTGGTTAAAGCCACACAGTGCTATGTAACTGCACTTAGACTGTCACTAGTCAGAGACAGAAATTGTCTGGCCCAGCTCCCCTTTAGGTAGTTGAGGGAATCATGTCCAGAGAAGGGAAATGACCTGGAAGATTAGGTGGAACTGACCGTTGCTACCAACAGACCCCCCTGACTCCTAATTCTCACTCAGCACAGGCCACACAGCCTCTTGCTTGTGCACCTTTACTTTGTTTTGATTATTACTATTTTTTGTTATCCCTCACCTCCTGGTTTTTAATCACAGGTTGGTTAAATTCAGTATGCTTTAAATAGGTCTGACCGAAGAATAGGTAGGTCATGGTTGTCTTAAGCTAAGTGGCTTAACCCTGTAGATTATCTTTGGGGCCCCTTGCTGTCTGCTCACCGCCCCTGGTTCCCTGCCCATTCTTGCCCTCACCCTGGTGTGGAGGAGAAGGCACTGTGCTAGCTCCTGCCCACCCAGTATTAGTTCTCCTCACTGCCCATCCCTAGTCTACTTCCTTTTTAGTTTGTTCAACAAATTCTTGTCTGTAGCACACTCTTCTTTCGGAGTGTTTGGTGGGTTTAAATGGCATGAATGGTAGCGAGAATTCTGGGAGTGCTTACAGGGAAACTCATCTTTCAGTTATTTCTCATTGATAAATGAGCTCTTGACAGGTCATGCATGCAGTTGGCCTCAGTTTCAAGAAACAACACGGGCTGTCTTGTTCCCATGTTCAGATTTGTTTTGGCTTAGGATCTCAGCACTTTCATGTCCTTGAATAATGTCATTCTCCCCTCCCCCAATGTTATTTGTTTAAAAAAGCAGAAAATCCCTACAACACTCTGAGAGTGACTGTGAAAAGTCCGGGAGAACAGAGTCCTGATTTGGTTCAGCAGCTCATCTTACTGTTTTTCTTTGTTTGTTCCCCTCATTAAGAGAGACTCACAGGGGAATCTGGGCCATTTTGTTCAGCCAGGGGCACAGGTCGCGTCTTTCTAGCCGTGTAATGTGACTGCCAGTTCCTCCTCAAATGTGGGCTTCCAGTAGCTTTTGATATCTGAAAGATCAGGCCAGGGAATGTATATTCATCTGTTATGGAAGTAAACACCTCCAAAGGTGTGCTTTGTTCTGGAGTGAGGGACAGGATCAGAGTCATCACTTTCCATCCCTAACCGCACAGATATGCCAAGCTGGGCACACACAAGGTAAAGTGTCACCCAGGAAACTCAAGGTGCTCCCAGGACTGCAGAGCCTCCTCCTTCCACCAGGCCTCCACCACAGCCCACTCTGTCTTAAGTACCCGGTCTGCTTAAGGACAGTAGGTGCTTTGTGCTTGAAGTGAGAAAGTATCTCCAATCCCTCTGGATGCCTAACATGCAGTCCCAGGAGTGAGGTGCTCAGACGCTCAAAAGCACATTCTTTGCTGAGGAGCTCATGCTATGGCTGTGAAAGCAAGATATCTTAAAAAGTCAGTTTACAAGTATTTAGTAAGTGCCTGCTCTCTGGGAGGAATTGTGCTCACTTGAGGATTTTAGTACTTCTGGGGACACTTTTGTCATGCCACACCTTCCAGGGCATTCCCTTCTTAGCCATCTCATTCCTGAGATTAGCAGAACAAGGATAACTTACTATATGTTACCAGAGAAGAAAATGAACTTAGCAAAGTTGTGTAGCTTGCCTAGGGTCATACAGCTCACCTGGAATGGAGCAGAGGATTACAGCTTACTTATGGATTCAAAGTCTAGTGTTCTTCACAACTTTAATATTGGCTTAGCAAACAGACATTGATGAGATTTCTTGCAGTGATAGTTCAATGCTGAAGCCAGAGCATGGCTGAGGCACGTGTAGACGTAGCCTGCACATGTGGAGGGGAGCTTAGAAATGAACTTTTGGGAGGAGGACAGGGTGGGCTGTGGTGGAGGCCTGGTAAAAGGGAGAAGCCTCTTCAGTCCTGGGAGCACCCTGAGTTTCCTGGGTGACACTTTATTTTCTGTGTGCCCAGTTTGGTGGCATATCTGTGCGGTTAAGGATGGAAAGTGATGATTCTGTCCTGCTCCTCTGCTCTCCAAGACACCCTCTCAACACTCCACTGCCCATCCTCCCTGCCAGTAGTGGGACCCTTGGTGCCGTGTTTCAACATTAGGTTCTGAAAGGTTGCTGTTTGGCCTGGAGGCGCTCAAAATGAGCTGTATTTGGGAGGGTATGTGTTGAAAACTCAGCGAATGTGCTTCAGTGTTTGACTACTGACTGAGAAGCTGAGTGTATGCTTACAGGATATCTTGAAACACAAAGGTCCTGGAGTTAGGAAGTCTAGTGCCTAAGGCAAAGCCTTTGGAGTTCAGGACATGTGAGTTGAGTCTTTGTGCCTTGCTCAAAACTGGGTGACTTTGGGCCTGGGCTTTGGGTTCCCTGCAGTAAAATGGGCCATGCACAGTGCCTTTCTGTAGTTATACTGTGAGCACAAGTTTGACACTGCTGTGATGGCTATTATTTTATTTTGAATGTGTTGAAAGTAGACTGGGTTGCCCATTACTTCTGCAGATATAGAGACCAAGAATAACTGAGAAAGTAGTACAAACAAGTTGATATTTTTGCTGAGTCCTTTCTTTATTGTAGAATTTCCTTAAATCATTGGTATTGAGCGTGTCCTTTATGTTAAAATAAACAAAAGAGGTTTGATTTTGGGGGGGGTATTGGGAGTCTCTTTTATTAATGAATTTTTTAGTAGTACCCAGGCTTCTGGACTGAGGAAATTAGTTGAAGTGTTCATTGTACAGAGACTCTCACATTTTGGGGACCTGTTCTCTAGTTGCAACACCTGACTGTCTTTTCCAGTGTCAGCTTGGGCTGTGAAAGTGTAGTTCTGGGTAAAGTGCCCAGGCAACTTTTCACTTTTAGCCTTGAAACTCAGGTGACTTAGTTACACAGTTAGCAAGGGAAGGGTATCACCAGGCAGACTAATTTCCCTTCTCTGGTGGATAGGAAGCTTACCTGTAGGATCCAGCTCCTTTCAACCCTCCTTAGGCATTTTGTTAGTCATACCATCTGGCGACTCAGTGTGACTCTGAGAAATACATTTACCCAAATGCTTGTAAATTTGTTTCTGTCTAGATCTCATCTACCAATGACTTCTATTATACCAACAGCTGAAGTTACGAAGGTTTAAAAGTACATGAGACATCCACAAAGATCTTGTGGAATTTCTGTTTTCCTCCTATTTCCTTTGCTTAGTGGGAAGGGAACGTGGGAGCTCGGAGAGCAGTGACTTGCTCAACCCATCAGGAAAGTCACTGTTGCTGGCCAAGTTCATGTTTAGGTTTTGACCTGAGCCCTGTTTTTAAGGCAGTGGGATAGATACTCCTCTTCTGTAGAACTAGCATGGCAGAGTAGGCTAGACTAAGTAAAGACCCTAAAAGATGATAAAGTTCAATGGTCCTGACCATTTCCAGTGTGGTTTGTTACTTTTTAAGGGATAGCTTTTCAAAATGTATTGTAGAAGCCTTTGGCAGACTCATCAAATCTTAATATTTATACCGAGTCTAGGGTTTGCTGGACTTTCTTAGCACACCTCTTCTGAGTCTACTGAATGCACCATGTGGGGTTCTGATTCATCAGAAGGCGAGAGTCTGAGTCCACAGTGCTCTGACAGCTGTGTTCGAGGGTTGCAAGCCTGTGAGGATTCACTAAAGATCACTGAACAAAAGCAAGAACATTTCACGTTCAGAAGAACTCCTGTGAGTGAGCAAAAGTATCTCTGTCCCTGTGTTGTTCAAGGAAGCAGTCCTAGATTCAAAGGCTGGCCTTGCCCCAGGTAGTTGTAAGATACTGGACAAATCATATCACTTCCTAGAGACTCTGGAAAGTGAGGGTACCACTAATAGCACTGCCTATTCATAGGCATGTGGAGGAGTGAGGGTACAGCCTGTGGGCGATGCTTAGGGAGGTGAGGTTGAAGGCTGTGGCTCAAAGTGCAGTTGCCTGAGAGAGTGTGGGGCTGGGGAGGCCTCTGGGCAGGAGTGACATGACTGACCCTGGGCCTCTCACTGACCAGGGGCAGTGACTGGACATGTATGTACCCTCCCATCCTGTAGGCCTTGGCTGTGGCTCAGGGCTGGGAGGAGCTCTGGGCCGTTCTTGTGCAGTTGCACCCTTGGGGTAGGTGGAGACCCTCAACCACAACATCTACACCCAGGGACCAAGAGAGTGGTCAGAAGAGTAGGATCAAGGAGCAGTGAAAAGTCTACCTTGAGCTTTTGCTCCTTTGGTGGAAATCCTGGTGAGGACGAGTCACTGGATGGAGGCTCCTAGAGCCAGAGCCAGAGAGCAGTAAAGGTATTTCCATGTTCAGGTCAAGATGTCAGCTAAGGGGAGACCCCTTCCCAGATGCTAATCAGCCTTACAGATATGCGGAGGCAGAGCAAGGGGTCTCATGGCAACATTGCCCAGGATTCCCAGCAGAAAGACTGGAGGAGAATATGGAGACTGGGAATCAACACTAGATGGTTTAAATAGAGACCAGGGAACCATGGAAGAGATGCTGGGGATGAAGTTGACAAAGGGAAGCACTGCCCATAATCAGTTTTTGTGCAAAGTGGTACAGGCACCAATGCCTGGGGCCTTTCTTGTGCAAAGCTGTTTTACACAACTTTTCTTATATATATTATCTCTCTGTTTCAGAAGCTCCCAGGCAAAGGTACCCTCATTCTTACTTTAAGATGATGATGAGAAATAGAGAGATAGACTTTGTGGAGATGGGGATGGCCTCTGGGCTTGGAGGAGACAGGCAGGGAGTTGAGAGAGGTAAACAGGCTCACCATGTGACGTTTATATGTACAGCACCAATTCCCCACAGGAGTGTGGCAAATGTTTTTATTATCAGAAACATAATGCTAATATAAATGGGGTGGGGAGGATGAAACAGACAAATTTATATGTGGTACAGTTTAGTCCTGTGTTTAGTTCTGTGAGTGTTAACAAATGTGAAGATTAAATGGGGCTTGCTTAAATTTGTTATTTTGAGGCCATTTTACATTTATGCAGTTACAATTATACCTCAGTTCATGAACTTAATTTGTTCTGTGATTTTAGAAAAGATAGCCATGTTCGTGTTTGTCACCCAATATAAAGTTTGCAAACAAAAAGAAAACCACCGTGTAAGAAATAATACAGATAAATCTTGGCGTCTCTTAATTTCCCCTGATAATAATGTTTTGAAAGACTCTGTAGTACAACAGCATAAGCAGGAAATTGACACTGATAAAGTCAAGATACGGAACATTTTTCCTCTATCAGGGACCCTCCTATTGCTTTTCTAACTGTATTTCATTCCAATCCCCTTTTAACCACTAGTCTGTTCTCAAATTCTGTAATTTTATCATTTCAATGCTATAGTATATGATATAAATGGAACCATACAATAACTAACTGTTAGGAGTTAGCTTTTTTTCACTCACAAACCTTCTTTAGACATTTGTGCAAGTTCTTATATGTATTGATTGCCCAAGCTTTTTATTATTGAGTAGTAGTTCATGGTATGGATGGACCATGGCTTGTTTAACCATTCACCCACTAGTTTCCTGGTTTGAGCTATTATGAATAAAGCATTTGTGTGTGGATTTTAAACATTTTTAAAAATTTTTATTGGTACATGCTTGTGGTACACAGTGATTACATTCCTTGTGGGAAGTTGGTACATGTGCATAACACATCTTAATCCCCACCCCCAATCCCAGTCTCTTGGTTCCCTTCCCTTTTGCAAAGGTTCTATCTCCCTATTTCCTATTTTCTTTTATTATGGTCTCTTATTTTCCTATTACTTTTATATTTTGGGTTTCACATGTAAGAGAAACCATGTGATATTTAAGCTTGTGTGATTGATTGATTTCTCTTAGCATTATGGTATCAAGATGCATCCATTTTCCTACAAATGACTCATTTACTTTTATGCATAGGTTTTTGTACGAACGTAAGTCTTTAGTTCTGTTAAGTAAGTGCTAAGGAGTGCAGTTCTTGGGCTATATGGGGTTGTTGCCAGAGTGGGCTTCTGAAGGGCGCATTTGGGATGGAGATGTCAGCAGCAGTGGGAAGCACAGACCTGGGAACTAGTTCAAACCCAAGCTTTGAAGCCAGACCCTCTTGAGTTGAGTCATATGGCTCTAAATGGGGACAAACTAAAGTTGCTTTGTAGCTGATATGTGTAAGGTACCTGGTAGCCATTTTCTGCTACTTCAGTGAAATACCTGAGACTGAGTAACTTTATAAAGAAAGGAAGTTGATTTTCTCACAGTTCTGGGACATGGTACTAGCATCTGCTTAGCTCAGGTGAAGGCCTCATGGCCAGTGGCATCACAGTGTGTACAAGAGGGCAAAATTGCATTGGGAGGCATATAGTCAGAGTGGCTGGGGAGCGGTTATAACATTCTTTCTGTGTAGAGTGGGATTACCAAGGGCGTATGACATCATGCCTGTCCAGAAGCTGTTGTTGTTATTCCAAGGTACAGGGTATTGAATCCAGCGCCCTTATACCTTGTACATCTTTAACCTTCTTTAAATTTTTATTATGAGGTAGGGCTGTTAAGCTACTATGTTGCCCAGACTGGCAACATAGTAGCTTATGATATTTCTGCCTCAGCCTCCTAGAGAAGCTGTTCTTAATACAGATTCAGAGAAAATGCACCAAGAAAAGCAAAATCCATATTCTAGGGGTGGCCTCCGGGAGGACTTCGTTGGACTCCCTATCTCTGCCCCTCTACTCTGGGGTCACCCACTTACTGTCCTTTCCAAGGCCATACTATGGCTATGAGAACACCCTAACCCTATTTTTAGGCTGGTCTAAAGTCTATGGACAGGGGCTGGCATTCCCCAATGAAGTTGGCCAGGCCCATGTCACAGATCAAAGGAATCCTAGAGAATTCCAGAATGTTCCCAGCTCTGCCGGTCGAGATTAGCCTCGCAAGGTCTATGAATGTGCCCAGGCCGTCACAGATGTTGCTGTGATTTAGCCTAATTCTAGAAGTATGTAATGTGCTCTTATCTTGTGCCCGAGCACTGAGCTAGGTGTTGTAAAGGGTGAAGAAAAAATCTCTTCCAGCAGATCAAAGCCGCCAACTCTAGCCTCAAAACCCCCACAGGTACTGGTTAAATTCTGCATTCAGCATAGATTTCAGGGCCTGTGGTCTGGCTGAATCTTTTCAGCTCCTTGTTCTGTTGTCCTCCCCATTCCCTGTGTGTCAACTACTAATGTGTACATTACTTTAAACATCATGTCCCAACTCCTGCACTGAAACATTTTTGAAGGCCATAATGGTGTTCTTTACATAACTTCCCTGTGGCTTATTAAACCAATTCCTTGTGGATAAGAATCTACTCTTACGGCAATACTATGTGTATTTGGCCCCTGTGCAGAGGAGTCTCTTTAAGACCTACCGCCAATGCCCCTTTCCCTTTGCCTTAAGTTTATGTAGTGCCTGCTTCACAGCACTTTTTTTTTTTTCCTTTTCGGTACTGGGGATCGAACTCATGACCACGCTTTTGCCAGGCAGGCGCTTATGCCACTGAGCTAAATCCCCAGTCTTCACAGCACTCTTTCCAAGAGCCCTGAGGGCAGGAAGGGTGCCATCCCTTCCTCCTCCTTTTGGCACTTATGGTCAGTTGCTGACCTGGGGTGCCAGGACCCCAGATATCATCCTTTGTGCTCCCTCTGGCAGCCCTGGTCCCCTTGTAGGGGCTATGGTGGAAACAGAGTTGGTGAGAGCCAGCTTGTGAAAGCCTTAACTGTCTCAGTCCAGTTTCCTTCTTTGTGCAGAGCTGTGTCTGGATGAGCTGATGTGTTTCCATGGCAATAGACTTCCGTAGCATCATTCTTACTGGCCTCCCACTGTTTCACTAGAGGGACAGGCCATAATATAGCCAGGCTCCTCTTGATGGAATTTAAACAAATTTGAGACACTCAAATGGACACCCAAATTTGTCTGGGTGTCCATTACCCAGGAAAGAACTTGGATTCACAGGCTGCCCATGAAACCAAAAGCAGCAACTACTGTTTACTGAGAACTTCGCAGATGAGCTGGCCCTGAGGAAAGCGCTTGAGCTCTACTTCCATGGAGTATGATGACCTTATGAGGCAGGCACTGTTGTCTCCTTTATTTATTTATTTATTTATTTATTTATTTATTTTGATACTGGGGATCAAACTCATGGCCTTGTGCTTGCCAGGCAGGCGCTTATGCAGCTGAGCTAAATCCCTGGCCCTGTTGTCTCTATTTTACAGAGGGAAACTGAGGCGCAGAGAGTAATTCACTTGGCATATGTTCTTCAAACAATGTATCTCAGGAGGTGGGCTCCCAACTCAGATGTTCTTGGCTCAGAACTTGCGCTTGTAACTACCAAACCTACCTGCTGCCTTAGAGGAGAAGGAAATATGGGGGAGGGGAAGGGCAGGTCCTTCCCAGGCCTTGTGCCAATGGCTGGCTGCCCCAGAACTGAATTGAGGCTCACGCCCAGAAAGACGATGGCTGCCATCAGGCCTTCGCCACTGAGGCGGCACAAAGGGCCCCTTTGAAGGCTGAGTCCAGGAGCACCCCTTCTGGCCCACTCCTTAGCCAAGCATCCAGGGGGCCAACCAGCATTTCTGGCTCAGCTGTTTGGCCAGAACTTGGAGGAGTGGTCTGGAATTCCTTCCCTGAACAGCTCGCACTCAGTTAGGACACACTGTTTCCAGATGGATGTGGCACTGAAGTTGCACGTTAGGTCTCCCTGTACAGCCTCGAGTCTTCAGACCCTGGGCCCCTCTTCCTGAGCAGCCAGGCTTTGGAAATGTATTGATTTCCCTCCTCCCCTTCCCTGCTTCTGCACTTTGGATGAACCTTGTTTTCGAAGAACAGTAGAAGGTAATTTTCCTGTGCTTGCCAGCTGGCCCGTAATTGAGCAATTTCAATAACACCCACTGTAAAGTCTAATCGAAGTAAACAGGAAAATATGATTTACAATCTGGATGGAAGTAAATACCAGGGTGCAATTAATTTTTACATAGAGCAGCAGATTCTAAAATATTTTCCTGTGCGGAGCAGTTTGTTTTTAATTACAGGTTAGGAGCTGCCTTTCTATTTATTTATTAGTATTATTGTCATTATTTTTTAGTTTCTGACGGTGGTCTTCAGCTTCCTTGTATCCTGACAATGCCTGACTTTCTTTGAATGTTTAACCGCAGAAGGGTGGGGTAGAAAAATAGGATCAGAGAAACTAATTTGTAAGGAGGAATTTTTCAAGCCTGAACTAAAGGCTGTATTCGCTTCATGGGAAATGATGGTAAATTAGAGAGGAGGTGGTGACTGGCTGTGTGAAATGGCGATGTTGAGGGGGTCCTGTCACTGTGGAAAGTCCCCTCAGTGTTTTATCCTGTAGAAGAGGATGAAGCTACAAAGGCCCCCCGTGTTGCGAACATGTTGATATTGAAGTGTGGCCACGGCAAAAATAGAAAATGTGTGACTTTAAGTAGAGCCTCCCGAGTCTTGCAGTAGCTTCTCTTCCTGACTGGGTGGAGAAGGGGAACCAGTGTGCCAGCTGTGGGTCCTCTGCTGTCAGTTGACTGCCTGAGTCCTGCCTGCTTCAGATTTGGACATGCAGATGAGGTGTGCTTTCATCCTCCGCCTGTCTTCACTTGTCCTAGTATGCGCTGAAGCTGTCTGTAATGCCAGCTCAATGGTGAGATGTCACTTGTCTTTTTTTGTTTGTTTGTTTTTTGAGACAAGGTCTTGTTATGCAGTTCAAACTGGCCTTGAACTCACTGTGTAGCCCAAGGTAGCTTCAAACTCACAACAATCCATTCTGTCTCAGCCTCCCGAGTGCTGGGATTACAGGTACAATTCCCGGCTCAGTGTCACGTGTTCTGACAGCACCTCGGGGATTGCAGGTTGTTAGCTGGTTGGACCCTAAGATAGATCTTAAAGGCATTCTGTGGCTAGACCCATATTTGTTGTACCACTCAGTAGGATATTGACTTAGGGACGCTCAAGGCTGCCAGCAGAGGTTTAGGGGGAGTTTCTCAGGTGATTTTAGGCTTTTGTGACCTTCCCAGAATATACCTCATTTAGGGAGGTTGTTTATTTCCACAGGGTCCACAGTTGTGGGGTGAGGGGCTGTTATCTCAGGGTCTGTGTCTTTCTTAGTCCTGAACACCTTTGCCTATTTTTTGTCTTTCCAGGCAGTTGACCACGCTTGGCCCTTTCCCAGAAGGGCCCCGTCCCAAGGGTGAGGGACCTATGGGCAGCTGTTTTTGCTGATATCATTCCTCGGGGGGTCCCCAGGCATCACTGCTACCCAGGTCTGCCTACCTGAAGATGGCTCCTGCCCACCCTGGGATGCAGCCCAGCACCTGAGGTCCTTACCATGGTGATGATCCTAAGGAGAAGCCTCGCCAACCAGGGAGCTGACTCTATAGCATGCAGGACCTTCATCCCTGAACTGGTGAGGACTGAACCGGGCTTTATTTATTTATTCTTTTGGTACTGGGGATCTAGTACCCACAACCTTGCACTTGCCAGGCAGGCACTTAGGCCACTGAGCTAAATCCCTGGCCTGGGCTTTATTTTTTTGGTGACTTTCTCTGAGGCCTGACATGCAGGTAGCTATAGATGGGGTTATAGATGGGGCATCCAAGCTCAGCAAACTGATTTCAAAGTCGGTGAGATTAGAGCCTCATGAGATGTTCTAGATTGGGGTCATGCGGCAGTGGGCCCTAGAGCTTTGCTGTATATGCATAATAAGGAGGTAGCCCAGCCCAGATTAGCACTTATCTGGTAAATAATACCAAGCATGGTTCAGCTAACCTGCCAAGATCCTGACATTCCTTCTGTCTCCACCTGGCAAGGGAAGATGCTTTCCAGAAGGGGGCCTGAGTGGCAGCCAAGGTAAGGCTCTGACTCCAAAGGGCGTGCAGAACAAGAGGTGCCATCTAAGGAATGTCAGGAGTGGGAGATGAGGGAGAGAAAAAAGCCTGGTGGCTAAGGTGGTAGGCTGTGGTGACGGCTACCCTGTGTCACAATTTATCTTTTGGCCAGGTAGTAGTGGTCCAAGGCAGAGAAGCAGGTAACTGAGTTTAGACTATGAGCAAAACCACCTTCACCCAACTCCTTTCCTAAGCCCAGTTCAGAAGTGAGTGGGAGGGCTGGTCCCCTACAGAGAAGTCCCAATCAGGCAGAAAGGCCCTTGATGATGTACGCAGTTGGATATGTCCTCAAATTCTACAGCTTCTGTGGTTTAGTAAGGGGCCAACTACCACACAGTCATATCACCCAGTCTCCCTCCTGGCAACCCTCACAGACCCTTATGAGAACCCATACTCAGTGCTCTTGCTGGCTCCCTTTCTTGAGCTCATGCCAATGCAAAGCACTCTGAGCAAATAGACTGAGGTCCCTAGCCCTGGCAAGAGCTTGGGAGAGTCACTGAGATCTGTATGCATTCCACAGGCCTTCCCTGAGCACTTGACGTGTGTCATGCGTGGAATGCAGGAATCCAGCAGCCAGGGTGACTCAGAGCTGAGCGTTACCTTTCTCGTCCATGAGTACCTTCCAGTGTAGCAGGGTCAGGTTGTCTGGACAGATGGAAATATTGTGACCCTACAGGATCCCACTAATGCTAACTCGTAGCTAAAGCCCTTGTGAAGTTTGGGAGCATATAGAAGTGGGTTGGCTTGGCCAAAGCAATCAGAAAAAGCATTGGAGGAGGAGCACTAGATGGGGGCCTTGAAGGATGAGAAGAGGGGCCTTAAAAGCCACTGGGCTTGACCTTCCCATTTTATCAATATGGCATAAGACTTGGAACAGCATGGAAACTGCCTTACATCTGTGCTGCTGCTCCCTGCCTGCCGTCCCTCTTTGCTGGCCGGATGTGAGGCTGGTGTCTGGACACCAATCTCTGTGGCTCTTCCCTGTGTCCTTGGCACTGCCACTTAAGATGTGTTTGGTTGGTGACATGCAGTCACTGCAGCAAGGTGGGGAGCCACTATGACAGTTCAGCTGTCTGCCATCACCGCTTCCTTTCTAGCTTGCATTTAATAGATTCCCACAATTCGATCATGTCGCATCATCTCACTGCCACCATCCTTGTCTGACTTGCTGGACTGTCACATGGATTCTTGTGGTGACTGGTCCCCTGCTCCTGGTTCTTTTAACTTGTTTTCCACTCAGTGGAAAGTGGGAATATCTGTCAGGTCTGTCCACCTTCTGTTCAAAACCTCCTACTAACAAGCAAATCACTAGGATATACACGGCCTGTGTAGTCTTCCTGCCACGACCTCTTTGACCTCACCCTTGTTGCCCTTTTTTGCTCTGTCGAAGCCATAAGGGCCTGGCTCAGACATGGCAGGTATGAGCTTGCCTCAGGGCCTTTGCACTTCCTTCATGACCTGGAGTTCTCTCCCATTCACACAGGACCATATCTCTCCTTTCCTTTCTACCCCGGCCCCTTTTTTCTTCTCAGCCTAAAATTTAATCCTGCCCTCAGCCTCTGTTTCCTCTGTACCTCCCATTACACATACTGTCTGTCCTCTTTCTCCATCTAATTTCTGCCTTGGGCACTTGCCACTTTTTACAGTTACCAGTTTGTTGTGTTTGCTGAGTGAATACCCATGCCAGGATGGGGCTTTATGAAAGCAGGATATTTTGTCTCTTTTTGCTTATTTTTTGTTTTGTTTTGTTTTTTTGTTTTTGTTTGGTACCGGGGATTGAACTCATGACCTTGCGCTTGCCAGGCAGGCGCTTAAGCCACTGAGCTAAATCCCTGGCCCTCTTTTTGCTTATTGCTGAATACTTGGTGCGTAGGACCCGACCCACCTGCACCTAGTGCCTAGTAGCACCTAGTAGGTGCTTAGTAAATATTTGTAGCGTGAATGCATGTGCAGGTTCCCATTGCCCAGTGGCTTTTAAGTTTGTCATTGTTTTGGTCCCTTGCTGGCTACTGCTCAGATCACAGCTGTGGGAGTGGGGTGCCGATACTACAAGCTGCTCTGTTTATTTGTTGGTGGTGGCTTTCTTTTGCTGTGGAAATCTAGAGAATATATCGAGAGTAGCCCTGACCAGAAAAAGCAGCCTCAGGGCAAGGGGCCATGTAGGAGTCCCAAGGGAGGTGCTCTTCCCTGGGTCCACTGGTGCTTCTGGCCTCAGTGGCTGCTGCTGTGCTCAGTCCCTCCTCGGGGTGGGACTTGCTGGCCTTGGCCATGGACCTGGCTTCTGGGCACATAGGCTTGAGGTGAGCTGAGCTGATTTTTCAGAGATGTGGCCTGAGCTGCTGCCAGGAGGAGCATGTCTTCTTAGAAAAGAAGGAAGGCAAGAAGAAGCGAGCAGGCTCTTTGGAAGAGTCTTGGCCTCCCTTTCTGTCTTATAGATTGGGGTCTTCATTTTCTTCCCACCTCCCTGGAGAGTATCTTCCTTTCTGTTGCTTTTTGTTACTGGCCGATCCAGGCCCAGAACCACTTGGCGCAGTGCAGTGGGCCCATCTGTCTTACCCTGCTCTCCTTCCCCTCTGTTCCAGATGGCCGGCCAGTGTGGGAGCAGCCCCCGCGGAGCAGCCCGTCTGTGGGTTCATTGACAGCACACACTGACTGTTGGCCACGTTCCGGTCCTGGCCCAGTGCTGTTTACCTGGGGCAAGTGGAAGCCCAGTGTGGGCCCATAGGAAGGTGCTGGGGGTCTGGGGTGTGACTCACAGAGTCCAAAACCTTACACCACCCATTTCTAGCCCTTAGCTAGTCAGGAAACTGCAGATCAGGTCTGGGTAGGGGTGTCCAGGACAGAACTTATAAGCAGAGCCTCAGAACATAGACTTCAGGTTAAGGTTGCCTGCTCCACACAGCACCTTTTGGCATGACCCTAAGGAGCTGTGGCCATCTCAGGGCTCCTGCAGACCTCTTAGAAAGTTCCACAGAAAATAACTGCAAAAAGTCCCTGCAGAGTCTCAGACCAGCAATGGCCTCCAGGACACCAAACCTCGGTCACCTGGTGTCAGTGTTCATAGCCAGCAAAGGCTGAGGGGAAAGTGATTTTTTTTGGGGGGGTGATGGGTTTTATATCCGCTTTTACAACTTGTAACATCATCCTTATGTAAATAGTGTACCTTGAAGATAGCAACAGGAAAGACAGAAAATAATTTCTTTTTTGTTTTCCAGTCAGACCAAGAAGATAACAGAAGTGGAGAGTTAAGGTTAAAAAAGAAAACATAGTCCTGGGGTGGCTGGGAAATGCACCAGCACAGGCCATTTGGAATTCTGGGAGCAGATCCCTGAGGCACAGCTCATCCTGGACCCAGAGCTGTTCTTCATCACAGAAGGGAGAAGATCTGAGGCCTCGGGGGAGAGTCACAGGGGTTCTGGGGGCCCTGGGTGTTAGGACTTGCTGGAAGAGAGCCCATACTGTTGCCCTGAGCCCTAGTGAGGAGCAAGAGGAGCAGCTTCTGTCCCCGCCTTTCCAGTCAGCCTTATAATGACTCTCATTTTCCTTTCAAAAAATAGATGCTGGTGACAGTGTGAATGTCCCTACTCCTGGGAATGATGTAGGAAAAAGAACTGATGAGTGCTCATTTTTCCTTTCTGGGCACCAGGGCCCACACATCCAGGAGGGATGGTCCAAGGGCACAGGCCTTGCCCCCAGTCCTGGCTTAGCTCACACAATCAGCAGCTATGACTAGACTGGCTCCCCTTTCCTCCTCTGCCGGGTTGCTTTCCTCTGCTGAGCGGGTTCTTCCTTCTGGTGTTCTAACATTAGCTGCTGCCACTGGAACACAGCCCAGACATTTGACCCTGGAGCACTGCGCTCCTGCAGCTCCTTCCCGTACACCCACGTGCGCAGGAGGGGGAGCTGAGGGCCCTTCCCTCGTTTCCAGAGTGACCACCTCCTTTGGCCAGGCCTGGCCTCCTTTCCCTGGGAAGTCTTGCAGCCCTCTGTCAAGTCTGGAGACCAAAGGAAGCCGGCAAGTGGCTGCTATGGGGCAGAGGGTGCTTTGTGGCTTCAGGTTGCCTGACTTTCCCTGTACCAACCCACACAAGTTTTTCTGAGGGACTAATCGGGTAGGTAGAATGGATACTTCCTTCTGTGCTTATGAGATTAAGATGCCAGGGCTGAGATACTTGCCAGTCTGAGGGGGCAGTGACCATGTTGGGCCTTGTACCCAGCTGCCTTGGCACTGGGAGTCTTTATCCTCCTGGTGATGCCAAACTGTACTTGGGGCTCAGCAGCCCAGCAAGGCACCCAGGCAGGCATGGAGTGGCCGGAAGTTAGGACTAGTTGTGCTCATAGAGTCTGAGGAAATCTTCTGCCTTTCACCCTGGGTAGGCAGAGATACCCAAGGGACCCCTGTACCTACATACCTCTGAGGCCTCGGAAGCAGGGCTGTGTGTGGGATCTCCATTAGTGTCTTTGAGGGCTTCCACCCAAGAAGGGCACTGCTCCCTTCTGAGCTCCCTTCAGCCTGGATCTTCCTTCTGCTTTCTATGGCCACAGTCTCTCACTGGAGCTGTTTAAAAGATGTGGGTACTGTGCTCATTCCCTATGGTGCGTGGCTGTAAGCTCTTCCCTGTTGCACTGTGGATCCCTGTACCCTGTGACAGGAGAAGGAAAAAGTGACCTGATTGCTTTGGTCAGTAATCTGCAGAAGAAAGTTGCCGAGAACCGTGGTTAAGGCCTGGCATTTCCTGCACAGGCTAGTTCCTCATTTGGAGCCTTAATTGTGTCTTTATTTAAGTCAGGCCTCTTTTCTTTAGTCAGACAGATGGCCCTGAAGTCTCAATTGAATTTTCAGTTTTTGCCTTTTCTACAAACATGTGATTCCAAAAACTTTTTGCTATGTGAGGAGTCTAACAGAGACTAGAGCCTGCTCTGGATGGGCTTGGAAACAGAGGTCTTGAAAAAGAGGGCTTCAGAGGGGAAATGTGCTCTCTGTCTTCCTGTACTGTAGATAGGCCTTGGGTGTGTGTTTCTGTGCAGATAGGGTCTTGTGAAGCTTCAGGGACTGAGCGTTCCTTTGGGGCTGGTGGGCCTTAGCATGAAGCAGTATTCTCCTCCTCTTGGTTTGGGTGCAGAGGGTTTGAAGGATTGGAGAGGCTGGCTGAAGGAATGAAACACGCCAGCGGGGATTTTATTATACTCTGGGTAGACTGGGAATAGAACGACTCTGGTTGAATTGGAGCCCAGTGGGGACACCTGGCTGTTGCTTTGCCATCATAGAGTGGGCCTTAGGGAACTCTGCCAGGGGTCTGCATGTGCCTGGGGTCTCATACCTGGGATGATACTGGGCCCGGCTGCCACCAGTTTTAGCTCACAGGGCTCAGAAAACAAAATGGGAACCTCTGATCCCACCTTGAGGTCTTGAGTGAAACCAATCAGAGTGCCTCATTCATGACAGGGACTGCCTCTAGGTAACTCCCAGGAGCCATGGCAGAGAGCTCACAGGCCTAGAGAAGGGTTGGTGGGACAGGACCCGGGCATGAGAAAACTTTGGAAGCAGATGCACAGGGGCAACCTGAGGCCTCCCTTTTAGGTGAACTGGCATTGCACTCCACGTTTTGGAAATCAGAACATGTGCCAGTCATTGTGTGGCCAGCAAGCTCTAGTTTCCTGCCCACCCTGTGCCAGGGGAAATGGAGGTACCTTCATTAACAGTACCACTAAGACACTGTTCAGGGAGAGAGGGGAGGTATTCCAAGGCAAAATTGGAGTGCTGTTAACAAAAAGGGAGCTACATTACTGGGCCACAGTCTTACACATTCAGTGAAAGTAGCAAGATGACTCACTTTCAGTGGAGAAAATGGAGAAGGTGTTCTTTCAAATTATTAAATTTCAGTGTAAACCATTCCCTGCGTGGGGAATTGGAGGCAGGCATGGGGAACCTGGGAAGGCCTGGTTGAGTGGGGCGGCCTTGCCTCTCCCAGTTCCCTACCGAGTTCTGGCTTTCTCTGAGCCCAGTGTTGGGGAGGCAATACATTCTGCCCAGTGAAAACCCATTCTGTTGGCCGAATATCCACTGAATGCATGGGAGTGGGTACAGGATAGGCTGGTTCTGACAGGTGGCTCCAGGCATGGCGCCTACCCTGTGCTGGAACATCATGAACAAGAGAGCCTTTTTCCCTGGGAAACTTCATTCTCTCAGAGCAGAAAATATGCATAGACACAAGCACATTGACTTTGCTGTGTTTTTAAAACAAGGTGTGCATGAGGTGTGCCAGAGAAGAGCCCGTGACTGGAGGGTGGTGATCTAGTCAGGATGGGCAGGGAGGGCCACCTGGAGCCCACACAATAGGAAGGAGATTGCAGAGCTCACGTGGAGATCCCAGTGCAAAGGGACCAAGCTAGCAGCACCTAGCAGCAGGACTGAAGAGAAGAGAGCGCAGGAAGGTGAGGGAGCCTGGAGTTGGTTCACATGGGAATGCGGGGCAGGGAAAGGAGCGGCCTGGATTTCATGCTGATTGCTGTGGGAGGTTGGACAGGAATGCTGTGGTTTGATCTCTGCTTAAAAAAGATGACTTTGGGTTCTGGGTGAAAAATGGAGAACAGTGGTCAAGGGCACCCATGAGAAGACCAGTGGAGTGGCGCATTTGGTGGTGGCTTAGGGAGAGTGGTAGGGCAGTGAGTGTGCTCCCCACCTGAGGAATGATGGGCTACTCTGGGGATCTGCAGCAAATGTGAAAGTCCTTGTTAAGTGAAGAAATTAGTGAGTGAATGTATGGGGACTAGGGAGGCCTGGGTGCTGGTGCAGGGGCATCCAGCTGTAGGCCACAACTCAGGCGGACATACTTCTGCATTCTCTGCAAGGTAGCTGGTGCCCACTCACATGCCCACATTCCCTGGACAGACCTGGGTCAGGAGTGGCCTGAGGTGCTTTCTGTTAGAACCTGCCAACTCAGTGGGATGAAAAGGCTGTGGGAACTATCCCACCACCGAGACAGGAGTTGGCTGTGCACTTTCTGTGTGTAAAGCTTAAACTCTCCAAGGCACCTCCATAACATTAAAGCAGCCTTCGGGTTCTCTTTTGTTTTCAATGGTCCCTGTTATGGTTTCGGTTTCAGAGGGCTACAGTCAGGGTGCTTTCAGCCATCTGACCACCCAGGGTGTGGGGATGGTGGCTTTCCAGTGGATATTTTTTTCCTTGTGCCTGGGTGCTCGCAGAGTGCTAGAGCTTGTCACCCTTGGTAGATAAGGCACTTGGCAAGGAGGAAACCCACTTTTTCTCTCTGAACCCTTCCCCTGAGAGCAAGGGGCCTGCCTGGTGTCTGTAGGCTGTGCACTTGGCTGTGTGAGTGCCATAGCCCCAGTGGCAGGCTCTCATGTGTTTGTTACCTGTTTCCTACTGGGTGACTGGTGTCGCTGAGCTGTTATTTTGCAGTGTTAACCGGGTCAACCAGGAGGAAGGCAGGTGCAGCTGTCTTCACCTCTTTCCAGATACTGCCTTGGGTGGCTGTAGAATGGATGATTAGTGACATCATTGGAATTGAAGAGTGTAATCTAGCCTGGTAGTGCAAGTGTTTTAAACTGAGGAGAAGGACCCAGCTGTGGTGGTATATACCTGTAATCCTAGCACTCAAGAGGTTGAGGCAGGAGGATCTCTGTTAGTTTGAGATCATCCTAGGCTATATAATGAGTTCAAGTCTAGCCTAAATGGACATACAAGACCTTGTCTCAAAACAAAACAAACCAACCCAGAAATTAAACAAAAAACTGAAGAGGGGGACTGGAGGAGGATTGCCCTATCCAGCTTCTTCTGGTCCTTCAATTCCAGCTCAGGGGTCCCCCTGCCCCAGAAGCTGGTCCTCACCTCCTCCCACACCCAAGTACACAACCTCTGGGTCCCTTCAGTTTCAGCTCTCTCTCTCCCTGTAGTGTAGTAGTTGTCTGCTTGACTGAGCTTCATGAAACATGAACCCTCCTTTACCTCTGTGTCCAGCCACTGATTAGGATGGACCTTTAAAAACCCTGTGGGATAAACGCATTGCTGTCCAAGTACAAAGGTCTCCATATTGGGCAGATGGAGATGAGGTGAGAGACCTGGTGCCAGGTGCGCCACTGTTTTTATCTGGGTGGGCCAGGTGTTCCTAGTCAGCCCCACCCTCTTTCTAAGACTTAAAGAGCCAAGGACTGGCTCCTCTCCACTTCTCAGCTTATAAGCCTTGCTTGTCCCTGTCATTGGGGGTGAGGAGGGTACCCTCTCCAAAGCTGGCTGCTCCGTCTGGGGCTGAGAGCTTTGTTCCCCCTTGCATGGTCCACTCCAGCACAAGCTGCACACAGATGACTGCCATTCCTGTCTGCTGAATGAATAAGGGGCCAGTCTGTCTTCAGAATGCTTGAGGCAGACCTTCCTGGGGTTCCTGATGGCGAGTCTCCTCACACTCGTGGCCAGAACAGCACCATTGACTTGGATGTTAGTGGGCATGAGGAACCCCCAGGATCCTCCCTGCTCAGATTGTTCTCTAGTCATGGAACAAGCTGGTTTTTACTCCAAGGCCATAGTGTTAGGCTGAGTTAGGCTGAGGGAAGATGGGAAATGCTCACAGTGGAAGGGGAAACTGCTGTAGAAAGACAGTGCCCAGGAGTTAGTGCTAAGGTTGAGACCCAACGGAAGCACTGAGTTTCTGTTTCAGTTTAGAGGGGCCTCGCTGTAGCCACAAAGCAGCTGTGAAGCACAGGCCAGCATTCCCCGAGCCTGCCATTACTTCCTGCTAGAGAAAGAAGAGCTAGCCTCATTTCCAAGGGAGAGACCTGGGTGGGGTAGGCCCTCCGCTCCTCACACCCCAGGAAGCCCCACCTCTCCCAGCCTGCCTCCAGCTTTGTGGTGGAGTTTGTTCAACTGTTCACCATCGCACCTCCCCCATATCACTCATATAGAGACATCCCTGCATGTCAGAAGTCACAGACTTTCTGTTTGAAAAGTCTGTTCACTTGGTAGATCCATGACTTGCTGGAACTTGGACACAGAGTCTGGGCCCAGTCCTTTGCAGATGTTGTCTCTTGGGATACTCTTTTTCTCCTTTCCCTTGTAAAGGGCAGTTCTCTCTGTAATTGTGACTTTAGCAAGAGATCAGTGCAGTCATGTGCTGATGTGCTTCTTATGACTTGAAGAGTGAATAGCTTTTCTGGTTGTTTTCAGCACACGCCAAAGAAGATGAGTCAAGGACCTACCCTTTTCTCTTGTGGAATTATGGGTGAGTAAACACATGGCATGGCCATCCTCCTCTAGTTGTTCCAGCCAGGTGAGATGCTGAAAGCTCTTTCAAGTGCCAGAGGGCACTGGGGACTCTCTTATGTGTGTTTCAACTATTTCAATCCCTAGTGCTCCTTGCATGGTTGGGGACTGCTGGGGTGAGTGAGCGAGGGGACAGGCACTGTGTCTGGTTTGCAAATACCATTTCCAACTCTAACGTTGAGTCTTTCTGATTATTAAAATAATTGATAGTAATTTTTTATTTAGAAAATATACCATAGTATATAAAGTGAAAATGTCTTACAGCCTCAATTCCCAATGTAAGCTACTGTTGATATTTTCATGTATGTTTGCTTTTGGAATTTTTTAACATAGCTGAGTCCATGATGAACATATAATTATATAAAACTGTATTTGTTTGCTTTTTCATGTGCTAGTTACCACAGCATGAAACATTGTTCATTCCATGCATTTTAATGGTCTGTATTATTGCATTGTGTGGATATATCAAAATGATTCCTGGGCAAAAATGGCTGTTGAATTTGCTGTTGTCATTAACAGTGACTCTTGAAGTGTCTGAGTCTTGTGTTTTGGATTGTTCCTTAGGATAGTTCTCAGGGACCTTTTCAGCTTCTCGATTCATATTGTTGACTTGCCTCCTAGAAAGAGTGCCTTACTCGGCTTCTGTTTCCATGCACATTTGAGTTGCCGTGTCTTCTAGGGGGCAAGAAAAGATTACTGTATTGATTGTGTGGGTATCTTGATGCTCTGGGTGATTGAGTACAGGGTCTTCTTTTGCTGCCACTCTGTTACTTTCCACCTCCATTGAGATGTCCTGCCATTTGACTTTCTGTAGTGTCTGTGTTGAGTCAGAGGCCAGACTTTGATGATGGGCAACTACTGTGGGCTTTCAGAGTCACTTTGTCTCTGGAGAGGTACAGGAAGTCATCCCTGCCTTGCTTTCTTAGTCCTTTGCCCCTGTGCCCAGTGATTTCTTTTTCTTTTTCTAGGGCTTTTCCTGTAGATGTGATGGTACATGGAAGAGTGTGGGGTCTGGTGGGCACTGCGTATGCAGTTTCAGAGCCAGAGAATTTAGGGAGGAACTGAGACCCACCCAGTGAAGGAGTCCTCCTCAAGGTTCCTTGTGAGGCAGAATTGGACCAAGTAGAGGAGAGGGAAGATCGTTTTCTTCTCAGTCATATGTCACAGCTTGGGGAGAGTGGGGCGGTCCTCTTTGATGCTGCCACCCAGAGGAAATAGAAACAGGGAGATCACCTGGCCTTGGTGTACCGTGTGACACACTTCTGAGGCCTGTCCCCATACAATTGAAAACCTTGGTGGTTAACAGTTTTCAGACCCTCTGCACCCTAGCACATGGTCCGGAAGCTTGCTGCATTGCTTGCCTCTTCACAGCCTCACAAGCTGCCTCCATTTGTCATGCCAGGAAAGAGAGAGACTTCTCTCAATTCACCAGACTTAAGCTTGAAATAGAAAACAGACCAGCCTGGGTTGTGGGTGTCAAGGCTGTTCATGCGTTTGTGAGTCATAGTAAGGTGAACCCTTGTGGGTTTGTGATGAACAGTGTTAGGGTCATATAATCATGCCGAACTTCTTAAATTTTCTGAGCCTCAGTTTCCTCATGTGCAAAATGGTAGTTGTGATAGCACCTACCTTGTGGGCTTATTGTGAAAATGCTGTGACATAATGTTTACCAAGAGATTAGCATAGAGAGAGCACTCCATAAGTAATAGTTAAAAAGAAGACTGAGACCTAAGCTGAGTATCCTGCTTCCTGAGAAGAAGCCTCCACATCTAAACAAAGGGAACACCTTGACTTCTTTGGAGAGGAAGCACGCATAGGAGCTGCCCTTGCAGGTTGCCAGACCTCTGACCCAGGCAGAAGTTTGGGAAAGGAGGCTCAGGTTGGCCTGATTTCTCTTGGAGGAGGCCCGCTTTCTATCAGGGAGGCTTGGGGCCTCTGGGCTGTGACTGTTGTCCTTTGGGAAACTCTGTCTCCGTCCCAGGATCTTGCCCTCACTCTTCCCTTTTGCAAGGCCCCGTCCTGCAGGACAGCACCAAGGCACTGCTGCTCAGCCAAGGCAGGTGCTGCGGCAGCTGTGCAGGCGGTGGGTCAAGAGCATGCCCTTGTCTTGCTTTATGTTTCTTTTCCCAACATTTCTTTACTGCCTGTTGTTCAGCCCCCTGAGTCAGAAGATCCCTGCCCACAAGGAAATTTCTGTCAAGCAGAGGAGAAGCAACATGTAATGAATTCCCCATGATGTGGGCCACCTTCCAAAATGCAAAAGCCCTTAGAGCCATGAGCAGGTTATTCCATCCTGCTGTGCCTCGGTTTCTTCTGGGCAATTGTAGATGTTGTGGGCATTCAGAGAAATGGCAGTACCCCAAAGGTGTCCACTCTGTTCCTTCCTTTCTGTCCTTTTCTGGTACTACTGAGGGAGGAATATTAGCCATCCAAGGCCAGTGCGCGCTGAGGGAGGCTCAGGTTAGCACTCCAGCCTATTTAACCTGCAAATCGAGATTTTGTGGCCTCATCCTGTGCTGTGAAAAATGGGAGTGTACCCTAGACAGCAAGATTTCACCTTGGGTATGTCTGCTTTCCAATAACAGGGAAGAGAACACCCGGAGGAGCTGACCGGGCTTTTAAAGAGTTTTTGGGCCTTCTAGGGTTGGACAATGATAAATAAAGATAAAACATCAAATTATTATAATCACTAAATCCCAGTCTGTCTTCTGGAGATAAAGGGCTCAAGTACTGGCCCCAATCAGTGGAATAATTCTGTGAGAGCTGAATCTTGTTAACCCCTTACACCATGCAAGGGCTCTAGCTGGAGCCCCATACAAGTCTGGCTTTCATGAATGTTCAAAAGAAAGGTCCGCTGAGTGCATTAGGGATAGGAGCACAGCAGTGTATTCTGTGCTGCTGCTTAGAATGACATCTTTCCGAATGGTGGGGCCTCCTTTCCACCCCCTGAGTTAAAACATGTTACTAATACAATCAAGTGCTCATGATGATGGCTTTTGTTTTGTTTTCAAAGTACTACTTGTTTTGTGATTTCAAGGTGGCTACCAGTCTTTACCTCATCTTTGTCTGCTACTTCAATTTGGAAACTTGGTACAAAGAATTGATTTTGTGCTTTTCCAGATTGAGGGAGAGAACAAAATCAGGTGAAGTGTGAATGGAGACTCAGGGCAGAGTGGATCCCAGCCCTGCCCACCTGCTCTGTGCCCAGCTAAGGGCCTTTTATTAGGGTGCTTGGCCTATTCTGTCACCCCAGAGCCCTTTCTGGTAGTCTCTACCAGAAAGACTAAGTTTACCTTCATGGTTTCCTTCCTGATGTTCCAGATCATCACCAGCCCATCTTCTATGGAGTGGAATTTCCTCTGTGAACAATTTCTTGGGGGAAGAGGCATCAACCTGATGGCATATTGTGCTCTTGACACAGGAAATGTGGGTCAGGTGGCAGCTCCAAGGGCGTGGTCCACCCATGGTCAGCTGGCCAGGCAGGGAGCCAGACCCCTGCTCCTGGTCTTGGCTTCCAGTGAGGACAGAATGCAGATCCTCCTGTGTGGGGGGAGGTGAGGCCTGCGCAGGAAGCCATTGTACACAGCACCTCCAAATACCCTGCCATTTGTGGTAGGAGATGCTTCTTCATGCTGACTCTGGGGCACACATACATAGACTAGTTTAATCATTTTTAGTGAAACAGGGCAAGTGGGGTGAAGTAAGCGCTCTTCACTACCCTCTGCTAATTGCAGCCATTAAATGAGTTCTGTGTTGAGGGGACAATGGACATTTCATTTTCCTCACTGCTCAGGCGAGGAGAAGACCTGAAAAGCACAAAATTTTTGAGAGAAAGCGAAGGCACTACCAATTATTTCCAAAAGGCCACTAGGAAAAGTGTTGTAAATACAAGTCAATGGACAGAACAAAACAATTCATGTGCTAAAAAAATGGGATGGAAACCTATAATTACTTTTAGGAGTTATGGTAATAAATTATTTATTAATGTAAATGATTTCACAGGCAAAAGAACATAGAGGAAATGAGCAGAAGGATCATACATTATGTATAAAAAGGAATTGTAAAAATATTATAGCAGCTCTACTTGTGCCGCTCAGTTCAGGTTTGTCAGCATTTTAATTATAAGCCCTTACTTTCCATGTTTAATTACTTGGCTGTAAAAGTCTATTCTGTACATAAAAGAGTTGTTCCCGGGGGCACTCTGGATGAATTTCTACAGGGAAACCAGTTGGCTGTGTAGAGCTGCATAGGATTGAGAGATCCACTTTGAGATTTGGTAGCTTTCAATCTTTTAACTCAATCACTGTTTGTCATTGAAAGTGGAATGTGATTGCACCTTGTGTAAAAAAAGCTGTCACGGGTTGTTTTCGTTTTCTTACAAAACTAGTCAAATGAATGAAACACAATGAAAAACAACAAATACAAAATCAGAGTTACTCAGGCACCATTTTTGGTCCTTTCCACATTTTATGATTGGGCCATAGCCTTCTGTGAGAAACTGCTAATTATACAGGCTAGGATGAGATTTGTTTTTATTGAAAAAATTACACCCATGTAGAAGTGTACATGTGTTTATGCATGACTTTCTAAAAAAGAATGTTTTCTTTATTTTTACATGTTGTTTTCATTTTATCTTTAATGATTGTGGTCATACGTGTGATTTTTTTTTTTAAATCTCTAAAATAATTCTAAGTTTCATCTGTACAAGGTCCTCTTCTTTGTGCTATTCTTTAGTCTCAGTCTCTGGAATAAAGTACAGAATGAAAATATATGTGAACTGAAGTTGGTACATGATAGGTGTTTGCAGTGACAAATGAAAAATCTCCTAGGTTGCAATCTCATACAGGTTGGGTTGATTTGGGTTGGAAGGGGGACAGGTCACAGTATTGCCAGAGGACAGGGAATGGTTATTGCAGACTGTCTTTGGGCATTATGCTTTCCATGGCAAAAGATGGTCCAGTTAGAAGACTGCCTGGCCCAGCTGCAAGAGAATGGCTTTGGGGTAGTAGATCAGGCTTAAATCTGGGCTCTGCTGTTTGTTAGCTGTATTTCCACAGGGGAGGCATAATACTGTTTACAAGCTTGGTCTCCCCATCTCTAGACAAGGATTGCTGTGACAACCCACTAGACAAGCAAAGTGCTTGGATTGCACAATCATGCGTTTTCCTACCTTCAGCAAGGAGCCCATTGGGGTATTAGTTAATGAATAGTTAATTTTCATTTCTTAAGTTTGTGAAGAGCTCTCCCACCTGCCAGTTCTTTGACTATTTTATAAAGACACTCAGCCTTGCTATACACATTGGGTTAGAGACTTGCTTGTGCTGTGTACATACCTATAACCCAGAAAGAATCAGAAGAGATGGGCCAGACTGACTTTTCTGACACTTTAGAGTGTTGCTGGTGTGGTAAATCCTACCTCCCCACCACATGAATACCCCTAGGATTTGGGGTATGGGTTGGAGCAGGAATTCCCTGTCAGAGCTAGAAGGACTGTCACAGAGTCTTAGTCAGCCCTGTCTGTGTAGAGGAAGAGACTGAGGCTCGTGCTCCAGGGACCCACACTGCTGTGGATTTTACACCTTGCAGTCCCACTAGGTCCTTTGTGTAAGAGTGAAGGCTTTGCAGCATCAGTGGCAGCTGCTGGTAAGGAGAAGGCCCTGCAGCTACTTTGAATCCTTGTGAGTCCCTGTCTTTGGTGCTCTGAAGGCCCGCCTTCCTGTTTCCCCAGATGAGGCTAGGTAGCATGTCATCTCGAGCTATCCTAATCCTGTGTCTGTCATGCCTTGTGTGAGAAGCTTAATGCCTTGTGTCACTGTCCCTAAACTCAAGACACAACTGCCAATTTGCCCACCATTGCAAGTAAGAAGGCAGGACCATTGGCTGAGTCCCGGACAGGGAAAAGCAGGAACCTCTCCTTCCTGGAATGATTCTGAATCAAGTCTCTGTTCTGGTGATGGACCAAGAGGAGCTCATCAATGTGTATCCTCTTTCTCTCCTCGCCAGGTTTTTTTTTTTTTTCTCTCTTTGAGACAGTATTTCACTATGTAGTTCAGGCTGGCCTTGAGCTCACTTTAAAGCCCAGACGGTCTCGAACTCACAATGATTCTTCTGCCTCGGCCTCCCAAGTGCTAGGATTACAGGCATGTGCCACCATGCCCCCGCCCCCATTTTCTTGTCATAAGATCAGTTTAGCAAAACTGTCTTCAGAAGGACACCTCAGTTATTTTGAGTTTCCCATTGAAAGTTTGGTTGCCTTCCATTCAAATCAAGCAGAGTCCTTGCAGCCTTCAGGCAAAGTTGGCAAAACCCAGCCCACAGGTTGAGAGACGCATTCATGCAAGTAGACGTGTGTGAAGACAGATCTCTGATGATCTAGCTGGAGGCTTCTCCTGGACCTCAGAGATTGCGAGAATCTTGTCTCTTGGGCCTGCACTTAAGGTGTTTAACCTTTCTAGAAACCACATTCTGTTGTGGTTATGTCACTTTAAGAAAGCATCTAAAACAGCACAGAGATTTCCACCACTGTAAAGCTCCTCTATCTTTTGAATGTAACAAGTCCTCCAAAATCTAGGCCCCTGGGAATTTCCCTCCAAGTTTAAAAGCAGAAATAGAAACCAGAACACTTGAGGTCAAATGCCATTTATATTCTTCTCAGTGTTTTTCTTTCTTCGAGCTCTTCATCTGTGTCCCCAACAGTCTTCTATACTCCTTGGTCAAGAGGTGGTAACAGGACTTAGCCCTTGTTAGTGGGAATTGGGGGATTTTGAGTTGTTGTCTCCACATGAAGTGGCCTTACAGGGTGGTCAGAAGTCAGAGAGGCTTCATGGTCAGTCTTTGTGCCTCAGTTTGGGAAGAGGCTTTGGTCACTTAGTTCCTCTATGAGAGAACTGGCCCCATGTCAGTTGTGTAGCCCACCCTCTCATCTGTAGGTGGAGTATTACTCTGTACATGCATGGATACATTCCCATGTGTGATTTCAGGGAGATGGAGAAGCTTTGCACACTCCTGAAGGTTACAGTAACAGGGATGGCACAGCAAGTGATCAGCAGGTGCTTGTTCTCAGGCCCCTGTGCTATGCTAAGGTCTGCAGTTGTCTTGGTGTTGGGCTTCAGGTGAGTGGGGAGCTTTCGGACACGGTTAATGGCCCACAACGTGTCCTCAGGGAGATGGTGGGAGGCCACAAACACTTCCTGTTCACAAGAGTCAGTTGCCTCTCAGGCTTCTGCCAGTTGCTGTCAATCCAGAGCTGGCTGTACAGTTGGAGAGGGAAGTCCTGAGGGGCACACTTTGTGGGCTGTGATATACAGGCCTCTAAGTACTTGAAAGGCGAAGTGATCCTTCTTCACAGTTCTCCTTCCTATAATTGTCCAAACTAAAAGCAAAAACAAAGACACCAGCTCTCTCAGTGTTATGAATCCACATTTCTAGAGTCCACAATCATCAGCCAGCTAGACTTTTCCAGGGTGTGACTGGGTGGTCTGGCTGGGCTGCTGTTCTGACTGAGGTCACAGTGTACCTGTAGTCCAGAGCAGTGCTCCTCAGCATTTTTGTCTTATAGTAACCTGAAGAGCTTATTAAATGCAGATTCCTACCCTAAGAAGTTCTGATTTATCAAGTCAGGAACAGGGCTGAGTGGGGAAAGTATATCTTTAGAGGAGGCTTGGGAGGCTTGTACTTTTAGGTTTTGTTTTTTTGGGTTTTTTTTGGTAACGGAGATTGAATCCAGGAAGTGCTGAGCTGCATTTCTAGTTCTTTCTGTTTTTTGATTTTGAGACAGGGTCTCATTAAGTTTCTTAGGCTGGCTTTAAACCTGGAATCCTCCTGCCTCAGCTTCCCGAGTAGCTAGGATTACAAACTTAAACCACCATACCCAGCAAGAGGCTGCATCTTTACAAACACTGCGTCCTGCAAGGATAGTTGTGCAGTACTCTAGAAAGCGCACTTCAGCAAGTCCTAGTGCAGAGAATACAGATTTCTTTTCCAGTTTGAGTCCACAGATTGAGCCTCAGACACAAGTTTTTGTGGTTTTGTTTTGTTTTGTTTTGTACCAGGGATCGAACTCACGACCTCACAATTACCAGGCAAGTGCTTGAGCTGCTGAGCTAAATCCCCGGGCCAAGCCTCGGATACAAGTGCATTTTCCACTACTGTTATACTGGGATTATGATGATGGCTGCTGTTTCAGAGAGCTGCTGGCAGGCCTTGTACTGGGTCCTTATTTTCTTCTTGCAGAAGCCCTGATCTGAGAGATTAAGGAATTTGCAGAATTGAGGTTTGAACCTAGGGGTCACGCCCTTTCCATTACACTGAGTGACCCTTGCTCAGTGGACTCCCTATGTCCATGGCCTTTGCCACTCTTGAAAGAGTTATAGTTTGTGCAGAAGTGATGTTGAATGGAGGGGTGGAGACCCTGGCCACCTCTTCTCAGAGCCCTGTTGTGACTCTTTGTGCAGTGTGACGTTGGTGCCTAGCATGTGGGGCAGTTTTCCATTAAAAACAGCCTCTATTCTTGTTTCTTTTGTCTGGTGACCTGACCCAACAAATAGCTTGGTATTCCGTGAGTGAAGGTAGGAACTCAAGGTCTAAAGATAGCCTCAATTGTTTTTACTTTCTTATATTTTACTTCTCAATGTGCTAAAGATAGAAACAGTTACAATATTATCTGCATTGCTGACAGGACAAGTGGCCACCTGGAAGGTGTTGATACACAGTAACAGCCCTTCGCATTTTCAGAGTGTCTTAGACATATCTCTGCTCACCAGTCTCCTGGCTGCCTTATAGGCAGCCATCTGGGCTGGGGCAGAGTTCAAGACACAGCGCAGGTTAGACCTGCCTGGCCAAGGAAGGGTCCACCTATGCCAAGGACAAAGGACAAGCAAGAACAAGCAAGCATTACCAGGTTTTCTCTGTAGCTTTTGCTACATTTTGTCATTGCTCCTTCCACCATGCCACGGTCCTGAATGAGGTCTGCTGTGTGCCACACTCAGTGCTAAATACTGGACTGTGCCCCAGAGCTGGAGGCCCAGTAGGAGATGTAGGCACGTAAGCGGATAACTAAGGCTTATCAGTATGAACCATATGATTGAGCCAGTTGTGAGTGAGTTGGGGGCTGTATGGAAAATATGTATCCTCAGAAGACATTTGGGTGGCTCCTAAATGAGGAATAAGTGGCTCTCTCTCTCTTTCTGTCTTTTTTTTTAAACCGGTACTGGGGATTGAACTTACAACCATGCACTTGCAAGGCAGGCGCTTATGCCACTGAGCAAAATCCCCAGCCCGGTAAGTGGCTCTCTTGGTGAAGGAGGATAAAGGCAGATGAACATTGTAGCCCTAGTGAAAAGGCTCAGAAGAGCTCATATTTAGGGAAAGAAATACATACCTGCATTCACATTATGCTGTAGTTGAACCAATTGACTGAGTTAGGAGCTGACTCAGTCTTCTCTACAACCCGGAAATCTTACAGATTAAAATCATCAGGCTGTGTAAACAGGATGGAGTCAGTTCTGTGGGCAAGCGGGACATGTGCAAATTTACCATTCAGACCAGTACCCATTGGGGATTTTAATAGTTAATTCCAAGGCCAAGTGAATTGGAATCCAGCCCTCTGGATTTACATTTTACTGATGTTCATTCCTGTAGTTTCATGATTAAAGAGTAGTTTCATAAGGGATTGCTGGTTCATAAGAAATTTTCAGGATTGTCTCTCCAAAACCAGGAGGGCTGTAATGTATAGGCTGATCAGGAATTTTTAAGGGTGGTTTTGACTCTTCATAATTCTTGTCTGACCTGCATTGTCATAGGAAGTTTGGTACCTGGAGTGTAGGTTCTGCTAGGGAAACCATGAACTGCCTGGCTTAGATGCCAGCCTAAAACATCTGCATCCTTTTCAAGAGGCAGAGAATCATTAAGCTGGGCATGCTGGTGCATGCCTATAATCCCAGCACTCTGGAGGCTGAAGCAGGAGGACCATCATGAGTTTGAAACCAGCATGGGCTCCTTCATAGTGAGTTGAAGGCCAGCCTAGACTACACAGCAAAAGACCTTGTCTAAAAAGAAAAGCAATGAATAACTGCTAAGGGGCTGGACCACAGCGAGTGGGCTTCAGAGAGTTCTCTATAGGCAGTGAGGAAGTAGACTGGAAAGGGGGCCCCTGAGAAATCCTTTCTAGCAGCAAGATCACAGGATGGCCAAGGGAATGGAACGGTGCTGCTAGATGAGAGTCATGTTCATGTTTATCTGGCTTCCCAGTCCCCTTTCTTCTCATTTCCTAGAGTTGGAGAAAACACCAGACCAGTGAAATAAAAATGTAACAGAATGCGACATCCTTTGAGTACAGGATCAACTTGTTCAAATTTCATGGGTTTTTTGAGGCCTGCTTGAGACACATTCTGTTGTGTGCCCCAGGCAGCTAAGCACCAACTCGTGCTAGCATCTTGGTGCTCACTGCGCTGTGGCTGGGTTCCTTCCTCAGTCTGCACAGTCCTAGCCCCTAGGGGTGCTTCAGTGCCTTGACCCAAAAGGGAAGCTAATGGCCAGCAACTTCCTGAAAGCCCAAAGGAAGGCGAGGGTTAGGCCCTGGCCCTGGCTGACTTCCTGAATTAAGTCAGACAGGACCATTGGGCTTAAGTGGCCACAGCCTTCATGTATTTGCTAATCCATTTGTTCTCATAGAAAATTTAGAATTTATAGAAAGATAAAAACAAGAAAATACATGTTAAGCAGCTGCCTGCTAATCAACTATTATTTTGTTTATTTCCTTTTTATATTCACATGTAATACAGTGTGTGTTTTACTAAATAAGAATCCTATGGTTTATATCTTGCCTTTTTATCTTAGCATCACGTCATTAGCATTTCCCACATCATTACATGGTCCTCGAGATGAGCTGCTTTATGCTCTGTGTTATTCCTTGATACTTTGTTTATCCAGCTCCCTACGGTGGGACATTTAAATATATTTACCACTTTATTGTCATTGTTTTAATGGACGTCATCATCCATAAATCTCTACTTTTTTCTGAGGATAACTTCCTTCCTTTTTCATAACAAAGGTGGTCATGACTCAGTCTGTGTTAGTTTTTATTTCTTCTAATTTTACATTATTTTAATTCGCTGAACTTTGACCTGATGACTAATACCAAATTGAAACTGCTTTGAAGAGTGATGCATACTTGAAGGGAATGCTTTCTATGGGTAGTGAAGATCTCTTTGAGCACTATAAATGCAACTTGCAAAAAGATGCTTTTTGGTGATGTTTGTATTTGAAAGTAATTTTATCTAATCCACTGAAGGAACATGTGTCTGGACTTGCCTTGGCCCCGGCAGGATTCCAAATGAGGTGAACTAGGTACGTCACTAGTGCTGCTTTGTCTTCAACTAGCCCACATGGGCTTACAGAAAATCTCTTTCCCGCATTCCTGGCGTATGAGACTCTTGGTGGTACAGCCTCTGTATGGTTTCTCTTTATGTCCCCCGCCCACCACGCTGGCCTTTCAGGCTTTATGTCTCCTGACTGTGATAGGGTGCCCAAGTGGAAGGAACATCTCAGTCAGCTCTGACTTGGCTTTTCCTCTGACCTCCCCTTTTGCTGCATCATTTACCCCCCTTAAACCAGCAGAGTAGCTGCTGACTGTGGCGCTTAGTTCAGGACATCAAAAGTCAGCATCTTTTGAAAATTACCTTGTCTCTTTAAAAAAATTTTTATTGGTGCATGTTTGCAGTTCATAATAATTATATATTCCTTGTAGGGAGTGGTACTTAGACGTAACACATCCTCATTCTTCCTTCATCCCCTTCCTCTCCACTGCCTTCCCTACTTCCATCTCTTAATCTCCTTCCCACTGGAGAAAGATCTCTCTGTCAACTGTATATTGCCTGTCTTTTATTTTGCTCTTTATTTATATTTTGGGTTTCTCATGTAAGAGAAAATGTGATATTTAAACTTGTGCACCTTATGGTTTCAAGGTGCATCTATTTTCCTACAGATGACTCAAGTTTATCCTGTATGGCAGAGTAGTACTCTGTTGTGTAGAAATACCACATTTTATTTATCCATTCATTTGTTGATAGACATGTAGGTCACTTCCAAGACTTAACTATTATGAATTGTGCTGCTGTACAGTTTATAATAGCTAAGCCTTGGAAACAGCCCATATGCCCTTCAACAGATGAATAGATAAAAAATGTTTATAAAACAGTGGAGCACTACTTTGCCACCAAGAAGTATACATTTGAATCATTTGGAGACAAATGGATGCACCTTATGACTACAGTTTTAAGTAAAATAAATCAGACAGTGAAATCCCTATTTTCTAGTGGCCAGTGATGAACACTTCTTCATGTACTTATTGCCATTTGTACTTCTGAGAAGTGACTCTTGATTTCATGTATGCATCTTTTTTATCAGGTTTTTTATTTGGAGGGGCTAATTTTTTTGAGTTGTTTATACATTCTAGATATGAGTCCTCTGTCTGGAAATAGCTGGCAAAATTTTTTTCCCATTCTGTAGGTTCTCTTTACTCTGTTGATTGTTTCTTTTGCTGTGCAGAAGCTTTATAATTTGATATGGTCCTATTTGTTGATTCTTGTTACTAGAACCAAGGATCTTGTATGACTGGGATTTTGTTCCTTGCTTATACCTATGACTTTAGGAGTTTTACCTATTTTTCAGCAGGTTGGTGTTTCTGTTTTAATATTCAGATCATGATACATTGTGATTTTAGTTTAGTATGTGTGAAAGATAGATGTCTAGATTCAGTTGAGAAGTATCTTGTCTCTTGATGCCCTTTGTGAGTTAGGAGTAGACTAAGAATAAAGGAGCTAAGTTTGTGACTTTTGCTGCATAGAGCCTGCCTTTCATGTGGGTAAATCACAGTTTTCTGAATCTCAGCTGACCTATAAGCTTCTTGGGACAGAGCTAGTGTCAGGCTCACTTATGGTTCTTCTCAGTATGATGAAGAGAGTATGGTCCTAGGGTCAGAACAAACTGGTTTTGCATCGTGGAAGCTCTGTGACCCAAGGCCAGTTACTCAACCTCTGCCAAGCCTTGGTCTTGCCCTGTGGACCTTGGTGGTCCTGCATGCAAAATACTGTGTGGATTGCATGGCACAGGGTGGAGTCTTAGTGACTGAGCCACATTGCTTGGAGGATTGGAGTTCATTTAAATACCCTGTGAACTTTATTTCATGTTTCACTTCTGCTGACTGCCTGAGTAAATGACTTAAGCCATTTACTTTTGCATATTTTATAAATACATGCAGGCTTGGAAGATAGACGGTGCTAACATGTTGATTCCTGACAGCGTAGCATGTTTCCTAACTTTGCTTTTGTAAACTAATCAGGCATTAAGCCTGATTCTGCATTGAAAAATAACAATAGTTCTTGAATATTTCGCTAAAATAAAAGTTCAAGTGCAAATTCAGCAATTTATAGGGTTAGTTTATTTATTCATACATTCGAGTCCAGACATGAATGTGTAAGTTCAAATTGTACCCTTAAGTGTATGCGGCCCAAGACTTGCTCTTATGGATTTTAATTACTTTAAATATCCCCAGTTTTAGCAAGAAGTCAAGTAAACACAGAGGAAGTGCTATAATTGGCCATTGTTGTTGATGTTGAGCATTTTGGCAGAGGGCACATAAATCAAAAAAAGATCTATTTTCTATTTTCAGCAAATGCTTTTTTTTTTTAAATAAATTATTATTTTTTGGTGCTAAGGACTAAACCCAGGGCTTAAAGGTGGAATTTGGATAAACTAACCTGACAGTACCCCAGCCCCATTTTGACCTTGGCCATCTGAAGTGTCAGAAGGTTCCACTTTGGTTGTGGTCTTCTGCCAGGGAATCCAATTTCACCCTAAGTACAGTTAGGAACTGAGTAGGGACTTAACCAATACACTGCCCTGACTCTGCCACTAGAGCAGCAGGGCAGGTTAGCTTCCCATTTGTAAGATGAGAAAGAATTCTGTGTAGAAGACATTGCTTTGCATTTTCCTAGGAGACAGTATGGTATGCTGGAAAGAAAAACTGTATCAGAAGCCCAAATATGTATGTGAATCCCATGCCTCGCTCTACTCCCAAGTCAACACACTGGGACTTGTTTCCTCTCTCTGAGCCTCAGTGTCTTATTTGTAAAATGAGGCTGAACTGGATGAGTTTTAAGAGCTTTTCAGTCTCTAACATGCTATGGAAAACATAGAAATAGAGGGTTGGTGTTAAGGTCTCTCAAAACCTGTTTTCTCTTTGTCATTTATGCATCAGAAAATGACAGATGGCGAGACCTGGATAGGAAATGCCCTCTTCAGATTGACCAACCAAGTGCCAGCATCTGGGAATGCCTCCATGAAAAGTGTCAGGACAGCTCATTGTGGCACCAAGAGGCGGTGACCACCTGTGCAGTGACCAGCCTGATCAAAGACCTCAGCATCAGTGACCACAATGGGAACCCCTCAGCACCCCCAAGCAAGCGCCAGTGCCGGTCACTGTCCTTCTCTGATGAGATGTCCAGCTGCCGGACGTCATGGCGCCCCTTGGGGTCCAAAGTCTGGACTCCTGTGGAGAAGAGACGGTGCTACAGTGGTGGCAGTGTCCAGCGCTACTCCAACGGCGCCAGCACCATGCAGAGGAGCTCCAGCTTTAGCCTCCCTGCCCGGGCCAATGGGCTGTCCTCACCCTGCCAACAGGCAGGACTGCACCACCGCTTTGGGCAGCAGCCCAGCAGCCAAGGAGCCTTGGGCTCACCCCCCTGTGGACAGGCAGGTGACCCTTGGAGCCCTAACCCACACCCTGTGGGTGGGGGCCGCCTAGACCTGCAGCGGTCCCTCTCCTGCTCACATGAGCAGTTTTCCTTCACGGAATACTGTCTACCCTCAGCCAATAGCACACCTGCCTCAACGCCAGAGCTGGTGAGACGTTCCAGCGGGCTCTCCCGCAGTCGTTCCCAGCCATGTGTCCTTAATGACAAGAAGGTTGGTGTGAAACGGCGGCGCCCTGAAGATGTGCAGGAGCAGAGGCCTTCCCTAGACCTTGCCAAGATGGCACAGGTAAGTGCCCTAGTAGTGCAGAGGGGGCTTCAGAAGTTTTTCTATGCACACAGGAGCCTCTGCTGGTCCTGGTCTGTCCTGGCCAAGTGTACAGTGCTGGTTTACAGAGATGCCCAGGAGTGGGTTAATTACCTTATTTTAAAAACTCTACAAGGAAAGATTATTTCCAGTTGTTTTTTTTTAAAGTGTCTTTTTCTCTCTGTTTAAACTGAGACATGCTCTTTCCCTGTGATGCTCTCTGTTAGTGGTACAAAAACAGACAGATGGTGAAAGGCAGGCGTCATAGGCATCGCAGGTGGTCCAGTGTGACCAAACACTGTAATTCCCTAGAGCCCTCACTCCATGACCCACCCATGAGGCTGCTGTGCAACACACACACACATTCAGTGTCACTCAGATTATGCTGATCCTAAGATCAGGGTCACGCTCATGGTTTTAGAGAGCAAGGCAGTGAGGGTATGGATATATTCCTTTGATTATACTGTTGAAAATGTTAGACTGCCAAGAAATGTGATCAGCATCCTCTGTATCACCTCTGTAACTATTCTTGCCATTCCTGTAGTTAGACCCACTCTGGCTACAAACCTCTGTCCCTTGAACTTCATTCTTTTTGTCTTGGGACTCTGCCTTGTGCCAGTATCAACTTGATTGAGATGAACTTTCAGCTTGGTTCTAGGATGGTCTCTGGGCTTGGGAGCCGGCTGCATTTGGTTCTTTCCATGGAGGCCACAGAGTGTGAGCATGGTGGTGAGATCAGAGTATATGTTTGGTTCTGTTACCGCTGACTTTATGGATATGGGAGGGAGGACTGTTGGTTCTGTGTCCATCTAAATAGCCATGTTGCACAGTGTCATGAGGTTGACTGTCATTAATTTTCCAGACCTATGAAGGGAAACATGAGTCACCGCTCACTGTGCAGAGATGGAGACCCTGCTGGTGAGGATGGTTTCTGTGGGGTTAGCCTTGCTCTTACAGCATCAGGACTAGATCCAGGTTAGGCATGCTTGTGGTGTCCACTGTCTTTCAGGTGAGGATAGTGTCTGTTCTTAAAGTTTTTTTCTCTCCCCTTTAGTTCTCCTTCTAGCCTAAAGAACCCCACAAAAGAAGAGGTTCCGGTGTGTCCAGTCCAGTGCATTTGTGGCCTCAGAGTTCAGACTTTTGGGCTACTTTTGCTCAAGACCCCAGGCCTCAGCTGGGGGAGCCGGGGGGTGAGTTGGTGACATGCTTGTGTTTTCCCATGCTCAGAGGCCTCAGACAGAACTCCTGCCTCTCATCTGGTTTCTCGGTCTTCCATCTTTCCACCAGATGAGCCCTTTCTCCTTCCGGTGTAGCTGACATTTCTGGCTTGACTTGCTGGACAGTAGTTGGACATATGCATTGAACATCAAGAGAAAGTTTCATTTTGCAGACACTTCAAATAAGTAAAAAGGCTGGAAAAGTGACAGTTTTGGGTGACACCTGAAGGAAATTCAGAGCTCTGAGTTTTGGATGTGATACATAGCCTCAATTAAATTTTTAACGCTGAGCTTATTTTATTAGCTAATAAGCTAGAGTGATAATAAAAACAACTTATAAATGTTATTATAGTTTACTAGCCACAGATTGGACTAACACCATTGACATCACTAGAGACATGCTCCATCCTTACTTGGGTAGAAACTTTAAGAATACATCATTTGATGGGGCCATGCTCTGATGTGTAGGCTGCTTCATCAGCTCCAGGCAGGCCTCCAAGATCTGGGATAGTATGCTAGAACCAGGGTGAGTTGCCTTTGTTCAGCCTGTCTTTAGTCACCTGTTGAACAGCTCATCCTGTGGTAGGATGGAGCACAGGGAGAGTAAAGAGGGGCCCCTGGAAAGGAAAGTGTGTGTAACCAGTACCTGCAGCCAAAGCCCTGATGGAGCCATGGCCCCTAAGTCATCTCCCACTGCACATCCTGCCCTCTGTGGGGCTCTGTTTCTCTGCCTGCTTCAGCTTCCCATTAGATGATCTAAGGCTTTAGGATGTGGGTTTTACTTTCTAGAGGGCCTAGAAACCAGGCCTAGGGTAGTCCTTATTCAGCCAGGACCCTAGGGTAGAACCTTGGGCCAGGGTACCAAACAAATAGGCATGTTGCTGGTGTACATTGCCAGGGGATGGCTGGGGTTAGGCCTTTTGTCTACAAATGCTGTCTTAGTCAATTTTCTCTCATTGCTGAGACAAAACACCTGACATCCAAAATTAAGGAAGGAAAGGTTTATTTAGCTCACAGTTTGTGGTGGTTTTAGTCCATGCTCAGCTGGGTCTGAGGCAGGGTGGCTCATGGCAGAGAGGCAGGAGTTAATGGTGGCAGAAAATAGCGAAAGCAACAAACAAGAGCAAAAGGGGAGGAGCATGGAGACAAGGTTCGTTCTGTCCCTTATGTTATACATAGACTAGGGTGGCTGTAGCATTCATACCCATAATCTCAGCAGTGGACCATGAATCAGTCACAAATCCTAGGAGCCTGCTCTCATGACTGTATTAGACTCTAGGGGAACATCCAGACATAAACTATAACAAACACTATCCTTTGTGTACTGTGTACTATTCCTATCTACCAGAAAGTGTGTAACATCCTCCTTTTTATGGGAGAGAGGCTTCTAAGTGTCTTTGCATATCTGTCCCCAGGGTTGGCGCCAGCCCATATGTCCTTAAGCTAACTCTGTACTCTTTTTCGTGGGCCTTCGATCTTGGTTTATACATCTGCACCACTTGAGCATTCTTGTGAAGCTCTTTTGCACATGGGAGGGCAGAGAACTCTGAGATCCTGACCCCACCTTTGTCTGCATCAGCTGGTTTTAGTAAGAGTAAGTAACTTGGGCCTTCACTTCATGATAGAAGCAGGCATGACCTCAAGGCTTGTCCGTTCCAGCCCCTCCTGAGGAAATTGAGGTTCTGGTGGTCACTAGGTCCACCAGGGCCCTTCTGGACATGATGTGTACTTTTGGATCTGTATTTAGGAGGTGACATTGACACACCAGGAGACCTTCAGAAGAGGTGCAGGTAGTTGGAGCCTTTGGCATGTTGCTTAACGTTTGTGTGCAGCAGACATTACCAGTACCAACACAGGAATGTGGGAAAAATAAGAAATAATGAGTATGTTTATACTATGTTCAGCTTTGTGTGGGCATATGTGCACATGTGTATTTGTGTATCTGGGTGTGCATGTGTGTGGGAACATACACATGTGTTCATACATCACCCTGTGCACCGTCTCACACAGGGTGGTGCTAACAGATACTTTTTACCATCCTCATAGTCACAGGGCTTGCAGGAGGGTGTAGGCAACTCAGAACTGAGGTAGAGGTGCGTGTTCAGGGACCGCTCAGTCCTTTTCCTGGCTTCTCTTTCTGTCCTCACCATTTGCTGCTTGTTGTTTGACACCTTTTCACCTCATTCCTTTTCTTTTGTGAATGGGAAGGAGCCTGCCGCTATCTGCATGTTGAGAGCTGTTATGAAACGGTGACAGAATCAGATTGACCTTTCACAAAAGGAAGTTGGCTGTATGTCAGCATTCTTGTCTCATGTTTTTTGCCCTTGAAACTAGGGTGGAAATACTGTGGGAGCTCACCAACAGTCCACCTTTTCTAGCCATATCCCTAGTGGCCCTTGTCTCTTGGAGCGAGGTTGAGACATAGGGCCTGGGGATGGTGGTACAGATTGCTTTCAGAATGTCTTCGCTCATGTTTTCTTAAACCCCAATGCCAAGATTGTAGGCTGGGGCACCAGACAAGGCTGTAGGATCCTTAGTGAGGGATTTTGACTATAGTGAGGAGAGCCCCAAAGGGGAGAGTGACCCAAGTACAGAACAGTTCAGCTTAACTCCATAGAGTGAGGTACTTAAGGGCAGCCCAGAGCTCAGCGTGCCCGGACCCTGCCTGAGTGTGATCCCGCTGTCGTCTTTGTGCTGCTTTTCTCATCCTGTGGTCTTCTGAGGTTCCTGCTGTCTAGGGTTTTATGTGACGCCATAGCCTCCCGTTTGAACAACAGTCTGTGCCATTGAGGGCAAGGCCTAGCCTGAGCACAGTTGTTGTCTATCAGCAGTACTTTTGCTGGCATTGCTAGTAACTGTTTATCTGAGATCTGGTGGAACCACCAAGCATTGGTTGTCTTCTGGCAAAACCTGAGCGGTATGTGGCCATATGTGGGTAGGCTGTGTGAGTAAAGATTATAGAAAAAGCAGCAATTAGTAAGAATACCCCTTGAATGCCATGCCCCTAGGCATCCTAGTTGTTGTCTTATTTTTAACTCCAAGCTGGTCATCTTGAAAGAGAAACAAATTGTATTTTTCAACAGTGCTTCAAACAGAAGCAAGACATTCATAGAGAGGGGTCAGGGCACCAAAACAGAGGTTTGATTGATTGCAGCTGCACCCACATTAGATCCTCCTTGCCCCCCTCCCCTGAGGAGGCCTCAGAACAGGCAGCAACTGTTGAATTACCAGATGTTTGCGGCATCCGTGAAAGCTAGCTCAGGCAATTGGGGCTAGGAGCACAAGGTGAAAACCAGCATGGCAGCACATGTTTAGAAAGCCATTGAGAGCTGGGTTCCTACTGATGAGAGCAAGAGACCTGAGTTGATTCTACAGCACTCGGCAGAAGCCTGTGACATGTGCTTAGCAAGAACTCATGACTGCTGGGTGGAGTTATCTGTGGGTGAAGCACCTTCTGGCTAGCTTTCTACTCTCTCCTCTGTGGGGCAACCTTAAGAGCTGATACCTTCTCCAGGTAGCCCTGGAAGTTGCAGGTGAGCTGTGCTTTTCCTTAGTCAAGTGCCTGGGTTTTGGCCTGGTTGACTTGAGTCTTTGTGACCTTTTGTGTACCCTGTCAGTTGCTAGACACTTCATCTGTTTAGACTGCCTGCTGCCTTGCACCCTTAGCCCCCTTTCTGCTATGATGGGAGCTATGTCAATGGCAAATAGAACTCAGATTTGTATCACACAACACAACATGAAATGCATATAGGCTTAAGATCTGCTGAGAGAGGTGGGCTTGGAAAACCTGAGAATTCCAATTGGAATAAAAGAAATGCTAACTAAAAGTAAAGGAAAAAGCCTTTGTAGGCATATAGAAGTAGTTGCTTCAGACTTGGAAGAAGCCAGGACAGACTTAAATGAAGGAAGAACACCTATAGGTCTTGGACTTTCAGAGTTTGTGGATGCTGAGCGAGGCATGCTGCGTGTGTTCTTGATAGGCATTGTTAGTCCATCATGGCAGTCTTTTCAAAAGTGGCCTCAGAGGAGGCCATCTAGGCAGTCTTTGCTGATTGATTGGTGGTTGAGCATCACCTGCTATCTCTGCTCTGGTTCATCCCCTCACCCCAGGGTGATACTTATAGTGTGCAGGGAGAGCTGTCGATTTGCCCAAAGCTACATGGTTTGTCAAGGAGCCCCAGAAGGCACCCAGAAGGAGCCTCCTGACCCCAGGTTCATTGTTTCTCCCTACTATGCCTGAGCATGGCTGAGAGCCAGCCCAGTTGGGCTTTCTTCGTGGCTTACACTCATGAACATAGTGAGCATTGAAGTCAGATGGTTTGGGAGCTGTGTCCCCATTTTGCTGCTTTTGAGCCATGTGCCCTTGAGCAGTTTCTTAACTTCTAAGCCTTCAGATCCGCATTTGTAAAATGAGAATAACAGTTTCTTTTGGAGGGGACGGGGAAGAGATGTATAGCATGAATCCAGTACGTGGTTGACATTTGAAAATTGCAGCTTTGACTACCAGAGAACTGAGGCCTTGCTGCGGTAGCTCCTGCTGCAGTGCCCCTGGCACAGCCGTTCTGGCCAGGGCACTGAGCTTGCCGCTGTTGACAGGCTCCTGCTGGCCATGGAACACGCTGAGATTGGAAAGCTTGACCCCTGGTATTTCATTTCTTTTTGCTGGTGGTACTGTAGGACCAAGGGGTTCCTGTACTTCAAGGAAAATCTTCCTTAGCTACCTGGTTGCTCTTAGGTGTCCCCAGTTGCCATTCGCAGGTTGCATAAGCAATCTGGTTAAGGTAACACGGGCCCAGTGTTGACACAATAGCTTTGATCTCTAGGAGAAGAAAAAACTAGAAGGAGTTCAGCTGGGGATGTGGCAGAGAGGCAGCTTTTGTGTCACTTGGTGATTTCCCATGCCTCAACTGAGAGCCATTTGTTACTCTGTTTTCTTTAGTGTTAGGAATTGAACCCATGGCCCCATTGCCACCCTGGCCTCAAACTTTTGTGATCCACCTGCCTCAACCTCCCAAGAAGCTGGGATTATAGCTGTGCACCACCCTATTGGTAGTTGAAAGGCATTCTGAGCAGAAGGAAGGTGTTTGAGGTGATGAGGTGATGACACTCGGGGGGGTTTCTGGGTTTTCTGGATGGTCGCGCCTTCTTCCCAACACAGGTGTCTGGATGAGAGACCGTGAAGCTCCCGGGGTAACTAGGAGACTCTAGGAGGCCGTGACTTTGGGAGGCCACAGCCTGGATGGGAAAGAGAATGGAATCTGTCCAGCCCAGGCACCAGCTGCTCTGAGGCTGTCTTCAGTCCTGCTCTGGGCGATCAGTGTGCGGAAAGCCTGTGGGCTCTTGCCTCTGACCAGCTCAACTCTGACGGCACACAGTGGGGGTTGAGAGAAACCCTCATGTCATTCCCAGGTTGCTGAAGGAGAAACAGAGAACATGGGCTGAGGAACGAGGGGGCAGAGGATACCTGAGAGAGTGGGTCCTGATGCTGGAACCCAGCTCACTTCTAACCCGAACAACTTGAATTCCTCTTTGCTTCAGTTTCTCCTTTGCAGGAGGTAGGGTGGCAGTGCCTTCTCTCATTGCATTAAGTGAGGTTATTTGTGTGAAACACTTGGTACTCAGGGCCCTGCGTGTTCAGGACACATGCTAAGGGTGTCATACTGGGACTGGATTTTAGAAGTGAGGGAGAAGTTTGTCAAAAGAAGGGAACTGCTTTTCCTTAGGTGTGAGTGATGTGCCCCTCTCTGCAGTTCTGAGGGTCTGTGTTTGTTCCTGTTCCCAGGGAAGGAGCTGAAGCCCAGAGGCCCCTGCAGCTTGCTCAAAGACCTCGTCAAATTATTGAGCTGAAGTGCTGGGGTCTGAGCCTGGTCTCTAACTCTGAGGATTTTGCTTGACATACAATAAGGGAGGCTTGGTGTGGCCTGTCACTGACACAGAGCTGTATTTGCAGTCAGAAGACTGGAGTTTGAGAACTGGCTTTGCCATGCAGCTGTACTGTGACAGTGAGCTGGTTGCCCTGCTTTTCTGAGCCTGGGATTTCCAACCATAATCATGCCTGCCCAAATATGGCCATGGATGTCAGAGCTACCTGGGAAGCCAGGACGCGACATATTCCTGGGCTTTGTCCCAGAGAGTCTGAATCTGCTCCATAGCAGACTTGAACTCTGCAGAGGCCCAGGCACTGGCTCGTTTCAGGTGGAGGTGGCATTGCAAGTCGAGGCTCCTTAGGAGCCTCGGCCTGAGCTGGAGAAGGGGTTCAAGAGCCAGCCTTCTAGCTTATTAAGTTCTAAGGTGAGCATCCACCTGGGCTCTGTACCCACAGGGCACAGAGAGTCCTTGGGTGAGTTATGCTGGGTTTGGTACAAGACTGCTTCAGAAGTGTGAGGAAGAACTCTTCTTATGTACAGTACTGGATATTTCCAAGGGATGGGTTGTTAAAGATCAGTTCCACATACCTGTTTAATGTCCCAAGTCTTGTGTTTAGTTGCAGAGTGGATGACCAGGAACTGATACTCTGTCTGGATGCTATATGTAGGGTGTTTGAAAGAATTCAGGCATCCAGAGTGTTCTCAGAGCCTGTCGGAATCAGTGCTACAAGAGAAACAAACCAGGGGCAGAAACAGCAGCTATAGTCTGGTGTGTGGGGCAGCCCCTAGGAGAATGTGACTTCTAGCTGAGTCTGAAGGATGTGCTGGAGTCCACCATGGAGGAGGTCAGTGTGCCAGGCAGAAGGTGCACACGTGCAGAGATCAGCACCAGGAAGCGGCTAGAGGGAGCCCTGTGTGACCAAAGCAGAGGGCATGAGAGGCACAATGGGCTTTGTTGGTAGGTCCTCAGAAGGCATTAACCTTTGTTCTGAGTGCGGGAGAGGTTTGTAGTCAGGGAGCAGCAGCATGCCCTACGTTGCTCTTTCAGGCCGAGATGAGCAGCCTGGACTGAGGGATCTTGGGGAGGCAGCAAGACCAAGAGACTCTTGGCAAACTTGATGGTGAGCTAGACCAGGCTGGGGGCAGTGGACATAGTAACTTGTGTTAATGCCTCAGGAATATTCTGGGAGTAGGACCAGTAAACCTGCCAAAGAGTTACTCTTGTTATTGGCTTCATATTCTTCATACTTGGCATCCATCTCAGTGGACCGAGAATCAATCACCCTATCTCCCCAAAATGGTAACTTCTTTTAAGCTGCTCTGTTTAGCATTTGCTGAGTATAAATCCCTTTTGTTAGCTGATCTATAGCCTTCCAATGACTGTATTTCTTCTTAATCTTTTTTCAGTAGAAATGAAGTCTAGTGGATCACCATGAGTCACTTTGTTTCTTTAAGCATCCATGGAACTATCTCATCTCCAATCCTTGCGCCCCAGTGGTTTGCCAGCTTGGGTTGCTCCTTCCCCTCTGTAGAGGCTCAGTTGGTCTGCAGGGGCTTTTCTGTCCTTGTCCAGTTGGAGCTGGGCTGCTTAGGGTCACAGGAAGATTCTGTCATGGTTTGAATATTTGTCATGCTAGATCTTGTCTCAGCTGTGCCACATCTGGTCAGTTGACAACAGCTGGGGCAGCAGCTCTGGAAAACAAGGTCCCTACAATGGCCTCTCTAAATCTCCTAATAAAGCTGGATAATCCTAAACTGGGCCTCAAAGGATGCAGAGATGGGGGTCACTTGGCAAACCCCAGAAGGATTTGGCTTTCCCTGTGTTGTTCCTGCTCCCTTATTGGGGATATCAAGATAATACCCCGCCCCCAGCCGAAGGATCTCTAACACTTTGGTAAACATGGGGCCTGCAGAGCCCACCAGAGCCCCATTGAGAGCCAGAGCAGAAAACACAGAGGTGTTCCCAGGATGGATGTGTGACTAGTGACCCCAGCACACTCGACGTCAGTCTGTGCTTGTTCCTAAGCTCACACAGCCTCCTGGCCACCGTGGGTCCACCATAGCATAAAGCCTTGCCTGTTTTGCCTTTTGTATCACGTGCTTCTGTCATCCCAAACACTATGCCAACAGCATCTCCCTGTTGACAGGAGCCCATTTTTCAGGAACATCTTTGTGGTTTCAGCTGTCCTGGAGTTCCGCCTTTTTTTGCAGCTTCAAGCTACAGTGGAGAAATGGAGCAAGTAGATGCCACATGGAAGAGCAAACTTTTTGCCGCAGGCCCTGTGCTAGTGGGGGCCTGGGCTGACTAGATGTAGAGTGGGTGTTCATTGCCTATTTATGGCCAAAGGATTAACAATGCCTCCTTTGAAAGTTACATAGAGTATGACATGTGGATAATTCCTTTTTGGCAAGGAGAAGGGTGACTTTTTCTTCCTTTTTTAATCTTTTGGAAAACAAAACAAATGGTTGGTTTCAAAATGCAGTGCACCCACCAAAAACTTAATTTGCGAGCAGTAGCAATGAGCTCACGTCAGTGTTGGTAAAGGTCATTAGGCACTGGCCCTTTCCTGGACACTAGAAGGCCATATCCTGCATTTGCTCCTATGGCGCCATTGTGTGCTCCGGGCGGGGTGGGGAGATGGGGAGGTAGTACAGCTGTTCCTTTGGCAGACCTCTGTGTGTGGGGAATACAGCAGGCCGCCTGGATTACCAAGGCCAGTTGGAAACTACCCATTAGGAATTCACAGAATAGTGGTTAACTTCAGTTGCTTAAGAACCCAAAAGCTGAGAGAGGAGGCCAAGGTAGCACAGAGAAGCAACTGCAAGAAGCTCCTCCTGGGACCGGGGGCCACAGGGTAGAGGTCATACTTCCAGATGCTTGGCAATCCATAGTCCACAGGCCCCTTGGCTGGGCAGTGTAGGAGGTAGGCTGGTCTGAATGTGCTGAAGAAGTACCATACCAGAAGCCGCTGCTGAAAGTGGACAGAGTGCACTGCCTTGCTGAATCATGCTGTGTTTCCGGGTGACAGTGACAGCACAGGATGCAGACAAGAAGAGCAGGTCTTCCTCCTTGTCAACCTCAGCTCTCCTTGGTATTCTTCTGCGGAGTTTGAGTACATTGTGGCATCTCAAACATGACTAGCGGTTGCTCTCTAGTTCTCTCAGTGCTTGCCATTTTCTCTTCCCTTGGCAGATCCTTACCTGAGTCTTCTAGGCACCCGTATGTGGCTAGGCCCCAGGGGTGTTCCTGCACAAACAAGGTCACTTTGGATGGTGATATGTGCCATGAGGAAACTCAAAACAGGCTGGCAGAACTGGGATCATCAGCCAGGAGGAGAGGAGGTAGAAGTGGACAGCTATAGACTGGAGGAACAGGATACCTCATTGAAGGAGGTGAAATTTGCACAAAGACCCAGGTGATAGCTGTGTTCAGCTCTGCCCAGATGGTGAGGGGAGCTCGGGGGGGGGGGGCGGGGAAGCTGCCATTTGGGAGGGGAAATAGGCATCACCAGTGCAGGACGCAGCCAGGCCTGTGAGATTGGGGTTCCTGAGCTGAGGAAAAGGGGCACTCAGAGGTCAGCAGGGCTTTTGTTCTAAGCCCAGGATTTGAATGTCATCAGGGCTTTGAAGCCAGGCTCCAGTGGAATGCCCTGAATCAACTGCCTGACCTCCTTGCTATGGGAAAACCAAGAGGCCAAGAGGTCAGAACAAGAAGGCATGTGGGAGTGAAACCACACCCAGGGAGGCCTTTAGGCAGGACCCCAGTGTAGGGAAAAGGCAGAGGAAGTGAGTCAGGTGCCTCTTGTGGTGGAGGGTGCCACCTCCCGTATCCCACTGCTGGCCAGGGGCAGGTGGTCCAAAGCCCCTAGGGATGCCCGGAGTCATCCCTTCCCACATCTGCGCACACACAGCCTGGCTGTGACTCCAAAGACCTGTGTGCCAACTTCTGGGCTAGCATTCTGGAATATGTCCCTTGGACGTGGGATTCTCTTCATTGACCCTTGGAGCAGCTTTTCTCTTTCTACTTTGCAGGGCAAAAAATGGACCATCAGAGCTGTGTGTTTGCTTATGAGCGGAGAGGAGAATGGCAGAGCAGAATGCTGTTCTGCTTTTTCCTTGGTCCCCTAAGGCCTGTGTGCCACTTTCACGGGCTGCTTTCGTTCGTTCATCATTTGTGAACCATGGGTCCAGGCAAGACAGTCCCTCTCTCAGCTTTGAGTTTCCTGATGGTAAAGTGGGGTCAGTAACATCTTTACCATGGCACTGCTTATAGTCTTTGGCCAAGGGCCTGGTACTCAGGATGTTCTCAAAAAGTGTGGCTGGGCTTATAAACTGATAAACCTTCAAAATTCTACTGGCCCATTTAGCCCCTCCCACCCCCAGAGAAGACTGCACTTGAGAGATCAGAAAGTTTTGGTATTGGTTAGCCAGGCATGGGGCATAGGAGGCCTCCAGATTTCAGCCCCGTGGCTTCTGTGAGCACTTTAGCTTGACCTGCAACGAGTCCAGCCAGGTCCAGGTACAAGGCCACACATAAGAGGGAACAGTCCAACCATGTGACACCCTACCATGCTGAGTGGAGGCATGTGGAAACTTCAGGTTTGTCCCTTGGGTTGGCCTGTCCACAATTCAGAATAATTTTAATACCCAAAGCAGAACCTTTGTGACCTGTTACTTTGTGACTTTGCTGGAAGATCTCTGAGCCTTTGGCTACAGCTGTCTCCCCTCCCAGATGCCTGTCCTGAGTGGTGAGACAGGGTCCAGGCCTGCAGGGCACTTTGCCCAGCCTCCCTTCTCTGACTGCTTGGCTGCCATTCTGGAGGCAGCTCTGATGTACCTCACCCTTCCCAGAGAGGACCTTTGAAGTGGCTAGTGTACCAGGATGCTGGGAGAAAAGGATGACTTTCTATTTCCCAAGCGAAAGGTGCCTATTAGACCTTACTGACCTGACTCCAGACCTGCAAGAGTGATGAGCATTTGCAGTGCAAGTGGCTGGGTCACACCAGGCCCTGTTTACTTACACTTGGGGCAACACAGCCCCCATTTCTTGTCTGCCTTTTTTTTCATGTGATATCCCAGCAAGGAGAGGGGCCACTAAGACCTCTTCTCATTTCATATTTCTGTCTCAGTGTCTCATGTCCCCTTGGGCACTCAGGTCCCCCAGATAGTTCTAACTGCATCCACTGTTGACACCCACATATGCCCTGAGTCAGCTTTGATGGTTGGAACCCAGCCTTAAGCAGGCTAATCCATTGGAGAATTCCCATCGCACTTTTGTCTAGAGCAGCCCTGGACAGGAGTAGAGGTTTTTGAGACTTGATGGTAAATAAAAATGGGGATAGATATGCAGGAAAGGGAGCCAGGAGCAGGAGACCCCTCCCTGGGTGAAGTCTGACAGCTGCTCAGAAACACCCAGCAAAAAGATCAGTAGTGTTCAGGGAGAGTATTATAGCGGATGTGGGTTGCTACAGTATTACTTGTTTGGCAAAACAGGGAGATCTCATCTGAAGGGTTGTGAGGCTAGTTACCACTCGGCAGAGACCCCAGCTCTTCTACTTGATTCCCTAGGAAAACCCCACACTTGCATCTATCTAGTCCTAGGACAACAGGAAGCAGGAGGCAGGAGCTGGCTGAGTTTTTCCAGAACTCAGAGCCAGATGGGCCTGGCACAGAGTTCTGATGAACTACTCACTAGGCCCTGAGCCAGTGGATGCCCTCCTCGGACCTGTATCATCTCAGTGTGATGCAGGGATTCAGTAACCCAGTGAGTTTTTAGAGCACTGAGCAAACAGGTAGGTATGTTGGGTGCCCTCGAGGACAGTGTCATCACCGTTGCCATTATTACTTTTTCCACTACTTGTGCATGTGAAGCAGGATGGCTGTTTGTCTTTCCTAAGACGCTCCATCAAAGCATCACTAGAGGTGTCATTGTCATTAGCTTGAGGGACAGTCCCATGAGACTCTGTTGTAGGAGAGTGTGGGCCACAAACGCAGTTTTAAATTTTCTTTCTTTTTTTTTTTTCAGTTTTAAATTTTCTAGTAGCCACAGTTGAAGAAAAGACAAGTGATATTAACGTTCAATAGTACATTGTATTTAACCCAGTATTTCAAAAATACTGTTGTTTCAACATGAATCAATATAAATGAATCATGAATGAGATTCTTTATGCTCTTCTTGAGTCCTAAGTTTCTGAGATACAGTGAGTGTGTTACCCTTACCGTGAATCTCAGTGCTCTCTGGCCGCATGTGGCACTTGTTGTCAGCAGTCACAGACCAGAGGTCACAGTGTAATAAGAGTTAAGTCACAGGCTAGAGGGCACAGTGTAGTCAGTGGCTGAGCTGCCACAGGCCCTAGAGCCTATGGCCCAGCAGAAAAGGAGGTCTTGGGTGTGGGTATGAGAGGTGAGTTGGAGTCAGCCTTGCTGAAGTGACTAAACTGCCACTCAGATGCCTTTCCTTCGGTAGCCCCTTTGTACGTGCTACCTGTAATGGAGGAATTGGACGAGAGGCTCCTCTGTGACGTGTTGAGTTCTCTGGGGCTGTGCCTTCTCTGCCATGGGGAGAACAAGCCCCAGGGGCTCTGAGTAATGGAGTTCTGGGAGTGCTTAGGATTATTCTGTCAGAAACAATGGGACAGGGAGATGTGTAGGCCTGCTTGCTTGCTTGCTTGCTTGCTTGTGGGACACATCCAGTTCAGGAGACCCCAGGTGCTCACCATTGTTCTGCGCATTCTCTTTTTGGCTCTGGCTGCTTTTTGCTATTGAAGTTACTCTACCCACTCAGCCTCTTTCAGGTCTAAGATTCCTGTGGGTATGTGGCCAGTGTGGAGCTAGAGAGATAGGAGATGGCAGTAGATGAGGTGGGATAGGAAGTCTGAGGCTTCTTACAGTGTACTCATGGGATCCTGAGAAGATGGCTTTGCAGGGACAAGCTCTAGGCCATTTCTTCATGCTTGTGATATTGCTTGTGATGATCAGGGTGTGATTCCTCCTCACACATGCCCAAATCAAACGACCCAAGTCAGGCTCCACACAGTGGACCAGCTCCTGCTCCTGTCCACAGGGAGCTTTCAGAGAGGAAACACTCAGCACTGATGCAAGTTTACAAGGGTGCAGAGGCAGGTGTAGGTAGGGTCAAGGGGTGGGATTTGGCAAAGGTGGTCACTAACCAAGCAGAAGATTCCAGAGCTATTCTATTTTTGATGGTTGGTGGCCTCTTAACCAGACTTTTTTGGAAAATTGCATCTGTGGCTTCAGTTTGTCCCTCCCTGGATTTGCAAGAATGTCTGGCTTTCAACTACTTTTGCCTGGAAGCTTCAGGGGACATGGCCTCATCTACCATGGGAACATTCTGGGCACTCAGATTCCAGCTTTTAATAACCCTGTAAGCTGGTTTAAATCAGCGTATACCGATTGGGCACTGTGTCTGGGTCAGGGGCTCTGGGGACACCAGCACATGTAAGACCCCATCCCTATTTGCAAGGTACTTGCAGTATACAGAGGGCTGGGTGGAGGCACCTGCGTCTGTGAAGCCAGATACAAGCCAAGATAGGGCAGAGAAGGTAGTGTATCCTTGAAAACCTGGACTCAATTCTAGATTTCCCTTTGTTTAGCTGTCATTATTACCAAGCATCTGCTGTGTGTCAGGCCACTGCAGGCTCCAGGGATATAGCAGTAAAGAGGACAGTTAAGGGCCCCGTGGAGGTAAGAGCACCAGTGCCATCACTTAGACATGTGGAGAGGATTGTGCCACTGGCTATGTGACCAGTGCTTTGCTCTCTAAGCCTTGGTCTTCCTGTAAACAGGAAGCATAATAGCCATTGCTAGGACATAATAAGATGATAAAAGCGTGACATTCACTTTGCGCTTAATATCTGTGCAGGAGGGTTTGGTGGGCAGCCCAGGCCAGCTTTTGGTGTGGTGACTGTTGGCAAGTTGAGTGGAGGAAGAGAAAACTGTGACCATGTGTTTGGGGTCCCACAGTGGGAAAATGGAGTGTGAGGGCCATGCAGAGGCCTGGAGGCTGTGAACTGTTTGGACCAGAGTCCCTAGGAAATCGTAGCCTGTCCTATATGCCTGAGAGCCGAGGGCCTGCAGACAGATGGGGCCACTGGCTGGAACTGACCTCTGTGAGGTTATGCAGGTGAGCTCTTCGTCTCCCTCACCAGCAAGAAGAAGCCTTGCTGTGTTTGTCCTTGGGCAGGTAAGCTGAGTCAGAAATAGCAGCCTTTCCAGTCAGCGGCCAGGAAAGCCAGAGGCAGTGCCCCTTAGTCGAGCTGAAAGAGGAGGTAGTTGTGGGTGGCTGTGGCCTCAAGTGATGAGAAGATGGGCCAGGTAACTTAACTTCTGTGTGCTTTTTCTTGATCTGAAAAATGGGGAGAAGTGGTTATTGGATTAACACATGAAAGAACTTAGTAGGGCCTGCACACAGTACATGCTTAGTGAACTTGTCCCAGAATCTAGGGCTACCTTGTTTCCTTGGGTGGCTGGGGGTCATCAAGAGAGAGCCCAGTCCACGTGGTCTTAGGCACAGCCAGGTTCTTCCTCTTGTCAGTCTTCCAGGACGTAGTGGCAAGTAGGGCCAGCATCGGCAGCCCTGGGAGCCCAATGCTGACGTGTCCAAGTTACCCTCTTTTTAAAGTAAAGCCAGTCACCTGCTCACTATGTAGCTGCCTCTTGAGCTTCACTGTGCCTGGTGTCGTGTGGACCTAGAAACTCATGCAGTGAGTGGAAACCATCATGGCCTATGTTCAGCACTGACACTGTATCAGGTCACTTTGGCCTCAGTTTGTGTGTATGGGCTATTCACTGGTAGAGAAGCTGAGGCAGAGTTAAAATGCCTTGCACCAGGGACCTTGGAAACTTGCCCCAGAGCTCTAGGTTGGTGGAAGGAGATGAGCTCAAGGTCTTTACATCCCCAGCAGACTTGGAACAGATAATACAGGAATGTAGAGTTGTGAGGGAAGAAGTAAGGGGATATGGGCTCCTCAGAGGTCTCCTCAGAGAGGTCTGGGGTAAATTGAGGTGCATAATAAACCCTTGTGAAGGGCCTTAAAATTGCCAAGGAAAACTCCTCACTCACTGTTTTACAGTCCCCTGATTGGCGCCAGATATTGCCTAGGTTTTGATGGAAATTCAGAATTTGCCCCTGGCCCTAGACTTGTCAGCTCAGATTCTGTGGGGTTTTTTTTTTTTTGTTTGTTTGTTTTGTGTGGTGGTACCAGGGATCAAACTCACAACTTTGCGCTTGCCAGGCAAGAGCTTACACCACTGAGCTAAATCCCTGGCCCAGATTCTGTGTTTTAACAAGATCACCAGGTGTTGCATGGACTTCTTAGCTCTTGAAAGGTGCTGGAATATAGAAGTAAACCTCTGTGGGGGGCTATTTATAGATTTTCTTTGGTCCTAGACAGCCCACTTGAAGGTTCTTCTTGCAGCTGGGGACAACGGGAGTTCTTTTGTCCCTGAGCCAGATCTTTACCTCAGCCACTCTAGGGCTGACGTTTCCTTGGGCAAAGGGTTTGATTCACCTACCTAGTCAGCCTCCCACTGCATTGTCCTTTCTCTCCAGGAATGACAGTGTGGTTCATGTCAAGAACGTTTTGCTAGAGCCCTGCCCTTGTTTGGCCAGGCCCTACCCTTGAATCTTTGGTCAGCATGCAAATGACAGTGCTGATGACCCTTGTTATGTGCAGAGATCATGGTTGCACTTTGTGCATGTGTCCCATGGTCCACCACATTTTATGGGTAGGGATGAGCTTGCCTGATTGTTCCCTGACTTTGTCTCATAGGAATCAGTAATCGTGGTGCCCTTCTGTTTGGTGGCATCCATTGGTTATGCCAGGCTACCCTAGGGCAGAAGATAGATAAAGAGCATGCCCAGGACAGCTTGTGATCTTTGGAGCCACACTTGCTGGATACTCAAGGATGAGTAGGAATAGGCTTAGATTTGAACGTGGTTAGGGCTTGCCAATAGGCAGTTGGTATTGGAGGTGTGGTGACCTAACAATGGCTAGGGAAAAGCCTCTGAGCTGTGTAACAAACATGGAAGTTGGTCCTGGAGGAGCTGTGCCTATCTGGTTCCCAGATGCCAAAGTTACCTAAATATCAAATTCATGGGTGAATGTTGAATGGATGAATGAACCAAGGCACAGGGCCTGGATTCTTCTTTAGTGGGCAGATTAGCTACTGCATTGAGGACACTCAAGAAAGGATAACAGTATCATTGGGGATATGGTGGCAGGAACAATGCTGTTTGTGTAGTTGCATGTTATCATCCTAAGTGTGAAAAGGGACTTTGCTATGCCCACTTTATGAAAGAGATGGAAATTCAAAGCAGCAATCAAGGTCACAAGGACAACAATGGCTGCAAGACTTATGCTTGTTGCATTCCCCATAGTAGGGCCTAGCCAGGGCTTAGGCTGCTGGTCATGTCCCATCTCAGGTGTCTACATGGGATTCAGGCCAGTAAGGGATAGAGTTGCAGAGCTGGAGATGGGTTGGGCCACTGTGATGGGACACGTGGGCTCTCTGCTGTAAAGACAGCCAAGCACCCAGGCTCAGGAATAGGTGCCCGGTACTGGAATGGCAGCTGGGATCTTGCAGGACATCACCCAGGAGCCTGGTCTGTCCCCTGCTACACCAGCTGTTGGGTCTGTCTAGACAGTCTGAGGTGACAGTTGTCACCACTCTGGATGAAGTCAGCTAAAATTGAATTATTACTGAAATCAGAAACTTGAGTTTGACGTGGTTACTCTAAGTGGGATACTAGAAGTGGTCTTGATGAATCCCAGTGAGCCGCCTGAAGGGTTGGGGAACTGAGGTAGTGGATGGGATAGAAAAAATGAAAGGCTTCTTCTGTCCTCTCCTTGAACCTTCCCAGTTTCAACAGCCTTGTGGTCCAGAGAGACCTCACAGGGCGGGATGTTGGCTGTGAGGTTGTTCCAGAGACCCAGCTAGAGGAAGAAACGTGGGAAATATGGTCTTTATTCCAGGTTTTGGAATTTGTGCTAGTTCCTCTCTGGAGGCCTGGCCTCCAGGGGGATTGGACATGGTCTTGACTTCTGCCTGTGGAGTTTGAGGTTGGATAGAGGGTGGCCATTAGCCCCTTTTCTCCTGGGCCTCTCTGATCTTTATCCCCTTTAGTCTTTGCAAGGAGGGCTACAGGGCCACCCCAGTTACAGAGCAGGAGCTCTGGGGAGCACTCACAGGGCACAAAGCCTGGTGTCTGAGGGGCTCTGTGAGGGATGTGACACATTTCCCTCTAGTGTTCTCACCAGAGCTCCATAAGTAGACCCTGGGCCTCTGTTGCTCGCTAAAAGTATGGCGTCATCTTTTAGGATGCTGACAGCTATCATTTCAAAGCGTCTAGCTCAGGGATTGGCAAGCTGTGGCCCACAGCCAGGTTCCTTTGCTGCCTTATTTGCTATGCCTACTGACGTGCATCATCTGTAACTACTTTCACGTGTAACAGCAGGGCTGAGTGGTAGCAGGACTGGAGCATTATTGCAGAGACTTGCTGGCCTGTAGCACCTGTGTACCCTGAATTCACTGTGTACCCCTAATCTAGATCACCTAGTGCTTTAGTTACCTGTTAGGAAAGTAATTGGATTTCCTTGGCAATTGCTCACCAAAAATGGGCAAGAATGTTATCCAAAAGATGGGCAGAAGTGTTATCTGGGCTCCCACCTGATCGTTTTAGGTCCTCCCCTGTCCAAGCCTGGCTCCTCTGTGGGACTTTCCTATGTTCCCAAGTGGAAAATAAGACCACTGGTGGAGTGGGGCTGTCTACAAGGAGTGGCTAGTGCTTGTACATTTTAGATAACAGGCTCCCTCATGCCTGAGTCAACTGTGTATTCAACCTATCTTAGTGCACAAAGCATGTTTTTTTTTTTTTTTTTGTTGTTGTTGTTAATGTAAGAATGCATTCCTACAGTTGCCTTGCTTTAAAAGCACTTGCTGGACTGCCTGTTCAGTCTTTTCCAGGCTGCCCTGGATCACTGCCATGCTTGAGAAAGCCTGGGCCAGAGCAAGGATTGTTCATTTCCTCCACTTTGACGCACTGCCTCCATATTCTCCTGGCCCTCGAAGAATTTTGGTGGGGCTCTTCCTCTCACTATGGTGAACAAAACCCACAGGCAAACAGCAAGGGCAGTCCTAGGATTCTTGTCATGTAAGACATGATGAAAGTTGGCCCTGGTTGGAGACCCAGAAATCTCTCTGCTGGTCAGATATATTCTGGCCTTGAAGGTGGACGACCAGCTTGCAAGTTGCAAGAGAAGATTAATTTGTGGGTGGTAACAGAACTTGGCTCTGCGAGGTGGTTTTGCACAAGTAGCTTTGTGAAAACAAGGGCGGATGGTTGGCTCCCACATTGAAAAGCCTCGCACAGTCATGGTTCTATCCTGGTTCCCACCTCAAACTCAGTGAACAAAGGGCTGCCCTGGGTGAGGCCACCCTTGTCTGAGCAGCCTGCAGCAGCTGGCTTTAAGCCTTGAGGTTGTTTATGGCTGCAGTGTCTTTGGGGACCCAGGAATGTGGTTGAAAAGTCCTTAGCATAACCAAGACTCACTTCCATCATTGCTGTTGGCACAGGTCCTGTTTTGAAGCTAGTGGCAGGGAGAACGTGCAGAGCAAAGAGGCAAAACAGATAGTGAATAGTCATGCATGTCATTGTAGGTTGTCAGTATATGTACATGACATATCTTAATTCTTTTTACACCCCTTTCCCTTCCCTTTCATTCCCTTCCCAACATCTCTTTGACCTTTTCCATCTGCATAAGATCTAGCCCTGCTTACTGTTGCCTATCTTTTATTGTGCTCTTTAACTTACTTGTACTTTGGGTTTCTCACGGTGCCTGTGCTTCTTGTGATTCCTTCATTGGCCCCTTAGGGCAGTCACACAAGGACAGCTCTGTTCAGACTACAGGGATATGGTAGCTGAGAAGTAGAAAGACCAGAGGCGCAGGAAGTCAGAATTTTCCAAATGGAGTTTTGCAAAGTTGCATAAACTTAAATGAAGCTCCCAGCAAGCTGCTGGGGCTGGGGGTTTGCGTCAGCTTCCATTCCTGACTTGGAGAATAGATCTGCAGCTGAACACTGGGATGAAGCGTCTGCTTAACTGAGGTCTTGGGGACGTTTTAGGGATCCCTGAGAAAGACCTCAGTGATACCAATGAAATTGCAAATACTTTTTTAGCACTAGGTGCCAGACGTTGTTCTAAATGCTATATACACACATTGGCGCATTTAATCCTCACATCAGCCCTATGAAATCAGTACTGTTGTTTTCCAGGGTACTTCAAAGGACCTAGAAGTATAGAACTGGTTGGAATCTTGTGCAAGGACCATAGTGCCAGCCCCAGGCAGTGTGGGATTTCAACTTCGGCTGTGTAACCAAGAGTGTATGCTGAGCACGTATAACACAGCATTAGAGCAGTGCAGGATGCAGGAGCTGAGAACCAGAGGGCTGGAGAAAGTCTATTAGGCAGAGATGGGGATCACAGGTGGAAGGGAGGAGTGTGACCCAAGCGTGCACCCACTCCCAGGATGTAGTCCTTTAGCTCGTGGCATAACACCAGCTGTTCCAGTTGCTGGATGAAGGACAGGAAAGTTTGCTTACTGCACTCTTAGGAACTTGGTCCAGTAAAATGTTACTGGGGCAGGGCATGAGCAGTAGGCAAGAGGTTACTCACTTGACATTGTTCTGGAGTCTATAGCCTGAGACTTCTGTTGAGGCGACCCTGGTCTCTGGTCCTGAAACCTTGAGCAACACAGAATCTGGGCAGGCATCCACGTTAGCCAGGAGGAGTGAGGTCCCTAAACACACCAGTGTTTTCTTCAACTTAATGTCTAACAAAGCCCCTCCCCAAGCCCATTGTGGCCCCTCACCCTGAATAGACTGTCTGCTGGGCAAGGTTTGAGAACTGATCTAGTTCTGACTGTGGGAAAGAGGTCACCAGCCATAACCTGGACACTGCCAAAGTACTCACCCAGTACAGCAGCTTCTAATATTTGTGGTTAGTATGACCTACATATCATCACAGCTGCTTCCAATGGCCCAGGAGAAAAAGGGCAAGTAGAAAGGAGCCTGCCAGGCTGCAGGGAGACTGGAATAGCAGGCTGGGAGCAAGGCCTTTACGGATAGTTTGGTGTGGATGTCACTGTGGACACTGAGCAAGTGACCAAGTTTCCAAAGCCTCTATTTCATCATCTTTTAAATGGAAGTAAAGAGGGAATTAGGTAAAATGATGTCTGTCTTACACTTGGGACTTAATGGCACATAATAACTGTCCAGGGCATGGTAAATAGTGGTGTTTTTGTCTGTCAACTTTAGAATAATTTCCAGATTTGCTGACATTTATTGTTTCTCCAGGCTACAAAATTAATGCATATATGTAAAAAGTTCAAGGTTCAGGAGGAAAAAATTAGTTCAGAAATGTCAAGGTACATAAAGTAGAATTCCTCTGAAGTCTACCTATGGGTAAATGTCTTTAAATGTTTGATGTGGATCCTTGCAGTTCTTTTTCTAAACAACTGTAACCCTGAGTGGAGAGTCTCAACATACCTTCTACCCCCAGGAGTTCATTTATTCCATAGGCTCAGGTATAGTTTTGTTTTGTTTGTTTATTCTAATGCTTTTGAGATAGGATATCACTATGCAGTTCAGGCTGGCCTTGAACTCACTTTGTAACCCAGGCTGGCCTTAATCTCATGGTGATCCTTCTGCCTCAGCTTCCTGAGTGGTGGGATTGCAGGGGTGCACTACTATGCCTGGCTCAGATTTTAAATAGTCAGCGTGTTACTGTGTATAGAGGCATGACAACAGTTTGTTGCTCTAAAAAGAGGAAATGAAAAGTCACTAATTAAACACAAAACGTGAGGTTTCGTATTCTGTGTAATAAGAAAAGCAGATACATACTTTTAAAAAAAAATTCTTGGCCCTATGCAAAAAGATGTGTTTTTTTTTTTAGACTACCCAAGCCAAGCTCTGAGAATGCGTTTATATTCTTGGTTCGTAATAATGCTGTTTCCTTGTTTACACCAAAGCATACAACTCCACCAAGTGCAAGCAGTGTATCACATGATAATCAGCTGTGCCATGCATTAGGAAGGGGCCTGCTGACTGGCCTGAGCTGGCCTGGACTGGCCACATGTTTCCAGCCCATCTGTGAAACAGTTGTTTCCACTGTCAGTCATGCAGGAGGATCTGAAGAGCCAACTGGGCAGCGCACACTGTCCTCGTAGTTGTGTTCCCACTGAACAGTTTGCACGTGAGTTCACAGCGCCATTCTGTCACTGTCTCCAGGCTGGCCCTGCTGTAATGGCTGTGGTGCTCAGGACACTGCAGCAGGGCTCCTCATAGCCCTCAGCCTTCATGATCACTCAGGACATGGGGTCTGCTGTGCCACCGCACTGCCACACACAGCTGGGGTGTGTGCTCTGTGGGAGCAGAGTCAGACACACTTGCGTTATGTGTATCTCTGTAGCATGTGGGCCCCTATTCCAGTCGGCTAAATCTAGGCTTCCTTCTGAATCTCCTTTTTCCCCCTGTAGTACTTGGTTCAGTTTTCTCTCTGTCACCTGTTTAATCCAACACATCTTCCTGATGAACTGCTGAGAACTAGGCACCATAGAGCAGCAACAAGGGAAGCAAGACCCCATTCCCTCCCCTCTAGGGGATCCATCCCTGGGGCAGTTCTGTGTGGTACATACCTACCATGTATAGTCACTGCCCCTGGCCCTGAGGATGCAGTGTGGTTGAGAGCCCTGTTCTCTGGAAACTTCCATGTAGTGTAGACTGGCCATAGCAGATCTTACCAGACAGAGTGAGGTGTGGAAAAAAGGACCACAGTTAATGGAGTAGAGGTGATGGACAGAGAAGCAGAACACCTTCCATGGAAGGGTAGCATGAGGGACTTCCAGAGGCTGGCACATGTGATGGTGGCTGGGCAGGGCGGCTGGCAAAGAACTGGCAGCTGGATACCCAGTCATGCTATGCAAACCGCTTACAGAGTCAGGAGTCTTGCACCCGGTCCAGCTGCAGCTGTCACCAAGCAGTTCTCCGCATAGTGATGGCCCATCACCTGGAGGACAGAGCATGCTCCAAGGAGGGACTGTCTTCCAGAATCCCAGCACTTGGCTCTTCCTCAGAATCCCATGGTCCTGCTGCTCTTGTCTTGAGAAAGTCCATGGATTGAAATGTTTTCATGAGGAGAGGCAAAGAATTGTCAAGTCCCAGGGACCCCAGTTTTCCTATTGACATCCAACAGGTCTTTGGCCTTTAGGCGCTTCACCAGCCCAGCATGTTTGTGATGCCGTGTCTGGACTTTAATGGAAGTACTGTGCCTTCCAGCGGGCTATGTGCTGCGCAAGAGGGAGTGTCATCATGGGTATGGTCCTGGGGTATGATTGGGGAGATGAGCGATGGTTGTGTCCCGACTTGAGTCTTGTCACTTGAATATGACAGGCTAACATGGATAGTCCACTCTCTCCAGTTAAGTGTTCAGTATGACAGTAAAGTTATAAATGAGCCCCAAAATTGGCTGTGGGAAAGAAGTCCTAGGCCCTAGAACTCAGATCCATGTCCCGATAGGCTTCACAGGATTGCCTAGAAACCCGTGACGTGGGTGTGTGCTTGGGACTTCTGTAACTCAGTTGCTCTTTTGAGACCTGTGGGTCACAGTAGTCTTGGCTGTCGGCAAAGTAATCATGATGCCGTTCTTGCCTACCCTAATTTTAAAAGAAGTCCAGATGACCTGGTATGACCCTGTCAGTTTCCTCAGATCAAATGTAAACAAGGCAAGCAGAGTCATGTGGGGACCACCTCAACCCTAACCTAGATGGCTTGTCTGCAAATGTAGGAACTTAGGGCCAGGGGAGCAGAAAGTCAGAGGCCTCAGACCACTTGCAGCCCTACCCAAAGTATGTCACCTCTCCTCAGAGCTGGCTATTTCTTGGAAGGGAGCAAGTTCTTGCTACCTCCCAAGCTTGTAGGGTTGGAGGGAGACCACTGGCACCAGTCAGGCTTTCTGTCCAGGCCATGAGTCCTGAAGTGCTGCTGCATGTATTCTGTGGTGTTCTGCAGGTGGGGCACAGAAGAGGTGGATCAGAGGCAGTAACTCCATTCTGTTTGTTCTAAGTCGGAAGCATCTCTTTCCTGGAACTCATGTTCCAGTGTGGTTTGGTTCTGGACCTGACGTGGAGAGAGGAATGCCACTATTCAGTCCCAGGGTTGGGAGGGACAACCAGGCCCCAGGCTTTGAGTCATTTTATGACCTGAGCACTATACTGTTGCCTCAAGGTAACAGTTATACTTAGCTTCTGCCAAGTAGTGTGTAGCTCATCATGCGGAGTTTTGTCATTTAATGCTTTGTAATTATTTCCTTTGATAATGATTTCAGTTGCTTTTTTCATGTAACACCCAAGAGTCTCTGGAACCACATTTTTTTCCTCAAATAAAGGGATAAATGGCAGCCCAGCTAGTGACTGGTATCACCAGTGGGTTCCTTAACAGCTCAGAGAGCCTGTCATCCTGTGTCCACAGAACAAGTTTGCTTCAGCGAGAGTGCTGACAGGAGCTGTCTGGCCAGCACCTGGAAACCTGCCAGGTGGAAGCCAGCCTCAGAGGTTTACCCGCCAACTTCTGGCCAGTGCTGGTCAGTATAGAAACTAGCTGGAGAGTCTAGCACTGCCAGCCTTGATACAGACGACAAGCACTGCAAACCTAGTCATTGCATAGACCCCTCCATCTACCCAGCACCCCAGAGGCATCTCACTTCCTTTCTTCCTCATGGGAGGCTCTCTGAGATGGGCTCTGCGCACTCCGTTTAGATAGGCAAAGTCAGGGCCTGCCCGAGATCACACAGTGAGGGATGGGTAGGATAGCTTTGAATCCAGTTCTGTGCTGCTCCCGAGTCTGATCCCACCGTGCTGGTGAGACCTACTTGGGCTTCTGTGTACCTCAGACAGTGTCAGGCACCCTAGAAGTGGAATGGAGAGAGGCCTGGTTCCCCAGGACCCTGGAGGGCCTCCTGGCCAGCCCTTGCTGCACCTTACTTCCTCTTGAGACAGAAGAAGCCACTTTCCTTGGCCTCAGGAGTGGGTCCTCCAGAAATCTGGAAGATACCACTTTCTGGCTGGCCTGGAACTTTGAACTTCATGACAGGAGCTCATCAAGCCCCCAGACTACTGCTTTCTCCAAGGTGGGAAAGGGGACAGAAATCATACTCAGTTTTTGAAGAATAAGATCTTGACAGTGTTTTGGGGCACATGACATGAAGGTAGGTGGCCCCTGAGGCTCCTTTTGCAGAGTTCTTTGCAGTGTCCTTGGGACCCAATTGAAAAATGCTGTCCTAGCCTCGTGGGCACCTGGGTCTCCCTCTTAGTGCCTGGCAGCAAAGTCTCCCATGAATTAGGCTTCTGGGCACCCAAGAGAAGTCAGGCTCCTTTGTCTGCATTTCCTCAGCAATGTTTGCTTGGTAGGATTTATCCTAACATAGTGTGTGCTGTGTGTATGAAATCATAGGCTGGGGAAATCATAAGAGATGGCCTCTGTGTCCTAGGGACAAGTCTCTGAATTTCATCTGGCAAGGGATAGTTGCCTTTCTGTGGTCTGCTTACCTGTTCCCTGGGAACCCTGGCTTCTCTCTGTTTTGAGGGAATTGAGGCCCTCCCTCATTTGGGGACTAGATAGGACAGGGGAGGGTGCTGTTTTAAGCCCTCTACCATGAAAGTCCTTTGTGATTGTTAAAATATACATTGCCCTTTCCCACCAGCAGTGAGAGTAGCGTTTATTTGTCCTGGGATGTCAGCACCAGGAAACACGGAATGTCACTGGCCTCACTCAGCCTCTTGACTCTGCTGGTGAATGCATTAAAGCCTCGAGGAGGGAAATGACTGGGCCACGGTCACCCCGAAGGTTGTGATCACTGGTGTCAGGCTAGGACCGAATCAGAGGACAGCTGGGGCAGGTTCTTCTTTATGGCCATGGGGGAGAGGCTATGGCTGTGGCCACTCTGCCACTTGACAGCAGTGTGAACTGGGCACATCCCAGTGCTGCCTAGGGCCTCGGGGTCCTAATTGGATCTGAGTCGCTTGCCTTACTCACCTGGACAGGACAAGGCATGGGCGCGCTGTGTACTTGCTGGACTCCAGTTGGTTTGAGAACTGTATGGTTCAGACCTGAGGCAGATTAGGTAATTTTGCATTCTGTAGGTTTTCATGGGTTCAGACCTGAGACAGATTAGGTAATTTTGCATTCTGTAGGTTTTCATGGGTATTGCTGGGCTCAGGCCAGGACAGAGTTGGGCAAGTCTCAGGACCCAAGTGAGAGAGAGGGCCAGACATAAAGAATTAGAGGGCCAGGGGTTTAGCTCAGTGGCACAAGAGCCTGCCTGGCAAGCACAAAGTTGGGAGTTCAATCCCTGGTACCAAAAACAAAAAACAAAACAAAAAGAAACAATTTGAGAGATTTATGCCATTCTCATAGAAATGCTTGTTCTTATCCGACTGGATGAAGCTAAATTATGCTGGCTTTAAAATTCTCCAGCAATACCCTTTAGGGGGGGGCATTCTTGGAGGGTAGGGGCCTGTCCTGCTGGTCCCTAAGTCCAGTTGCTCAGGACAGTGTCTTCCGCACATTGGGTGCATCACAGATAAGGAATGAATAAAAAGCAGAGTAGAAGGGTCCTCTGGGTTGAGAGCAATGTCTGTTGCAGGTTGTCGTAATGAACATGCCAGGCCTGATCACTGTAGGTGGCAGGGGCCATGTGTCCCTGCAGGGAGGTTCTCCAGCCAGCTCTTCTGACCTTGCCCTCCCAAGTGGTCAGGATCCAGGACAGGAAGTCAGCTGACCATCTCCACTGTGCTCTCCCAGTAGGAAATGAAGAGGCCAGTTGGGCCTGAGCTGTCTGCTGGGGAGGCAAGGTGAGGCAGTGGCCCTGTAGGAGAGTAGGGTATGCAGGCTGGATCCATAAGACCGCTTGTGACTCTGTGGCTCTCCGTGACAGTGCTTATGGGTCAGGAGAAGGGGAGCTGCAGTCTCGTGTTTATATGCCTCTGGCTGCTCCCCTTAGCCTATAGGCCAGAGCAGGCCCAGGAGGACTCCAGGCAGAACCATCTAGCCAGCTCAGCATTCCCTCCTATATGTGGCCTCCTATATGTTGATGTCAAATAGAAATGGAGCAAGGAGGAAATGAGGGCCCTTGGGCCCTAATTTCTGGAGGCCACAGCAAAGGCCCTGCAGGCAAGGTGGATGAGTCTCCTCACCTTGTCTACACATGGTCCAGAATGAGACATTTGAGGCTGGATATGGTTTTGCTTAAGTGCTGGAGTACAAGTGGCCTTGCTCTGCAGTGTTGCCTCTCTGCCCCCTTCTCTGATGATGCTTGGGCTTCAGGGAGGTGTGAGTGGTGTCTGGCACAGCCAAGACCCCTTCATGTGCCTTCCAGACCCATTGGTCCCCGCTTTCCTTCCTTATCTGAAGAAATTTACTTTCACTCACTGATGAAGGCAGGAGAGAATTTAGGGGATAGAGAATAAACTCCTTCCTTGCAAATAAACCTCTGTTTCTTAAAACAAACGGCTGCTAGTAAAGGGATGTTGGCTTATTAGGGAGATTTAGGACATTTGTACTGGGGAAATGATCATCTGCAGAAGAAAGAGTTTCTCTTTTGGAGTGGGTGACTTGGGATGCACGAGAAGGGAACAGCACTTAGCCTTATCCTTGCTACATAAACTCTTGGAGCCTCAGTTTCTTCATTTGTAAGACAGGGTTAAGGATACTTGCCTTTCACGGTTGGTGCAATCACATTAGCCAACGTGGGTAAAGCACCTAGCACTTTTGGCCACACTGTGGACCCTTAGCATACAGGAGCTATGCTGTTGTCACCATATCAATGGTTATGTCACCTTCAGCACCCATAGCTGCTATCATTGCCCTCCTCTAACGTGCAGAGCCCAGCGGGAAGAGGGAGACTTAGGCTGGTACCTGGCTTTCTTGCGCAGTTGCAAACATCTCTGCTTACAGGTACCATAGCGACCTGGACTCCTGACCTCAGGCGGGAAGGCGCCGGTTCCTGTGGCTCCTCCAACAGGCAGAAAGTTTTTTCTCCCAGAGTTCTGTCTTCTTAGTTCTTTCTCTGAAAGGAGAGCAGAGCCCACAGTATCATAAAATTATCCTATACTTAAAATTAGATTACTAAGAATAAAATATTCTGGCTCCATTAGGGAGAAAAGTCATCTGGTAGATAATTATGTCATCTGTACCTGTAGCCAAATCATCTTGTTACAGTTTTACCTCCCCAGTGCTATAAATAGACTAATAGGTGACTGGAGATCTGAAAGCATGTGCAAAGGGAGCCAGCTGGGCAGCAGGAGGCCCTGGGGTCATTCCCAGCTCTGCTGTTCTCTAGCTGCAGGGATCCTGGGCAAGTTACTGTACTTCTCTGGGCCTCAGTGGTTTCATCTGCAAAATGGGCACAGCAATCCCCCCCCCCCCGAGCAATTTGAGGAACTAAAATGTAGAGCATACTTCCTGGGACCAGAAGCAACATTTGGAGTTAGTTGCTTCTGAAATCTAAAAGAACAGAAAAAAATGAAGTGTACATTTCCTGCTGTGGGCAAGGGAGATCATGGGCAGTGTCAGTCTGAGTTCTAGGGAGGACTGCTCCTTACAGTAAATCCAGCAGTTGGGCACTGTTACGGCAGCTCTCTTTCCATGGTTTTATAGGCTGAGAAGGCACACTCCAAAAGTGCAAGTGGAGCTGCCATTGTCCCGGTCAGTGTGGTGGCCAGGACTTGGTAGAACCCTGTGGTGCGTAATGGAGGAAGTGTCTGCTGGCAGAAGAGCTGGGACTCGTGGGATGGCAGGCCAGGACCACATACTCCTTCCCATTACTGCACTGTGCCTGGGCCAGTGCCTGGGCCAGTGGCCACAGCTCCCTCTCCTCTCCTCTGTGCCCCTGTCCTGCCTGGTCAGGTTGGTGATCAGAGGGGGCCAGACTTACCAGTCCAAACAGTGCAAAGGCCTCTGCTGAGACAACAGGATTTTCCTCTAGGAGGTTAGGGCTGGGTTTTTTTGTTGTTGTTGTTGTTGTTGTTTTTATTTTTTGAATCAGGGCTGGCTTTCTTCTTCCTAGAATCAAGGTTGAAGGAGTCAGTGCAGAATGTCCTGGTTGGAGCCTGTAAGTTTCAGAGCTGAGAGAAACCTATCTTTGTGTATCTGGGGTAATGAGGTCTAGAGAGGCTAGGTCCTTCGCCCAAGGTCACGCAGTGAGCCAGTCGGTGCCCTTCCCTTTGGCATGCGCCCAGCCAGCCAGCCTGCAGCTGTCTCTGCAAGTTGAGAGGATAGGCACTCGTCTGTCTCCCACTGGTTCCATCCTGTCTCCTCTGCCCTTCCCTGAGCCTCCTAGTGACTTGCTTGTTGTGGCAGCGCTTTCTGCTGGGCTCCAGTGACATTGCACATTCCTCAGAGCTGGGGTGGTGCTTTCTTTTCCCAGGGCAGCTTCCCACAGTTGCTAATCCCAGCTAGGCCCCTCGGGGGCAGAGAGACAGGCCAGGTAGGCCAGGTATGAGTTTTGCTTCAGAATTTTTAGCCATAGGACCTTGGGCAAGTTACTTAACCTCTCTGAGTCTGAGTGCTCATCTGCAAAGCAAAACAGAGCCCCTTTGGGACTTGGAGTTGTTGTGCGCGTGGTGTCTGGCCATTGTACAGGTGTGGCCTTCACGGAAGTCCTGAGAGGTAGGCTACAGAAAGACCATCATTGCTATTTTACAGATGGAGAGACGGCAGCTCTGAATGACTTTATGGCATGTGGTAGCAGAGTTGGGCCAGGACACAGCCTGTTATAGCTTGTCCTATCCCCACCCTGCCACCCCCTGCCCCAGCCTTCTCCCTCTGTGAAGGCTGTGAGCTTATGGGTGCTGGCCTCGTGGGTCTGGAGGAGGCTACTGCCCATCTGTCATTCTTCATCCTAGAGGTGTCTGGCTCCAGCCTTGGCCCTTTGCCATGCCCCAGCCTGCGGTCCTAAGCTCAGGATTTTTCAATATATGTGCCCAGAGCTGAGGACCCTCGGTATACAGTTTGCTAGTAGCTGCTCCCCTGCCAGGGCTACCAGAGAGAGGTTTCCTTGAGGCCATCTTGTCCTGCAAAAGCAGCAGATTTTCAGCATCCCAGGGAGAACCAAGAATAAGTCTGAAGGCCGCAGTAGCCAGGCCTCAGCCTGCTAGAGGGCAGGTTCCAAACGCATTTCCTGTTGATGCTGTCCTCACCCACACCCACTTCCTTTCCCATCCTTGTCTCTACTTGGGTCCCCCTGCTGGCTGGTCGCTAAGTGCAGTGATGGGCATGCTCTGTGTTTGCCTCCCTGGCTTTCCTGGGCCTTACAGGGAGCCATGACTCATACACAGCTCTGACACCTTAGAGACAGCTGTGTGTGTCTGTGTGTGTCTGATGAAACCAGTAATGTTTTCTCTGGTTCCTCACAGGCAGGCCACCTCTTGGGTCCATACTCAGTCCTTCCTGCGAAGTTCTAGATGACCTTAAGGGAGACACAGGCACTTCCTTCGGGTGATGTGGAAAGAGCGTGGGACTTCTCTGCCCTCTGTTGCTTCCTCGTGTGACGTTGGGTGCAAAACTTTCCTCTCCGAGCTTCAGCTTCATGTTTGTGCGTTGGTAACATTCATTCCTCCTCTGAGGTTGTTATAAGGACCTCATTATGTTCATGTAAACGGTCCCAGGTCCTTAGGAAATCATCTGTCCTGCCTAACTGAAGGTTGCTGCTTGCAGTTAATCTGGAGCTTCCAAATATACAAATCAGCATTTATCATGAGGCCCCAAAGAGCCTGATCATTGCAACCTGGGGTATGGGATTAGGAGCAAGGGAAATTGCTGAGGCTGAGGGCTCAGGAAGTCTGCATGGAGGTGGGGGGATTTGCAGTGGTGTTCTGTCAGCGATTCATTCAGCTCAGTCAGGCCCAGTTCCAGCTTATGAAATGGGATGATAGTACAATTAAATGCCTCAGGAAAGTGGTCCAAGTGAAATGACATTGTATTTTCAAAATTCCTGGCACAGGCAGAGTGCCTAGCACATGCAGCCCTGACTCCTTGCTCTCAATCCTCCCCCAGTGGGCATTGCTGACTGACCTCTCCCCACCCCACAGGCGCTCCTCCCAGGCAGGTCTCTGTCAGCTCTGGGGTCCTGGCCCCTGGTGCAGGGTTGCTGAAGTAGTCTTTGTGTTTGGTTATGGCTCTGCTGAGAGGCCGATATGTCACCTCTGTGATGATTCCTGAACTGATCTCAGGGGTGTCTGGGCACCTTGATCCTGTGGGTGGACCCTCACTTTAGACGCGGAGTGAGTGGCATCCTTGCATTGCAAACTTTGACTCTCTGCTTGTCATAGTCACTTGTGCAGCATGGAATAAATGACAGTTTGCCTAGAATCCCTGGGCGTCCTATACGGATATTTCCAGTCTCTAATAGCACTCAGACAAATTGTACCAGTATGATAGGGTCACAATTCAAAATAAGAAGGGAAATCAGAGTTCTTAGGAGAGGGCTGAGTAGAGGTCAGGTCTCCTAACACTGAGAGGAGACTGGGTGGAAACAGCAGCCATTGTCACCTGGGCTGGAGGGCAGGGACACTATGCTGGGAACCCCGTGTCCACTGCAAACTTTGTATCCTGTCTTAGATCTTTAGCTCTTGGCCCAATGTTCCAAAGACCTAGGGATGGCAGCAGAAGGACCAAGGTAGAAATGGATGGAGCCGTATAGCAACAGGAGAGCCTTAGTGAGCGACAGGCAGATAATTAGAAAGCAGGTCCATTTGTTCTAGTTCCTTGTATGCTTTGCTGTAGAATTGCATGCTTCTCTTCCCTTCATTAGGCGTTTGATGCCTGGGGAGGACGTCTGAGCCCATCCTGAGCCCTTTTCTCCTTCCCTCCCCTCCCTCCTTCTTTCTTCTTTCCTTTTTTCTTTCTTTCTTTCTTTTTTTTTTTTTTTTTTGGAGGCAGAGACTCACTCAGTTGTCCAGGCTGGGCTTGATCCATCCTGCTTCAGCCTCTGAGGGTGCTGGGATTACAGGAGTGTACCTTTGCACACAGCTGAAACAGTTCTTTTAGACAGATAGCAAGTGCTTAAAAGAATGCCAACCGCCCTTCCAGGAGAGAAATGCTGTGATGTTAGGACCAGAGTGGAGATTCTCAGACTCAACACTGCTGCCATTTGGCTGTTGTCTCTATGGTGGGAGGAGAGGAAACTGTCCTGCATTGTAGGCTACCTGGATCCACCCTCCAGATGGCCACAGTGATCCCTCCCTCCCAGTCATCACAGGCGATGGTCACTTGGAAGCAACAGTTGCTGTAACCCGTAGTTGTTGACTGGAAAAGTGAAAGCCCTGAGCCTGCCTGATGACAGCAGTCACTGGGGCTGTTTGCTGTCAGGGCTCAGAGAAGAAAGCAATCCTTTTAAATCAGGTGATGGCAAGGAAAAGGTACCTGCCTGGCACCCCCTTGGCTTGAATGTAATGCAGGGTGGGGTGGAGCTGGGCAGCGGATCATCCTACTCCCTGTAGACGTAGATGGTGCAGGGTTGGCTGCCTCCCAGGATTTTTTTTTTTTTTACCATTGTTTATTTCACATTTTCTATCCATCTCTGAGTCCTTGTCCCCAGGATAAAGATGGTAACATTGTCTAATGGCTTCTTGTCCCATTTCTGCTGGCTCCGAATGATGCCAGGTTCTTCCCCCGAGCCCCTTCTATGAGACCAGGCAGGCAGGCATTGTGCCAGACAGCCGCCAGCAGTGTGCATCGCTACTTTTCATAAGAAAAGGCGCCTGAGTCCCACTGCCAAAGCATGGAGCCATCTTGCCCATTAATCAGGATTTCAGGATTCTTGGAGAGATCTTAGCAACTGCCTGGCCAAAGCCCTACTCAATTTACCATCACCTGTCTGCTTTCAGTGCTGGCTGGTATCCACTGCCCTTGCTGCAGGCTGGGAAAACTGTCCAGCGAACAGGACAGGGTGCTGCCCACAACCCAGACCCACCTTGGATCCTGTTTTAGGAGCCAAGTCTTTATGTTTGTAGACTCAGGAAGCACTTGGTTAGAATTAATGCTATTCTTATTATTGCTTTCAATTTTTCATTTTAAAAAATTAGGAGAGGAAGCTGGACCAATATTCCTGCTTTTCAGAGAACAGATAGATCTGACCACATTTGGAGATCAGGGCAGAGCTCACTCTGTACCCCAGGCTTCTGGGAATTCCTGAGTTGCCCACAGTTGTCTCTCCCGAGGAAGGGCTTTCCTTGCAGGCCACCGTACCTTGGGACTCCTCCTTTGTAGCTTAGGCAGGTCACTACTCTGCTTCTGCGCCCGGGGCAGGTGGCCTCTGTGAGTCTTGCCTGTGGGTCCAGTCTCTTGCCCTGCAGCCAGTGCTCATTGGCTCCATTGCTTGGCTTTCTGAGGAGAGTGAGGCCAGCCCCTCAGGACTGGGTGAGGAAGGAGCCACTTTCAACCCTTTGAGGGTGGGTGTTCTGAGCAGCACCAGGTCGGCAGCAGAGGAAACAACATATCATCCTATTTCTGCCTGACAGAGGAGGCTCTGGCTGGAAAAGCCCGCCCACATGGCCCTCCTCTGCCTCTCTCCTTCATTCATAGCACACTGCTGCCCCAGGACCCAACCACCCTCCCAGGGCAAGCTCTGGGGCTTTGCTGATCTTCCCAGAGCCATCTGGGAAACTGAACTCCTGAGCTTCTCCAGTAATACAGGGAGGTCGCTTCCCAGGCGACTCTCTGTGGCAGAAACTTTTGAGCAGTACATTTTTAAGCCATTCCTGCAGGGAAGCCCGTGCGCTGAGCAACTTGGATACCCTGTTAATTTGGAGAAGGGTTGCTGAATGCCAGGCAGGTCAGCTGGAATTAACATGTGTTTTGCTGAAAGAACAGAGTCGCCACCCACATCTTCATCCGTGTCTGGGCAGGAGCTGTTCTGGAATTCTAAAGGGAGGGGGAGGGCAGTGAGTTGTCCCCAGTCCTGTCTTGAGGGTTCTAATTTACCTTTGAAGACCTGACTTTTCGGGTTTGCTGGCAGAGCATTTTGAAGGGCTGTAGCCACTGGTAGCACAAGGGTTAGTGGTCACAGCCTAGGCTGTCATGGGGGCACCATGCTGGCCTAGCCAACTCAGCAAGCTAGGCTTCCTTCTCACCATTTTCCAGCGGTGGAAACAGGTCCAGAGAAGCTTAATGACCAGTCTGTGGTTAAGCAGCTGGAAGGTGGACAGGCCTGCAGTCCCTTCTTCCCCCAGCTATGACGGTCTCAGTAGTAACCGCTGGCTGACTGGCTGCTATCCACCATGTTTGTGGCCCATCCTGCCTCTGCTCCCCACCAAGTTTGGTGGCCTCAGACCCCTGCAGGGGACACTAGCATGTTCAGAAACCTGAGGGGATAGGCTTTGCTGGGGCCAGATTTCCAGGTGGGGCCCCACTCCTCCCTGTTCTCTGTGTCTCGGAAGACGGGGAGTGGTCCTAAGGGGCTTATCTGCACAATTGCAGTTCGCCTTCTGAGTCTTTGGTCTTCATTCCTCTCCAGGAGCAGCCTCGCTTTTAATTAGCCTGGCGGCTCTAAAGCTTGGGGAGGTGAATGCAGTGCCTTGCCTTTGGAACCTGCTGCCAGTGGACACAATGTAGCTGTAGGAACGAAAACAAGAAAGTGAAAGGCCCACAGGCTCAGATTTTTAATTGGCACTGTCCTCGCAGCCCTGCGCCCGCCTGCTGGCCCTCCCGGGGCTCTGTTTGGGCGGCTGGTCCCGGGCAGCAAGTGATGGAGCCTTTCACATCTTCAGACTGATTTAAGTGGACCTGTATAGATTCCTGCAGCCACACTGAAAGAGCAAGGCGCGATCACTGTGCCCAGAAACCCTGGGAAATTCATCAGCCACCTGCGAGTGGTGAATAGCAGGAGCTGCCGAGAGCCGGGCAAAGCTGCCTGGGCTTCAGTGGCCCCACAGCCCTGCCTGCTGCAGAGAAAAGATTTTTCTAAAGCTGCAATTAATTTTTTTCCCCCAGTCCATTGGAAGTTGCTTTCTTGCTTTCAGCTGCATGAGCACGATCCTCAATTCTATGATTTTCCTTTAACCTGAGCTGCGACAATTGATGTTTCTCTGGAGACAAAGAGCTAGCTTTATTTCTTGTCAATTATCAAGGAAAGGGCTTGTTTGTGTTTTGTGTCTTTTCTTTTGTCTTTTTCATTCTCTCTCTTTTTCTAAGATCTTCTCAAGCTAATAATGAGAAAAGAGGCTCATGTCAATGATTCTGCCTGGACAGGTCCTGCAATCCCTTCAGGAATGTCAGTTTTTCTTGCTTACATGAAAACACTAGAGATCTCACTTAGAGGGGGACAATGACCGAGATTAACTAAGGAAGGAGCACAAATAAAAAGGAAAGTAGAGAGGCAGCTGGCCTGCCTGTCAGGGTTAGATGGCACAGACTAAAGGGGCTGTCTAGACTTACACCACTCTGCTGGAACAGTGATGTAAAAATACTTGCCTTATGCTTATGGTTACAGAGAAAGTCGGTTTTAGGTGCATAAAGAGAGGCCACCTTATCTTTCTGGAGTCACCATCGTTTAGATACTTCAGCATCTGTGAGCATTAGTTGCATATGTACATGCGCCTGTGGGAAGTGCTAACCCATAAGGACGTTCATTTCTTTGTGCATTGGGGGACATTGCTGCCAGCCACCTAAGCACTGTCTGTTGGGACACCAGGATGCCACCCACTTTGGGCAGTTTCTGCTGCGAGAAGGAGGTACCAGGCTTGCAGGGGAGGCATCTGTGGTGGTGTGACAGGCTGCCTGTCTATCAGCAAAATCGGATCTCTGCCTCTACTACTCAGGTCTCGAACCTGGAAACACTGGCATGAGAGGAGACCTGTCCCTGGAGATTTATCCAGACACTGGCGCTGGGCTTTATCCTCTCCTTGTCTGGGACCTTGGCCTTCTTAAAGTCTCCTGACCGGCTTACATAGCAGATTGCTGACAAAGTCACACCCAGCAGGGCAGGGTTCTCAAGGGGTGTGAGAATAATGACCATTCTGTGTCTGAGCCCTTCCTGCACCGCCGCTGACTGCAGCTGTAGTGACTTGCCGGTTGGCTCCAACAGCTCCCTCCTTGGACATGCGTCCTATGCAGGGTTGGGAGCACATGGCGCCTCATTTGGATGGAGCATGCCCTTAGGCTGCCCACTGTCTAGCCGAGTGACCTTTGTAGGCTCATCAGCCTCTCAAGGTCTCAATTTACTCATCTATAAGATAGGAGTGCAGACACCCACACACACATATTGCCCTCCCCTCATTGCCGAGAGGTCTGAAGGAGCCCGTGACCCACGGTGTGCTAATAAACTAGTGCAGTGCCTGGCACGCACTAAGTGTCCAGGTCCAAAGAATGTTAACTCTCTCTGCTTGGAAGACAGAGTGAAGAAGGGGCCTCTCTTTTTAGAGTTTTATTTCCCAAGTTTTCTTGGTCCAAGTGAACATGGACTGTAGCGGATGTCATAGTGTCCAGCAGCTCTTCTGTGGTAGTCACGTGTGCCTTTTCCAAATCATTAGAGTGGTAGTCACGTGTGCCTTTTCCAAATCATTGCAAAAGAGTAGGATCACTTCCTGAATTGGGCTCAGCCAGTAAAGTCTTAGGCCGGTGGTCTCCTAGCCTCCTGGCCTCCTGGAGGTGAGCATCTCTTGTCCATACCCCACCCAACTGTCCAGGAGGGCCATGGGGACTCAGAGTCACACTGGCAGTAGCAGCATTGGTCATTGTAGGAATTGCAACCTTTTGAAGTGATGCCAAAATAGTGGAGGGAGTGTGTGTTGTGTGTATGTGACATGTATGAACATACCCATGATCTAAGGGACTGAAGTCTAGACCAGGTCCATCAGGAAGCTGCTGGGCACTCTCTGTGCACCCATGGGGGTCACACTTAGACAACGTGCTGGATTATTCTCTGCTTTGCTTTCTGCTGGGTGCTTTCAGCCTGTTTCCCTTTACACCTCTCATCACCTGGAGGTTGGCTCCAGGGGAAAGTACCATAGGAACAGACTTCCCCTTCTCCCATCTGGCCGAGGGCTTGCTAATGTTGGATCAGCAGGCAGCCCTCTGTGATGTGTCTCTTGCTGGGCTGTTGCCTTGCTGGCATTCTTTCTTTTTCCTCTTTCTCTCCCTCCTACACTTAGGGGGTGGTATTGCGCGGTGGTTAGCACCTGGGCCTGGTGTCATGGTGGCTAGCACCTGCTGGATTCACATCCTCCCACCTTCATCCTTTCTGTTCTCAGTAGGGTTCTGAGGCTGTAGTGACTGTACTACATCGCCTAAGGTTGTATGAGGGTTTGGTGTGACTGTTCTTTGAAGCTCAAAGTAAAGGTTTAGTAAATTTTGCCTCTATAATCATCAAGGGTTCACAGCTGCCAGGACATAAGAATAAACCCCCAGAAATGCCCTTCGTTCCCAGAACAAAGTAAGATTCCAGGGAATGATGGGCAAGTGGATTGGTGATCACTTCAGCCTCATGAGTCAGTTTTTATACAGGAAGCAATGTGTAGGATTCAGAATGATTTAGGGAGCTCTAACACCTGCACATTCCTTGGGGGCCACCTTGAGACCTTCCTGTCCCAGGTCTTCCCTCAGCCTCTCCTGGGCAGACGCCTGGCTAGTGAACAAACACAGGCCTTTATCTACAGAGAGCTGGTGCCTGCAGGGATGCTGGGTATTAGGAGGCGAAAAGGGCCTGAAGCCATACTGGAAAGTCCAGGGATGCACTTACAGGGGTATGGCCTGGGGACTCCCCTGCACCCTCTCTTTGCGGCTCTACTTGGTGAAGAGACCATGCCTGAGGGCCTTTAGCTGTTATAGTAGGGGATTGTGTGTGTGAGGGGGCGGGTACTAGAGTTTGAACCCAAGGCCTTCATACTGAGCTATATCCCCAGCCATTTTTTTTTTTAATTGTGAGACAGGGTCCTGCTAAGTTACCCAGGTTGGGGCTTGAACTTGCAATCTTCCTACCTTAGCTTCCCAGGGTGCTGGAATTATAGGTGTGTGCCACCCACGCCTGGCTTACAGTTGGAAATTTTTACTAAATGACAGGCAAGGTTTTGCAGGGGCGGGGTTGGGGAGGTTGGGTTAGGTTGGGTTTCTACTGTCCTGAATCTGGATATTTCTGGGAACAGTGCAGTGGAACATGATGATTAAAGTGCAGACTTTGGATGCCATATCCAGCCTCTGCCCTGTGCTGTATCTGGGTCAATGTTGCCCTCTCTGATGCAAATAGGGAGGCAGCAGGGCCTGTCTCAGGGTAGATGAGCCAGTGGAGATGAGAGGTTCACTCAGTGCCTGCCCTATGCATCTGTCTCAGGAGTATTAACTAGGATTGCGAAGCTCTTGGACCTTCTTAATGCCTAGGGATGCAGGGTCTCTTTGTAGATCCTACCAGGTTTTAACAGTACCAGGTATTAACAGGTTGTAGATCCTACCAGTTATTAACAGTAAGGAGCAAAAGGGCGCAAAATAGAAAGAGAAAAAATAAGCCTATCAGAAAATCTACAGTTATGTTGAGGTGTGTCCCTGGGAAAGTCAAAGCAATAGGGACCCACCCTGGCCAGCCCTTCCGGAGCCTGTGGTTGGGCCTCCAAGTTGGTACCACCTTCTGCTGGGTACACTGAGACCTTGACCTGAGGTTTCCACATGTACCCTCTCTTAATCTGGTTTATACAGTAGCTCCCAAGACCAGCATCACCCTAACATTGTGATTCTGAGGGTGGAAATGACTTGCCCAAAACGAGTCTGCTGGAGAGGGTCAGAGCTCCACTCCTGTGTCTGCTTGGTGGCAGAGAGCATGCTGTGTGCTCTGTAGCTTCTGGGAATCTCCTGTCACCTTCCATACTCCTGAAGGAAACTGCTCTTGGGCTGGAATCTTGCTTCCTCCTGCACTCTCTCGCGTGTCCATCCTAGTCCTAGTGGAGAATACAGAACCCGCATACCCATCCTCCATCCTACATGTCCTGAGGGCTGCCTCCCAGCATACCAGATCATTTGGGGAAATGGGACTTTTACTAGTGAACGAGTGGCTGCCTCAGAAATGGTGGTTAGAGGGCAAAAGCCCACATCTCCACACACCACCCCATACTAAGCAAGTACTTTGCTTGCCCCAGGTCTGACAGGTCCTCCAGTGCTCAGGGGGCAGCAGGACCCCACACACTTTGTCCCTGCCACTCACTTCTGTTTCTGTGGGTGGGACCAGCTAAGCCCAGAGAAGCAGAATGTGCCCAGGAATGTCCTGCCACACCTGCCAGCGGGCAATGTCCCTGGCCATCTGCCCTGCCTAGGCACGTTGGGACATGCTGGCCAAGCCCCGCTGGCTGCTGCCCTGTGCTCACCCCACAGGATTCTAGTGGCCAGCAAGAGCCCCTGTGGCCTCTCCCGTCCCCAGAATGCTGGGGATTTCTGCCCTTGGGGATTGTTGTGCATTGGGTAAGAGGGGTGCCTTACTCTGTTTCCACCTGGGCACAACTGGGCACAGAAAGTTGTATTTGAACAAACCCTCTGAACCAAACACTGTGAGCTTATTACAGTCCCTTATGGACAGTTTTATTTCCCTATATTATGAATGGGAAAAGAAAAACTCAGTTTGCATAATGGGCCCAAGGAAACACAGGTCCTTGTATTAGAGGCAGATGGATCTGTTTAAATACCCCAGATGGATCAATGTTTAAACTCTTCATTCAACCACCTGGCCTTGTACTTTCAGACATCAATGTGCAGCCAGCAGAGACCAGCTGTCCAGAGAGATGGACCAGAACTTTACGGGACTCTACCAGCCAGCCTATGGCACGGGGGCTCCAGGATGGAGGGTGTGGGTTACCTCTGCTGGACAGAGGCTTCAGGGAGGCTTTCTGGGCATGAGTGGGCATTCTAACTGGCCTGTGATTATGCCAAGTTTCTTAAGAGGAAGAGAGGTTTATTGAGGGGGAGAGGTCCTGGCTGGGGGAAGGCGTCTCTGGGTGAGCTTGGTGTCTCCAGTGGCACCTGAGTGGGAGCTGGGGGGGCATGGGTGAGCTGAGAGTGGGGCTTTCAGGGCTCAGTACACTGCAGGCCGAGCCTCCAACCCGGGAGCAAGATATTTGCTCTTTGTCTGAAGGCTTGGAGAACAAGGTGCTGGGTCAGGTCTGTTGAACTGAGAGGCCATGGGGTACTGGAGAAGTGTGTGCTTTGGGTCTGGAGCTTGAGATGTGATCTGGCCTGAAGTTGGCTTCTTGGGCTGCTATGGTCTGGTTTGGGTTTGGTGCCAGGCGTCAAGTCCCATCCCAGCTGATCTCCATGTAGCAGCCTCTCGGGGCGGGGTGGAGACATCTAGGGCGCATGCCCACAACTCTTGTGGCAAAGATGGACCCAGAGCAGATGGAACTTTCCCAGGACACGCCCAGCATGCAGCAGTCTGGAACCAGAAGCCAGGTACCATTGAAGGGTGTTTAGTTGCCTCTCATATTTTGTCGACTGCTCTACAGCCAGCAAGTGTGACCTTTGGGACCACTCCTCAGGTTGGAGGCCCAGAGAGGGCAAGGTTACCTGAGGTTGCCCAGTGGTACACTTAGACCTCATTTCTGATTTGATCCTCCAAGTGAGAACGGAAGACCTCTGCTAACTAGAAAGGACAGCCTGTGAAGGTTAATGGAGACTGTTGCTTCTGGAGTTTTCTGAACTGAGGCTTATCAGGGCAGATTAATCAGACAGTTGAGTTTCTGCCTTTTCTTCATGATTTATATGATATTGTTGCTAGGAAAGAAGAGCCCCCCAGAACCAAATTGAAAGGAAATCTTGCTGAATTTGATCTTGGTCTCTGCTTCTCATCTGTTAGCCAGGTGTAAAGATAGGACAGGTGACCTGAGGTTCCATCACCACATGCACCAGGGCTAAGTAGACGCCTAGCTCTGTGTGTGTGTGTGCGTGCGCGCGCACACACGCCAAAGTACTCCTGGAACCACCGAGGCCACTTACAGATACCAGGCCTATTCCCCAGGAATCATTTGTGACAAATGAGCAGCCGCCACTGCTGCCCCCCCACATGACTGTGGAGGAAGCAGGCACAGCATGGCTCTCTGGGCCCCAGAAGCCCAGCAGCGTTTGTCATGGGGCAAAGAACCTTGAATCAGCTGGAGATGGGCCGGGGGATATGGTGATCAGAGCATTTGAACCATTCAATGGCAGATATTTTCCAGGGGTTTCCCTGCTCTTTGCATGGTTTACTGTATGTGGGACGATGCCAGCATGGACTTGACCACCGGCCATTCAGAGGCTGGCCCCTTTCTTCTGTTTTCTTGTCCCAAGCTTATATGAAATTCACATTTAATTTGGTGGTTATTAATTGCTGGAATTTAGGACTAGTAGGGTTTTTGCTCACACAATTTTGCAAAGCCATTTTAAAAATGTATAAGCTCTGTTCTTATTAATAAGGAGAAAAGGAAAGAACTTTGGAGGCGAAACATCAAAATGTTTTAATATGGAGATGAGGTGAGAGGTGTGTTTTTTGGGGGGAGGGTACAAGAGACCATTTGAATAAGAAGATTTTGACCTTTTCTTCATTTCTTACTTAGTATATCCTCACGTCTTAAACTAAAAAGACACATTCATCTAGACATGCATATTTCATTTTTTGGGTAGCACTTCACATGCTTGAAAACCAGAGCAATAGACACAATAAACCCTCAGCCTTGTTTTTCTCTTCCACTTAGGTTCATGACTTTTTTGCTGTTTTATACCATGTTAGCTTTCTGCAGCTGTGACAAAACACGAGTGAAGCAAATTATAGAGTGGAAGAGTTTATTTTGGTTCACAGTTGCAGAGCAGTGGTCACTTGGCTCTGTTGCTTTTGGCCTGTTGTGGCACAGTACATCGTGGTGGCAAATGATAGAAGAGGCTTGTTCAACTCACTGTGGCATGAAGCAAAAGACAGAAACAGAAAGAGACAGGCAGCCAGTGTCCCCTGCAAGAGCAGTGCTCCCTAGTGACCTAACTTCCTTTCACTTCCTGAATATCCTTCCCCTAATAGTGCCATAGACTAGGAACCAAGCTTTCAGACACTCCAGAACCACACTGCAGCATCCTCCTTCCGGAGTTCCTGTGTGCAAACCCAAGCAAAGAGGAATTTTGATTCTTGCTGTGTTTTTCTTTTCTTTTTTTTTTTTTTTGTACCGGGGATCAAACTCAGGACCTCACACTTGCCAGGCAGGCGCTTAAGCCATTGAGCTAAATCCCTGGCCGCTGTGTTTTTCTTAAAATTTAGTGTGCTGTATATGTACCTGTCTGCACCTTGCTTTCTTACATGATAAGCCCTGTAGGCTTTTCTGTGGCCGAAGTGAGCTGTTTCCTCCTCCCTCCCCAGGTACAAGGTTAGTCGCATGGATGTGCCTCCTTCCACCCAGGCCCCACTGATGGGCCCCGGAACTCTTTCTAGTCGTCTTCGGTTGTGAGTTGCAATGTGCTTGAGTCCTCTGGACGTGGGCAGCTGTGTCTCCTGTGGGTGTGTTCCCTGGTAGGCTTGCTAGGCCACAGGGTGTGTGCTTGTCCTCCTGCAGGACGTTGCCAGGTCTGTGCTGCAGGAGCCACTCTTGGCTGCTTTTGAGGGGGTCTGTTTCCTATCACTTCCTTGACTGAACCTGACCAATCACTGGATTTTTGCCAACCAAACAGCAAAAATGATTTCTCTGGTGTCATTTTAGTTTGCCTTTTTCAAGTCAATGGAGCATCTTTTCATATGTTTAAAGCCGTCGCCCAGGCATGGTGGCACACGCCTATAATCCCAGCATTCGGCAGGCTGAGGCAGGAGGATTACTGTGAGTTCGAGGCCAGCCTGGGCTATATAGTGAGTTCAAGACCTGGTTGAACTATATAACAAGACCCTCCTTCAAAACAGACAAACAAACAAACAACCAAAGCAAGCAAGCCATTGTTCTTTTCACTTGATTGTTTAAAAAACAGAATCGTTGGTCTTTTTCTTTTCAGTTGTGTGTTAAAGAGATTAACTTTGCCTGTGGTATGTTACATATATTTACTTCTAATTTGTTCTTTGTTTTATGACTGTGTTTTTGGCATTTTAAAACTTTATTGACATATAATCCATATGCTATACAGTTCGCCCATTTAAAATGTACAGTTTAGTGGTTTATAGTATATTCACAAAATTGTACAGCTATCATCACAGTCCATTTTACGACACTTTTTATCTCTCCTAGAAGTGGTCCTGTAACTATTGGCAGTCATTTCTCAGTGCCTGGCAACCACCGATCTGCTTTCTCTTTATGGATTTCTTTATTCTGGACGTTTCATATACATGGACTCACAGTAGTGGTCTTTTGTGTTTAGCTTTTGCTGTGCATATTGCTTTCAAGAGTCATCCGTGCTGTGTAGCATGTGTCAGTACTGCACTCCTGTGTGTGGCCAAGTAATACTGTGTTGTGCAGATATTACTGTTTTATTTACCCACTCACTGGCTGGTAGACTTGTGGGTTGTTTCTACATTTTGGATATTATGAATAGTACAGGTTTGTGTGAGGCCTTTGTTTTTATTTTTCTTGGGCATATACCTAGCCATGGAATTGTTGGATCTCATGACAGCTCTGTTTAACATTTTGAGGAACTACTGGACTATTGTCCAAAGTAATTGTACCATTTTACCCTCCTCTCACATGCTTTCAGCTTGTTACATGTCTGTTTTTATCAAATTTATTATTTCTTTTATAGCTTGGGACTTGGAGTTTTAGAAAGGGCTTTTTATCCTAAGATTATGAAGAAATTCTCCTGTGTTTCCTTCTAGTAGTTTTATAGTTTTATATTGCAATCTTTGGTTATATGGAGCTTATCCTGTGTATGGTGTGAATATGGAGGCAACCTCCTTTTTCTTTTTTTTAAGTATGACCCATTTGTCTCAAGATCTTGTATTGAAAATTCCATCTTTTATTCTCTGCTTTGAGATTCCATCTTTGTAATAAACCGAGGCTATTTTACAGAATTCTCTTATTTCACTAGTCTCCTATTTCATTAGTCCCTTTATACGTGTGTTAATATACCCTTTTAATTATTGAGGCTTAATAGTAAGTTTTAGCATATTATATGGTACAGGCTAGTCTGGTAGGTTTAGTTTTTCTTTATTTTTCTTTGCAGAGCTTTACTGACTAATCTTGCTTATTAAAAACTTGAAACAAAGCAGCTTGTTTTAAGACCATGAGGGTAAAGAGTGCTTTGCTATTTTTATTTTATTTTATTTTATTTTCCATTTTATTTTAAAGAGAATAAGACAAAAGAGGTCAGTACAGAGCATATTGCTTTGCTATTTTAGATTGGGATTTTGTTAGACATTTGAATTAATTTAGGAAGAGCTGACACTTTGTCAGGTTAAGTCTTCTCATCCATGACACAGGATGTCTATTTGTTCAGTCCCACCTTGCTGTCCCTTTGGGGTTTTATCAGTTGTATGAGTTCTTATACATTTATTCCTAGATACTGTGTCTTTTGTGTTGCTGGCCTGCTTTTTGCTCTTCAAAGCCTGTTTTTGTTAGAAACTAGGGCAGTCGAGTATACATTCTATACCAAAAGCCAGGCCCCAGACCCCTTTGCTGTCCAGCGCTGTGTACACAGGGAGCCGTAGTCACATCCTGTGAGCCCAACTGGCAGGGAGGTAGAAGCTCAGGTTGACCAGCACTCGCTGTAGATCATCTTAATTCATTTAATCCTCCAAACAAGTCTTGGACTCTAACTAGTCTCATATGAATGAGAAACTGAGGCTCAGAATTTGAATGATGTGCCAAGGTCCCAGTGGGCACAGGAGCTGGGATTCTAGCTCAGGCCTGCCCAGCGTTTTCTACTCCAAATCCAGACTGAGGGCTGCGTGCTGTCTTGAGCACAGCCTGGGACTTAAAAAGCACATCTGCTAGCTGTTGGATTTGGGACGTCTCACCTCCCATATCCTCAGTCTGCCCATCTGGAAAATGAGGTGCTTAAGCCAGGTGATGATTTGCTGTCTTTCTCAATAAGCATTCCCTTTCTCTGGGTGTCCTCCATGGAAGCCAGTTATCTGGAATGGAGACACAGGCCCCTGGGGTAGAGATGGTAGGAGGCAGTGCTCAGCAGCGCTGTCTCTGGCTTCTGATACGACTCCTGATACACCCAGGTCCAGGCAGGTGAACCCCAGCCTCTTCTAGTCCCCTCTGACCCTCAGTGCTGCTGCAGAAGCCTCTTCCTGACAGCCTGCTGGTCACTGCTGCCCTGAAATCTGTGGGCTCAGGCCGCGTTAGTTTTGGCCCCCTGCCAGAGCCCTGTGTGCTTTGGAAAGGTCCCTTGACTTTTGTTAGCAAAGACTTCTCTTCACACCAAGCTGTGAGCGAAGTGGTTTCACAAGCCCCGTCCTGAGTGTGTGCTGGCCAGAATGTACACCACAGAAACAAAATGTTTGTTTTCCAATTGTGAGAGTGCCAGCAAGCCCTTTGGCTTTGGCTTCCGCGCCCTCCGTGTGCAGGCAGACCATCTGCCATCAAGGGCCTGGTGCACAAACAGCGTCCGCCACCATGGGCTGTGGGGCACCTGCAAAGGGTTTGCTGGCTGACTGCCATCCCATGGACTGTGGGGGTCTGGACCTCCAAGGCCTGCTCCATCCACTGCACTGCACCCAAAGGTGTAGGCCTAGCAACCACTAGCCAGTCCTGGAGCCTGTCTGTGGGGAGCAGGTAACAGGGTGCACATAGGCACTAGAGAGCTGCTTCCAAAGGAGGGCACACAGTCAGGGTTAGTGGGTAAGATGGAGTTTGCCAGGGAATAAGGCAGCATGGGGCTGGGTGGCCTAAGTGGAGGAAAGTGGCCTACACGGAGTTGGCAGCAGAAGAAAGTTCACACGGCTGAAGTTTGCTGTTGAAGGAGTAGGAACACGTGGGAGGTAGTGATTGGGAAGCAGTGGGCTAATGTGGAAGGTTTGGTCCACTAAGCACCACTCTTCATTACTTTACAAATTTCTGATCTGACTGGGCCCGCCCCCAGCATTCCCAGAGGCAGGACATGTAGTGTAATGTGATGGGAAAGGTGTCTGGAGCAGCATGGGTGTCCCAAGAGACACCCAAGGAGCAATCAAGGCCGAAGGATAGCTGTGAGTGGGGCTTTCTAGAAGGGATCCTTGAACTGAATGTTGGTCTTGCCAGGGTGACTGTTCAGGTGGCCTGGCCTGGTAGCAACACAGCATACCTGACCCTGGGCCTCTCAGAACTAGAGATGATGTCAGAGATTTGGAGCAAATCTTCCTTTTCTGACCCTCTATTGCTCTGTCTATGAGAAGGGACAGCCTGAGTTGTGACAGTCTTTCTAGTCTGCTCCCCTACCCACGTGCCTCCTGAGAGAGGGCCACTATCCTTCCGGCCTAGGCATCAGCTTCTACAGAGGGGAGTTTAGAAACCAGGGCACCTACTGGAAGGAAGGGCCAGCCTTCCACCTGGCAGGCATTTACTGCCCCCCACTGGGCCTTTTGCTTCTAGAACCTTTGATCTGGGAAGAGCCTGGAATGTCTGCTACCAAATCAGCAGTGCTGCCTGGGCTCTGGAGCCCCTCCACACCCTTTTTTTCCTATTTTCAGGCCTTTGCAACCAGATTTCCCTGTCTGGGTTTTGTAGCCATCATTTCCCTTATTGCTGAGGCTAAGGACACAGTTGAGACTTCCAAGGGCCCAGAGGTGAACATTGCATGGAAATAGGCTGTGTGTTCTACTCTCCCTTTATTAAGGAGTGAGGTCAGCATGAACCTGGGTGAGCGCATGACCCAATCAGCTTGTGCAGTGGTTCCAGCTGTGGCAGATGTGAAGACAACCTGCCCAGACAGGAGGGCCTACAGAGCCTGGGCAGGTAGCCCCCAGTGAAGTCCTGACCTGCTAGTGCTTATAAGTACACGTTCTCATTTCTTTCCCTCCCTGTCTCCCTCTGTCGTCCCCCCCCCTTTCCTCTCTTTTCTTTCTTCCTTCTTTCCTCTCTCTCTTGTCTCCTCTCACCTGCCTGACACCAGACCAAGCCTGAGGCAGGGCAACTTTGCAGCAAAAAAACCCCTCACCTGACCTCTCTGACCCCAGGGTTGGGGGCAGCAGCTTTCTTAGTGAAATGGTACAGCCTTCATAAAAAATTCAGATTTACCAGAGATAGATTAAAGCTAGGCCAAAAATATGTTCATGCCTTTTTTCTTTTCAGAGATAGTTAAAAAACAAAAAAACAAAAAAACCTCATGAAACCACATGCTTTGCTGTCTTGGTTGTTTCCATGCCAGCAGCAGCACAAATGAGACTTAAAACATTTCCAGGCTGTTGGCTGTCCATTCTCATGGCCTAGTATTTTCTTGATACTTGGACAGTTCTGTTCTCCTGTAAGTGTCTGTTTAGGGAGGAAATACCTCATTCAGGCAGAGCCTGAGGCCAGGCTCACTACCCTGCCTGGGTTGTTGGTGTCCCAGTTTCTTGAACTACTCAAGGGGGCTCTCTAAGGCCCATGAGATAAAGAAGACCATTAAATTAGATTAAAAGAGAACGATAGCATTGAAGAGAGATGTATGCCAGCCTTAAATACTGTGGCTACTTCCCCCTGTTTCACACAGGTCTCACCCCTGGGCCACTATTAATGACCTATTCTGTTGAGTAGCTGAGGGGATCTTGGTGGAGTCCTGTCTGTAAGCTCACTCTGCTGCTCAGGGAACAGTAGCACTAGCAGAAGGGAGCAGATGTGGCTGAGCACAGTAGGTGGCACTGCAGTTATTATGTTTGGGGGATGGGGATTTGGTTTTCAGCTTGTACCTGGAGAGCAAAGACCAGGCCACCTTTGTCTGTGTGCCCCATGACCCAGCCAGGGCCTTTACCCGGAAGGTACTAAGGTAGATACCTACACAGAAAGGCCCTAACGAATAGGGACCGTTGTTGCTGGCTGGGAAGCCATGGGGCAGCTGTTGGGGTGGGCATCAAGAGAGAGGCTATGGCTTTGTTATAGCTGACTAGAGCTGATGGGGGTCTGGTGGGAAAACCTTGACATACAAAGGCTTCATTCTTAAGTCACCCCCACAACAGGCTGCTGTTGTTGCCTCTTGCAATCTCTACAAGTAGGGTCACTGTCTCTGCCCATTAGCCTGAGGCCACATGGACAAGTCAGCTGAGCTTTGTTACCTGGGCAGGCCTCTGCCTGAGTAGGTGGCCCATCCCTGGGCCAGGGCTGAGCCTCAAGAGAATAGAAGTTGGCAAATGGGGGACAATTTGTCCTGGAGCAGCAGTTTTACCTTGGAATGATGTATTCCTGTGATGCTTTGAACTTCACTGTTCTTTGCTTTCTCCAGACATTTTTGAGGCTACACAGGCCTCGAGGCCACTAACAGGCCCATGCAGTGCTCTTTGTGGGAACAGTCTGAGCTGCTCGGAGAGGCTGGGTGAGACTTTGCCCGAGGGCGTGGTGGGCCCGGGCAGCTGCAAGGCCTGGGCGTGGGTGTGCTCTGGGTGTCTACTCACCAAGGCATTCTGGGCAGAGCACACAACTGCCCCATTGTGACAGCCACATTTTTCCCTGGCAGGTGGGATGTGCCACCAGCTGGGGCATTCAGTTTGGTTTTTGGTTTTCCCTGTGGCTGAAATAGCTGACTTTTGAGTCAACGGTTTTTCAAGGTGACACGTGGATTCACAGCCAAGAAACAGGTGCCTTTGATGGATGGATACCGGAGTAGAGAATGGTATCCAGTGGCATCCTGTGATTTGCTTATGACAGAATTCACCAACTAAATCTTATATCTTTTTGTGTTGCTACAAAGCAAAAGGGACTGAATTATTCTAGACAGCTGGGGCAAGGGTGGTCCTGGGGTGCTCTTAGCTGCTCTTATCTGACACACAGTCCTGAGCCCAGAAGTTAGGGAGTCTTCTGAAAGCCAGGGTGCCATGCAAGGCCGAGGCTGTACCTCTAAGACCTATCTCACCTCAGCCCTCTCTAGCTCTAAGAAACAGAGGTCCCCAGCATCCTGCTGCAGGCTGTAGCCATTGCTTAGGGCCTTAGAGTGGCTAAGTTAGGGAATATAGAATTTATTTCTTAGCTCAGGGGCTGGAAAGTCTGCAGCAGGTTCCATGCCTGGTGAGGGCCTGTTCTTCACAGACACTGCCCTCTGGCTGTGTCCTCACAGAGCTTCCACTGGCCTCTTTCCAGGGCAGCAATCCCATTCATGAGGGCTCTACCCTCATGAGCTAATCACCTCCAAAAGGCCCACCTCTTAACACTTGCACTGAGGATTAACATCAGTGTATGAATTTGAGGCCCATACATATTCAGACCATCACATTGGCCATAGACAGGACTTACCCACTGCACCTTAGGTCATTTTCCAGACAAGATCAGGCAGGATGACAAGTCCAGCAGGAATGAGAAGGTGAGTGCTGAGCACGCCGTACTTTCTGTCTAGGGTTAACCCCAGCTCCCTTTTCCTTGTTCCTGTATCTCACAGAGAACAGTGGCACTAAACAGACATGGCCAGACCCAAGTCCTCTTGGCAGCAGTGCCTGTAATCCCCCAGAGGCCAGTCAGAGTATATTACTTGAGACACTTGGGCTAAGACTTACATACCTGTTCAGGCAGAGAACACGCAGCACAGCCAGGGGTGGGAAAGGGTAGGTCCAGCTCCTTGGGCTTGTGAGTCCTTACCCTGGTTCTCCTTGCCCAGGGACACATAGCATGACACAGAGTTCGGGTTCTCTTTCCTCTTTCTTGTGCTGTCCTGCTGAGGCCCCTCAAGAGAGTGGCTGAGGGGCAGAAGGGGCCCTTCCTTTGCAGGCATCTGGAACCAGTGCCTTGCCATGTGTCAGGTTTACCTTTGGAAATGCTGACCCTTCGCCCTGGCCTGACCTAGGAGTGTTGCTGTGGTGGGAGAAGGGATGTGCTCAGTGCACAAAGAGGTTGCATCGAATCCCAGTGCAGCCCAGGATGGGGCTTGCAGCTGGCTCTGGGGCTCTCTGTGGTCTTGGGCCAGCATCTCTGGTTGAACTGATGGCTCAGTCCTTCTTTCCTGGGTGCTAGTGCCGAGTCCTCAAGCAACACAACCTTTCCTTTTCTCATGCAGTTAGAAGAGTCCAAGAGCAGCAAACCCATCAGAAGAGTTTCCTCAGTGGAGTGTTCGGAAACAATGAGCATGACCCTGGCAGGTGCAGCCAGCTTCCTCCAGAGAGTCCCTTTTATTTTTGGTCTGCCAAGCCTATTGCAGCAGCTCATTTGCTGTGACAGCCAGTGGTCATCTTTATTTCAAAGCGACACACACACTGCAGCCTTTGAAAGGATCAAGGCCCTTGGGATGGGTCTGTGATCACAGCATCAGCAGACATGTGGAATGGGTGACAGCAGGTGCTCCAGGTGCTGGCTGCAGAGAAACCAAAGCCTGTAGCTCCTCTCCCTTGCCTCTGTGTCAGCTCTCCTTGTCATGATGTGTGGGGCTGGACCTGGGCTGGCCGTAAGCACCTGCACTGCCGTAGCCTTTGTCATGTCTGCTGCTACACTAAGCATCTGTCTCTGGGGAGAAGAGGGCCCACATTTGTCTGCCTTGAAAGCTGTCGTGTAGCCGCACCCATTTGTACACTGTGTCAGACCTGTGCCCTCTTTGGTGGGTGGCTGCAAGCAGGACAGGCAGGTCTGCTCAGCCTTGAAGCAGTGTTGAAGCTGCAGCTGCCACTGGTTAGGCCTCAGGCCTCCCCACAGAGTGCATTGCTGGCAAGCAGGGAAGCTCTCATACAGTCATGCTCTCTCTGGGGCCTCCAAGGGCCCTGTGAGAAAGGAAGGGACTGTCACAGGCCTCCTTCAGATGACGCCTTCAAGATTCCCAGCTGGCAAGTACCAGAAGCAGCCTGGAGCCAGGCCCCCTCCTTTGACGTGTCAGTGGGGACCGACCCTCCCACGCAGTGTCTGTGGAAACTCAGCCCTCAGCCCTCTAGAGATGCAGCATCTACGTCTGCAGACAGGGCCTAAAAGTCACAGAGAACTAGCTTCCTGGCTACACCCTGATACACACCAAGCTTGGGACATCAGCGTACACAGCACATACGCAGACCCCAGCCTCTGTCTTACCCTGGCCAGTCACAGGAATTCGTTGGGGTGGGCATTGTGACCCCCATGTACAGCAGTGTGACCTGGGGATGCTTCCACTTAACTCAGACCCCTCCTCACAGGGATACTGCTTTGTGTCGGCTGAGCTCACTGCTACTGTATTTTGGGGAATGGCTGTATAGATCATGTCTGAAAATATACACTGTACCTAGCCATCCCTGCAGGGGACTTGAGTTACTCTCTTTGTTTTAAGAATGACTGATGGTGACTAGGGATATTGATGTGAGGGCTGGGGGTACAACTCAGTGGTGGAGCATGTGTTTAACATGTGCAAGCCCCGCCCCAATATTCATGTTGCTGAATTTTTGCACATATCTTAAATTGTCCTCTTAAAATAAAAATCCTAGTACATTTGGATGGGCCTCCATGGGTTCTGTATCCTTAAATTCAGCCAACCTTGGACTGAAAAAAAATTAAGAAAAAAAAAAAGCATCAGTATTAAACATGTGTACACTCCTTTTTTTTCTAGTCACTATTCCCTAAATAATATATTATTACAAACCATATACATAAAGCATTTACACTGTAATAGGTATTGTAGGTAACCCAGAGATTAAAGTATATGAGAATATGCATGGATTATATGCAGATACTGCATCATTTTACATAAAGGACTCGGACAGTGAGGAGAGTCCCCAAATCAGTCCCAGACACGGAGGGACACTGTGGAATTGCTGCATTGAAGCTCATCTTTCTGAGAGGTGTACAGGAAGTGTTGCGGGTCCGCTTCACTGCAGCTTCCCCAAGCTTATTATTTACCTTCTTGCTCTTTGACAGTTAAGTAGATAAATAACTGAATTTTGCACTTCTTTGTTAGCACATTGTTCACTGGCCGGCAGTATTTCCTCATGAGTGCAACCTGGCAGACCAAGTACCAGCAAGGCTTTGGGTCGGCTTTGGGGGGGTGCGTGGTCCCGTGGTTTCAGGAGAAAGCATGGCTCTTTTAACCTGTGTGTCTGCCCTTTCACAGAACTGTCAGACCTTCAGCAGCCTCAGCTGCCTGAGCACGGGGATGGAGGACTACAGCCCCCAGAGCCCCTTCGCTGTCCACGCCAGCAGCACCCGGTCCTGGGCCACCTTGCTGTCAGCCTCCAGCCCGGGGGGCAGGACCCCTGCCGGGACCCCAGTCCCTGAGCCTTTCCCCCCATCCTTTGATGACCGTCTCACGTGCCAGGAGGACCTGTCTTGTGAGGAGTCAGATGGCTGCTCCCTGGATGAGGACTATGGCAGAAAGGGGGAGCTGGCCCCAGCCTGGAGGGACTGTGGGGCCACTGGGAATAGCCTCTGCTCGCTGGATGGCGAGTTGGACATTGAGCAGATAGAGAACAACTGAGGGGCTAGGACCCTGGTCCAGGCTGGGGGTGCTTCTCTCTGGGCCCTATGTGGACACTTGTAGGGGAACCCCAGTCCCTTCCCCAGAGGTTTCAGGTCCCAGGGAAGAGCCATTTGGCTCCGTGAAGGCTGGCCTGGCCATGCCCCACAGTGGGACACGTCAGCCTCTCACTAGCTGTCAAGCGCATTAGCCAGCGGGTCCACGGAACTACTGTAGCCCACAGAGCAGCTTTTTGGTTTGGTCTTCTCTGCCTTGTTCCTTGTGGGATGTTGGGCAGTTATTCCCGGCAGGGCTAAGCCCACACTGGACCCCCCGGTGGGGATGTGGTGGTGGGGGCTCAGGGCTGGGGCCAGGTCCATTGGGCCATACCCGGGCTCTGCTCGGCCTCATTCAGGTTCACTCTGGGAGTCGGCCCCAGTCTTTCACTCAGTTTATTCTGTGCCTTCTTTCCCAGGTCTCTCTGCTCCCGGGAAGGTGCAGGGGACACTCCTTCTGTAGTAACACCAGAACCATTTGGCCTTAATCCCACACGGGGGCGCTGGTGTGGCCCTCTCAAGGGTAAGCCCTGGTCTTGACTCTAGGTGCCAAGCAACAACTCTGGTGCTTGTTAGATGCCATCACACTGGGTAGACCCTGGGCTGAAGGGCAGCTCTGCTTGCCTCGTCATGGTCACGGAGCAGCTGTTCCATGCCCTGCCCCTTGAAGGGCTGCCTTGGCTGCTGGTGATGGCAGCCATCTCCATGGCCCCCTAGTCCCTGAATCACAAGCTTGATTGATTCAGGTGAGTGACGGGATGTCATGACAAAAGGGCGGCTTCTTAAAATGCCCTCAGGAGACAGGAATGTGAGCAGCAGCACAAATCCAGGCCCTGTGCAGGTTTCAAGGGTGATGTATGTCTGGGGCTGTTCTTGGGGGTCAGGCAGGGCCTTCGAGCTCCCTGCAGTATCCCCAGCACGTTCTCCAGTGTTCGCAGGCACCGGGCTTAGGCACAGTGCCCTGTCCCCTGTAAGACACGAAGCCGTCTGCTGAGGGAGCCAGTCCTAGGTGCTGCCTGCATAAAGCAGCTGCAGCCACCAGCATGGCTTGTCTCAGCATACACCCTCCCCAGCCCCGCTCCCTGGCACAGACTGTCCCTCAGGCTGTGTGCTCAGGAGCCCCCCAGCCCACCTCACACACATACCACAGGCCTCCGTGCTCCAGAACGTGGCTCTTAGCAAATCTGGCATCTTCTACAAACAATAGCAAGTGGGCTGGCTTATGAGTGAGTGGCTCATTTTCCATTAAGGCTGAAAATCTCTGGTGTGTTATCTTGTGTTCGCTGAGATGTGATCAAAACACTTTTGCAGTCACTTTGCTTTTGCTTCCCTTCCACGGACCAGCAAGCGCCTCACTTCTGCAGATTGAGTTCAAATGTTTCTCACCTTTCTCCAAAAAAGAACCTGGTTGGAAAACTTTGTTTAAACCTTCACTTTTCCCTACACCAGAGGGTAGTGGCTCCAGTTTTGAATTGTAGGTAGTATTTCTTTAAAATCAGCCAGAAGATGCTTGCAGGAAGCCCCATCCCCATGGCCCTCAGAGGCTGCGTGGACAGCTTCAGAGTGGACAGCATAACAGGTATGCCCAGCACATCCGGTGGCGGGGACCCAGCTCACCCATTTGCTGTGGCTCCCACCAGAGGCCTGAAAAGCCAAACCAGGGTGTAGGCAGCTCTGGGTGGAAAAATATGGCACCTCACCACTGCATGCTGCTGGTGGAGGCCTCATCTTCTCCGAGCAAGTTAGAGGAGGAGGAAGGTAGTTGAGAGGATGTAGCAAGCACCTGCCAGTGCCTTTCTCCCAGAAAACCAGGAGAGGGTTCTGGTACCTGGTGTGACCATACCAAGTGTGGTGATAATGGGAGCACAGCCCCAAGCAGAGAAAGGCAGAGATCGGGTTCCATCTGGTCCACTCCGCAGGGCCAGCTAAGGCCAAGGCATGGAGCAGCCACCAGCTGCCTCTCCTAAGGGCCAGGATAGGAGGCACCTGCTGGCAGGTGTGTCATGGCTGTAGTGCTGGTGACCTGTCTTCATGCCTAAAGAACAACTAGCGGAGCTAACTGAGTCACAGCCTAAACCAGCCCCAGGGGTACTTAAGGACAAATGCCCAGGCCTATGGAGCATTTGGCCCTTTCCAGCCTCACAGGCCCTTTTAAACTGTCCCTGTCCCACCAAAGCTCCTAGCCCAGGCACATAGCAGTGGCAACTGAGGGACAAGATGGTGGTGTCCTTTCTGGTTACAGAAAGAAATGACCTCCCATTCACTTTGTGGTTTTCTTTTGATTGAGCAGGCCCCATCTAGGAGGTGTCCCACTGACTTAGCAGCCACACTGTTCTGTGGTCCACTCTGCTGGCCCCAGGACTCCATCTTGGTGCTCTAGGGCAGGAGGAATACCCGGGAGACCTCCCTAGCCCCTTCATGGTTTCCCATGGGCAGGTGGGCTCACCCTCACCAGCATGGAGGCTTCAGCTGGCACAGGCAGCAGAAGCCTTCCCCTGTCAGGTCTGACTGTGAGTCCTGCCCTGGGCAGGTGTAGGCCTTGGAGACGGAACCAGGCCAGCTGCCTGCCTAGAGGCCTAGAGGGATGAGTGTAGAGTAGGAAGAGGGGTTTCCTGACATGTGGTGTCCCCATTCTTTCCAGAAGCCACTGAGCTGACAGGAGCTGCCTTCCGTCTAGGTGCCCAGGCCTGGGTCAGGGCCGCAGCCTAGCCGTTTACATGACTGCAAACCCTCTTGCCTTATTCTTGGGCAGTGGAGGCCTGAGCCTGGCCCAGAGCCCGGGGAAGACTCACATCCAGGCCTCAGGGAGCTCGTTCTTATCATACATAGGGATCTTCATTCTCAAAAGCCTTACCTTTCAACCAAACTTTTATATCAGGAAAGTTTTTGAATTTGTACACTGAATGAAAATTTTCGTAAAAGGAAAGGCCACCTAAAAATGGAAACCCATTTCCAGATGGGGCTCCCGGTGTAGATCAGTGTGATTCTCTGACGCCACCAAGGGGCGTTCAGGGCACTGTAGGCCCTTACAAGCTTCCGCTGCAATGAAAGTACACCCTAGGTCCTGTGCCCCTCATGAGCCCGGTGGCCATGGGATGGCCAGCTGAACACATGGGGCTCTGGGAGCCCTGCTTAGGCACTCGCCCGCGTAGGCGGTGACGCTGTACCGCGCCACACCCATGCTGCTGACCAAACCCCTCCCCCTGGCACCAGAGAAAACCATGCTTCTTAGATGAGAAAGGTGGTTTAACAAGTCGCAGCCCGTAAGCGGGGCTTTCGTAGCCTAGGTAGGATAGTCTGACCTTCTAGCATAGTTTTGTTGGCGAAAGAATTGAGTTGTCAGTGCGTGGGGGCAATGCTGGGAGTTGGGGACAGACAACATGTAGGCCACACCAGGGTTACATGTATTTCTCCCACCCCTGCAGTGTCATGTGGCAGAGCTTCAGGAATCCTGGTGGCCAGGGTGGTGCTGTGCCAGGTCCCTGCTAGAGCAAAGCAGTCTGCTCACACAGGCACTGGGTCTTTCCTACCACTGCTGCCCTCCACATCCTGTCCTCCCACGCAGGCCATGACTGTCTTGCACTAGAGCCGCTCTAGTCTCAGGAATTTGCTTGTTACTTTTACTGTGTAAATAAAGCTTCCTGGATCAATACCCAAATGCCTGGGTATGGCTGTGTGGTTTCTGTTGGGCGTGGTGAACTGGCAGGGCCCCCTCCCCTCTGCACTCTAGGCTTTGGAGAAGCACAGACCTCAGAGTCTGTGTCACGGAGCAGTGGACAAGCTAACCTGCAGGATGGCTGTGGGAATAGCTGGGGGAGTAGCTGTGGCTTTGGGGAGCCTCCTAGCCTCACAGACGGCCCAGTGACCAGGGGCTGGTGTGCGTGTGTGTGTGCAGTCAAGGGTGTGAGAACCCAGCCCTTTGCACCACTCAGGAGCCAGGCTAGCAGACAGAGATACTTGCAGTCACTTCCATCACTTCTGAGGTGCCCTGTGAGCCCTGGGCTCAGCCTTCAGCCTTGCTGAGGCGCAGGACTATGTGCGGTATACTCCAGGTCTTAGCACAGGGAAGCGTCAGCCTGACCTGGAGCTGTAAGACCACCAGGACATCTCAGGAGGTGGCACAGGCTGGCGTGCCAGCTTTGGGGCCTCTACCTCTGACATGGCTCCAACCTCAACTGCCTGGGCTGTGGGGACTCCAGCACAAATAGCTCTGCTCGGCATGGGCACATGGTCCTGTTCCTGGCCCTTCCAACCAGGTGTCCCAGGAGCCAAGCTCAGGAAGGACAGCATGTCAGCAGCCTAGAGGACAGGGGTGGGGAAGGTCATTGTTTCTGTAACCCAGAAATTGTTCCCCAAATCTGCCCTTGGATTTTTTGCCTCAGCCAAAGTTTTCGCCTCATCCAGCTGCTAGGGCCTGAGGGTCCTCTTGGAGTGAGCTGGAATGCTTTTCTTTTTGGGTTTCCAGCAGCAGATCCTCTATTACACAAAATGGTCTGTGAACACCTAGTTCAAGAAACAGGTGAAGCAAGGCTTCTGGGGCGTGATAACCCTGTCCCCACTGATTCCAGGCATTGGCCTGGCCTTCCCAGCCCTGCCTCTGCCTCATGTATCTGGTGCATGCCTGGAGGGGCAGAGGACAAGGGAGGTTTCTGTCAAGCACAGTGGCCCCCATGTGTTACCCACCGCCCCTTATCTCCACCCCAGATGGCTCCAGCCCCCTGCCTTGGTACCTCCTCCCCAGAGATGCATCCTCTGCTATGGAGGTTTGGTGAAACCAGGATACGCAGCCCCCTGTGCAGGCTCTGGACCTCCCTGGGGAGCAGCTCCACGCTCTGCTCTGCTGTCAGGCCCAGGTGCAGGGCTCACCCCAAGTGTGGTCCCCAAACCAGGCTGGCTCACAGGTGCACTGACATGCGGCTCTGGTAGTGGGCAGATTCCTTGTCCGTACATAGGGATCACTACCCTCGTGGGCTTCCATGACAGAATCAGTGCCATCCCCGCCACATCGGACACCAGCCCTGTCGAGAGTGTGCTTGGAAAGAAGGCCGAGAGGAAGTGTGCCGGTCGAGGCAGTGACCAGACCTTGAGTGGCTTTTGGTTTCTTTCCTATAGTGTTCTGTTAAATTTCCTACAATAGTAAGTTTTGCTTCTATAATCTAAAAATAAAATGTCAAAGCTAAAAAAGAAACACGAAGTGCCCAATATAGTTTATCATCTGACAGGCAAAGCTGGAGGTATTGGTAATCATGCTCGGATGACAGGTGGGTCCTTGCGCACCCTAGAGGCATGCCACATGTCAGTCCCTCTCGGGTCACCACTTCTGCTCTAAGCTGAACATGCAGGAGCCTGTCCACCTGCCTACCCATCTGCCACAGGGCACAACAGAGTCGGCAGCAGCCAGGGCCTGGGAAGGGGTGGCCTTCCTGAAGGCACTAAAAAGAGAGAGGAATGCAGGACCAGACCTTGATTCAGCTTTCCACTTTAGTGCTTGATGGCTCTTGGGTAGGCAAGTCACTTTATCTTCTGCACCTCAGTTCATCTGTAAAATGGGAAGAATGACAGGGTCCACTTCACTAAGCCTGCTGCAGCTCAGGGCAGAGTGTTCGCTGCCAAGACCAAGAAGGGGTCCATGCACTAAGCCGCTCTTGAAGAGGAGTGTCAGGTCACCTCAGAGAGACCAGCCTCCTTCCTCCATGGGGGCTGCTCTGGCTGCAGGTGCTTGCTAAGGAGAGCTAGGAAGGAAACCAGCTAAAAATGAAACAGAAAGGGAAAGGAAGACTCGCAGTGTACAGTCCCACTGCACTCGACCTCTAGCTGTGCTGGGGGGCCACGTTCAGGACCTGGACCCACTCCTGTCCTAATGAGCTATGATGGGGGTTCCGTCAAGGAGCAGCCACTTGGGTATTTTCCAACTAACAAGCCAAAAGTCTGCCCTCGAATGCCAGTGACACTGACTTGGCTGGTGGCCTCTCACCTTGATGAAAAGCCTTGGCCACCATTTCCTCCTAATCCTCCCTGAATGGTGGCCAGCCTGCCCATAAGGCCCTCGTCACTTCACAGCTACCAAGCTAGGGGGACTCCGGCTTCAGGTTCCAGTGCTTTATCGCTGCCTGCTTGGTTCACTGGAAGTGCTGTTACCGAGGGCCCCTAACTTTTATGGGAAGCTGCCTCCTAAGATTTTTCAGTGGCTTTGGGGAGAAACAAGTTGACCATTTAGTAGACTGACCTGGGAGAGCTGAAATGGGTTAAAAGTGAATTGGGGTGCAAAGGCCCTACAGCCTTGGTCTGCAAGATGCTCTTTCAGCTGCCAATCCTCATTAGTGAAGTGCTGTGGTCTAGATGTCGTTTAAGTGAGTTTGCCCAAAGGTTCATATGCAGGCAGTCTGATTGCCCAGGGTGGTAGGAACTGCCAGTGTCTTTAAAAGATGGAGCCTAGTAGGAGGTCAACAGGTCAGTTGGGTACATGCCCTTAGTAGGGATTTTGTGCCCTGACTCTGGCTTCCTTCCTCCCCACGTGACCTCTTGCTCCTACTGGTGTTCCTGTGCCAACATGCCACGAGGTCCACACTGAAGCCCCGCTGATGCAGGTACTATGCCCTTGTTTCTCCAAAACTGAACTAAATAAACCTATCTTCTTTCTAAAGTTAGCCTGCCTGAATTATTTTGTTGAAGTAATGAAAAGTGAACTAATAGGGGAAGGCAGTGCCAGTGTTCGCCCTGATCTGCCTTTTCCCAGGTGAGGCTGAGGGCAGCTCACTCTACCCTCTGGGCCTCAGTTTCCTCCTCTGTTAAAGAGATCAGCTAAGTGGTTTCATACCCTTGCCCCTCTGACATTCAGTGGCTCCAGCACACGGCAGAGCAGGGTCAGTGTTAGAGACCTTTCTCAGGTCCCCTCTCCCACACAGTCCACAGGGCCCTTTCTGGCAGTCAAAGCCAGGTCAAAGGCTGCTGTTCAAAGCCAAGTTTATTGAGTCATTAGCTTCTCCAGTGTACTGGGCACGATACAGTCAAGTCTGCCAAGTGCTGGCTCCAGAGTACTTTCTGTGCCTGTGAGGTTGATTACAGTGGTTGAGAGTCTCCCTCTGGAAGAGGGTATCTTTGAAGTGGCTCCCACCAACCTGCCCCAGCCTCGTCTGCCATGCTGACTTGTGGGGATAGGAAAAACCAGAAGGTAGCATTATTTCTGGGGAGGGTGTGTGCTCATTGGGTGGGGGCTCTGAGCAGAGGAGGCTTGCTTAACTCTGGGGTGCATGATGTGTATGGGTGGCCCAGAATCTTCTCCGGGCTCTTCAGCAGGATACTCAGAATGTGATGGAGAGGCAGTGGGCAACTCACTTCTGCATCCTGTCAGGTGCAGGTGAGGCCTCGGGTCATTCCCAGAGATGCTCCTAGAATACCAGAGGGTTTTCATTCTCTGGAGGCCTGCTGATCTGAGTCACCTCCTGGACCTCACCAGCGGGACAAACCTCTGCCCAGCAGGCTGAGAAGGGGCCTGGCTGGTTGGGGCCCAGTGTCAAGGCAGCCCAGAGCTGCCCACACCTGCCCCTGCCAGGCATGGGGGTTGGGGGCAGTGGTGGAAGGGGCTGAGCACTCCTTGAAGGCCTGTCACTTGTCCACGTGCTGCAGCAGCAGGTCCACAGCCTCCGCAAGGTTGTCCACATACCCGTCAGCTTTTACTTCCGGATGGTGCTCATCGCTGGGCCTGGAGAGGGGGCCACAGGTTAGTGTGGTGGAATATCAGTCCATTTTCCATTACTATACCAAATACCTAAAGAAGAGTGTTTTCAATTCAATTTTACAGGCTGAAAGTCCAAGGGCAGGTCATTGCTCGGCCTCTACTAAGTGCCTAATAGCAGATGGTATCATGGCAGAAGAGAGAGATTCAGGGCTCAGATCAGGCTTTCCCAACAGCTCACTCTTGAGAAAACTAACTCAGGGTCCCCCAAGGATCACCTTAGTCCCACCCAAGGGCAGTGCACCAGTGACTTCCCACTAGGCTTTACCTCTAAAGGGTCCAGCCATGTCCTACGTGGGGGACCAAGTCTCCAGAGCACATGAGGCCTGGCTGGAAGCTGGCTAGGGGGCCCTGCTGGGGGTTGTGGGGGAGGGGCCGTGAGAGAAGCCTGAAATTGGGAAGGGCCCCAGGCAGACATGTAGGCAGGAGAGAGGAGCCCGCGCAGGACAAGGTCAGTGTGGCCTCATCTTGACAGTCCCTTGAGGTGGGACCTCATTCCAAGAACCCCAGGCAGCCCCTCCCCACTGTTCCCAGGTTGAGCCATGGCCTAGTACCCTGCGAGACCGGCATACACAGAGGCACTTTTTTCTTTTAAAGGGTTTTAGCCTATTGACCTGGAGCCACCTCCTGGCAGGGAACGTCTCCATGGGTACTGCTGAGACCCTTGGACCTGGGAGTGGGAACTAATGGGGCAGCCCTTAGAAGGGCAGGACAACATAGATACCCTTTGTGACCAGGAAGGGTACAGCCTTTGGCTCTGCTGAGGTCCTCTGGCTTTGGGGCCTCCTTAGGCTAAGCCCTGTCCCCATAACTTCTCCTAGGACCCCCTAAGGCCTTTGCCATCTGTAGAATGGGCCCCAAGCACAGCAGTCACAGTTCTCACATTATTGTTCCAAAGGAGTGGTTACTGCCTTCTTACAAGGGAAGGAATGGGTAGAGAGGTTCAGAGATTTGCTCAAGGTCACAGCCGGGAGACGAGGGCTGCAGTCCAACCCAGTTCTACTCCCAGACCAGTGTTCCTGGCACCACAGTTTCCAAGAGCTTCTGGGGCAGCTGGGTATTTCATCTCTGGAAATGGCACCAGGGTTGACAGCAACACTTCAAGCACTGGGGTACCCATTGATGCCACCACCAGTGGACATCACACCCTGGCCTCCCTGGGTGTGGAGATTCTGCTGCTTATGGGTCAAAATGCTTAACAAGAGATGCCTGCCAGGGTGAGGCCACAAACCGTAAGCCTTGGGCACAAGTGTGCAGGCACTACCCACTTCATTAGCAAGTCAAGGGGGAGGAACTTGTGTGTCCGTGTTGGTTAAGGACAGGATTTCACTTGCTGCCGAGACACAAACAATCTAGTAAGGGGAGAATGAAGATTTCCATTATCCTACATTGGAGTAGAACTATGTACCAGTCACTGTTGAAGACCTTATAGGGTGCAGCACAGCAGAAAACTGTTGATACCTACTTGTGACTCACCAGTTGCACCCCTGGGTGTGCACACAGCAAATGTGCCCCTCCACATCATCAAAAGACTTGTTTTAGAATGCTCCAAGCAGCTTTTGGGGTGACAGCAAAAAAACCAGGCACTACACAGACACCCTTCAGTGGGAGGATGGAAAGAACACAGATGTGTACATGGGACATCCCGTGACGGGGTGAGGCTCTGCCCCAGAGTGCTGGAGGGTTCCGGATTCTCAACTGAACGGGAGCAGCAGAAGCAGATGCATGCAAAGAAGTGTACCACGCTGTTCACTTTTATTGCTCTTTACTATGAATGCTCTTAAGAAGCCACATCTGATGATACAAGGAATCCACACCACCATTGGCTACTCTATGGCTCAGAGCTCAGAGGCTGGCAAACTAATCCTGCCCTCAACCTCATTTAATATGTCTAAGGGGTTGTTTTTAAAAAAATCTTCCATGGAAACTAAATATAGTCTGTGAAGCTAAAGCAGTTACTCTTCAGGCCCTCAGAGAAGGCCTGGATGCTTGGCTCTGGAGTCCCTACAATCCAGGCTCTCTGGAGCTAGCTCCTGCTGGGAGCAGGCTCCCCCTCTCGTAGCCCTGACAAGCTGTGGGATGGCCAGGAGGGCTTCAGGCCATGGGCTGCCATGGGCCACCAGCCCAGGGTCTGATGCTCCTGGTCCTGCTCCCAGCTCCCTTGTGATTCCCACTTTTCTGCCCAGAACAAGAAAGTTAGTGCAGGGGACCCCTGATTAATCAGCCCCACCCAGGGCTCTAGCTTCACCAAGGTATCAGGCCAGGCTTTCTGTCCCCTCAAATGAAGTCAACCCCAAGAGGGACTGACAAACTCCCCCATAAAATAGGACACTGTAAGAAGTCTCCCACCAGCCGCAGTGCACGCACGACACCTAGCCGAGCGGCATACATGGCTCATTATGTTTAATTACACATTTAAGTGAAAGAATCCACTAAAGAGAAAGCGTTGCTTTAGCAGCTGGCCAGTGTTTGCCCACACACAGAAGAAATCATGGACTTTTAAGTCTTGATTATGTGATGCTTCTGTGGCTTCTGCTTTCAGGGAGCCGGGCAGATAGGAGGGGACTCACCTAGGCCCATGAGCAGCTCTGCTCTGTCCAGTGGGCTCCACAGCTGGCCAGCACCCTCTGACCTGGGAGCTTCACAATATCACATTACGGAAGCTACAGTGAGAAACCCAGCAAAGCCATGCTCCATGGCAGTGGGCACAGCAGCAGAGATGAGGCAGGAAGGTGAGGGACTGTCCTGCCTGAGCAGGCCCCCCTAGGACAAAGCAGAACAGCTGTGACCCGGAGGCTGGCAGAGAAGCCTAGGAGATGCAGGACACAGAGGACGGACAGGAAATGGCCCTGGAGAAAGGGGATAGAGCACACAAAGTGAGGGACAGACAGCAGGCAGCTGAGGGGGCTGGGGCTGCCTCAGTGATGTGCCTTGGGGACCCTGGTCACCTCTCTGTATGCTGTGACTTGGGGTCATCGCTGTGGGCTCAGCTGAGGGGGCGCTGGCAGCTTCCCATGGAAATCACAACATTGCCCAGGCCCCCACACAGCATGGACTCTCTGCTCTGGCCCTCATCTACAATGCGGCCTGGGGCAGGGCTCTTCACCTTGCCTGAGGGTCAGTTTCCTCATCTGCTCTCTTCCACTCACCCCTTTTCCTACACTGGCTGTTCACCTGCTTCAGAAAGCTCGCCTGCTCCCTGTTGCTGCTAGGTAAACTACCATGGCTCCCTCTTGTCCATGTCACAGCCAGCAAAGCAGATGAATTCATCCTGACTGGGACCCTCTACACCTCAGCCACCCAGCTTCAGGCATTCCCAGATTTCCCACACCTCTACGCCACTGTGCGTGATGTGTACCCTGGAATGCTCTTGATCCTTGCTCCACTGCAACTCCTACTCACTCCTCAAGGTCCCACCTGCTATGGCCCATCACTGACTCTGCTCCATTCCACACAGTGAGTCGCACTCTTCTTGGAGCACACAGACCTTGGCTCCTGTACTCAAAGCAGGTGGGCACCACCCTGCTTCTTCACCTGCCAGCACCTGTGCTGGAGGAGGAGGCCAGGTTTCCTGCCTGCTGTAACCCGCCCCCCATGCAGGCATGGTCTGAGCAGGCACCCAGGAAGTGGCCACCCAATGGTGAACAAAGGGCTTCTGGCAGGGGCCACCTGTAATCAGCGATTTGTCCCCCTCACGCCTTGAGCTGAATGCAGGGAATGAATGACCGCAGCAAACAAGGTGGTCCTGCTGTGCATGCTGCCTGGAAGGCTTCACAGGCTGGGTCTTTGTGCTGGAGGAGGGAGATGCCCAGCACAGGCATTCAGCAAGATTGACCTCTGCCACTTCCTCCAGGCCTGGGGAGGAGGGCCTGCTGACCAAGGGGACACGGGTGCAGCCTGGTCAGGGGAGAAGCAGGGCTGCTCTGGACTCCTCTGCCCCCTCTGTGCCTGGGTAGGGCCAGACTGAGGGTCCCACGGTGGGAGGCTGCTCAGCAGAGGGACACTAAGAGACCTGGTGCCAGGCTACCCAGTGCCAGGAGTTCTGGGAACAGACATCTAAAGGGTGATGGTGACTCTAGACTGTGCTGACAGAGCTGGAGGAAAAGGACAGAAAGCACCATGGGACCAGAGGTGCTGAGGCTGGGCAAAGGGTGCCTCTGCACCTGAGCCCCTGCAACACAAGACCCCTGGGCCTGCATGCCCAATATGGCTTCTGCAAAATGCCAGGCGGATGTGGCAGGGAGACCTGCCTCGTCCTGCCCACAGACTGAGGTTTCTGAAGGCCAGTTACTGGATATGAGGCCACCCGAATGTGCCCATGGGTTTCCTGTTGGCCACCTATTGGCCCAAAATGTAGTCAGGCCAACAGCTTTGCTTGAGCTAGTGTGGCAGGCAAGAGGCTCAGGCTGTCACATGTCTGGCTAGCAACCTGCTGGCTATGCTATGTTACTGGCAGGGACCTGAGGGTCAGTGACTCCACAGTGGGGTGGATGGGTGGGCAGAGTCATGCACAGATACTAGACAAGTGGGCCTCTGCCTCTGTCCTCTGGGCCAACATAGAGCCTGGACACCCCCGGGGCCTCTGGGAAAGTGCTGTGCCCTGCTGCTTGCAGACACCTGGGTGCGTGCTCCTTCCTGCAAAACTTGTGGCTTCCTTTGCCCCAGCCAGGTCCCATGGCACTTGGGACTTGGTGCTGAGAGGCACAAAGAGGGACAGTCCTATCCAGGACAGCAAGAAGATCATATGGAAATAGCAGCCTGCAGGTTCAGACTGGGCCTGCCTGGGAATCCCGGCCTGGGCCTGATGGCCATGGATTCTACCTTACTGCAGGAGCCCTCATGCCCCTGTCCCCAGCCCTGTGCCTACTCTGATAGCAGAAGCACTTCTTGCCTCAACAGCAGGCCGCAGAGAGGCCAACAAGGTCAGCTCCAGATGCCTCATTGGTCTGAAGGGACCTAAAGGACAGCCACCCCCTTGAGGCTAGGGCCATCTCACCAGCTGTAAGGTCGGGTGAGTACAACAGCCTGCAGTTCCTGCCTTCCTTCCCAAACAGCCCTCACACATGGAACCTCGTGAGCAGCCTCAAAATCACTCTGGGACAGTGCAGGGAGGGGTAACAACAACAACAACATATCCCAGACCTAAAAGAGTCCTTCTTGAGAGCCTCTCTGAGGTCCTTGGCTCCCTAGCCAGGACAGGAGTGGTCACATCTTGTGCTAGTTGCGGCCTCCCTTGGAATCACAACTCCAGTCAGGCAGTGGCCATGTTGTGTTGCGCTGTGTTGTATATGGCTCAGCAGAGCAGGACCAGTGGCCAGGGCCACGCCTGGCCACCCTGTTGATCTGGCTCCTCTATACTGGGAGGTGGGGGCTCTCTTAAGCACCCCCTGGAGACTCTGTGCCAAGGAGAAAGCCATGTACTCTGGGGGGACCTGTCTAGCCCAGCCACTCCTCCTGCCACTGGAGAAGCTAGAAGCAAATGGGGAGGGGCCTGAGGAAAAGCCAGAGCTCAGCCCCCGCAGCACAGCCCAGGCATGAGGAACCCAGGTCCCCCATATTCCCATGCTGGCCCTGGTACGCTCCAGAGGTTCTGCTGGTCGCTTCTTGTGCCCTCCCCCATGCAGGGGGCCTGTGGAGTGAGCAGGCAAAGCCTCCTGAGGTGGGCCCTGTGCCCTCCAGCACAGACACATACCCTCCTACACTGTGCTGCACATGTCGGCGTTGGGCCTGCAACCCCGAGGTAGAGGGTCACTGTCTCTTGCCCAGTATGTCCCCTGGTGGCTGAGGCTCATGTGGATATGAGGAGCTACGTGGGGCAGGGCTAAACAATTACCTTTTCCTTCGGGGGATGGTGGCACAGGGCTCAGAAACCCTCTCTCCCTGCTGACCTGTCCTCTGGCTGGGAAGAGACAGCAGTCTCTCCCAGCAGAATGTAGGCCAATCCCAGGGGTAAACTGAGGCAGGAGAAGGATTTGCTCAAGGTCTCACACATCGTCATGGATATCAGACCTGCCTGCTGCCCCAGCCTAGTGAGGCTGGCCCAGGATGTGAGTGGAGCTTGCTGGTCAGTAGACAAAGGAGACAACCAGCGCACAGGGTTGCTGGCAGTCACAGTGACCAGCCTCCCCTTCACCATACACAAGCTCCAGGGAGCGTCTCCACAGGTGCTGCGTGGCACCCTATGCAGTGACACAAGGCCCCACACATTCTAGACATGAGGAGACAGACCCAGAGAGGAAGGGATGTGCTAAAGTCACAGCCAGGAATCCCAGAGCAGGGATTCACACTGTTAGTCTCAGGTTCACACAGATCAAGCCACAGACTCCTGTGAGCCATTCCTCTTGGGGTGGATGGGCTGTATTCTGCATCTGGACCCTGCTGGGTTGAGTGACATCAGCCAAACCTTGAGGCCTATGGACAAGAGCACCTCTTACCTCCCAGCCACACTGGGACAGAGGCAGGAAGGGTGTGCCAGCTCTGGCTGTGTAGTGAGGTGAGCAGTCTGTGGAAACCCACAGGAAATGGAGAGCAGTGGGATCCTGAGAGCTGCACGTGGCCTTCCCCCATGGCTGGGCGCTCCAGGCAGAGCCACCAAAACACCCCAATTCCTTCCCTCTGAAGTCCAGGGAACATGCCAACCTCACTGAGGGCAGTGTGAGCTGGAAGGGCTTGGATGTCCAGGCTCAAGCCCAGAGGGGGAAAGATTCTGCGGTGGACACTGGCACCCAGTGCCCTGGACCACCCTGTCTTCAGGGAGGAAGTGGTATCTATTTACAACTTGGCTCAGCCAGGTGGCACCTTGTCAACCAGAACCGAGCCCGCGGCGCCCACTGCTTCCTGTGAGGTTCTCACGGCTCCTTGGTTGCATGTGAGAACAGAGGCAGGGTGTGCTGAAGACACCCTGGCAGGATGCGTGGCCCCCACAGGAGACCTCCCCACCCTGTCTGCAGATGAGGCCCTAGGATTCCTCGGCCCTGCCTGCCTGCTATGCGCATGCCCTCAAGCCTTTACCTAGTTCACATGCACAGTTAGGTTCCAGGCATGTCTGGTGAGGCCCACACAGAGCTTGTCAGAAACAGAAGCCAGGGGTCTGGCTTCTTTGGAAATCTGAAAGACCGATAATCAGAGGCTGGCATCCCACAGGCAACAAACAGCAGTGCTCTACTGCCTGGAATGCAGTAGGAGGCTTCCAGTTTGCCACACTCCCCCAAATTCTCTACACCAGGCTTCTTTCACTCCACTGCATTCCCCACCTGCTGCCCTACATGTATCTAGATCTGTTACCCTGCCATAAAACTTGGGCTGTCTGGGACTGGAACCCCAAGGAACAAGTTACTTGGGCCACGAAGTCGTCCTCTCCTCAGTCCTCGCCTCTTACTTAGGTGCCTGCTCTGCACTGGTGGCACCTGTGTTGACTCCATCATCCTATTATAATTGCTCCAGGGGCAGGGGCTAATGAGGCCTCCCTGCCTCCCTTCCCCACAAAACCAACACCAGCTAAGAGGCCACAGTGTTCTGAATTCCTTAACTTCCTCATCTTGACCTTGACCTTGGTGTGACTTCTGAATAACCCCTCAGAGCCTCGGTTCCCTCATCTGTGAAGTGGGGGTGAGCCAGGCCCCTCCGAGGCAGCAGTGGAGGTCACTGGAAGACATGGCTGGGCCTGGGCCTGGCCCTCTGCAGATGCCCAACCTGGTTGGGTAGGGAGGCTGACACTGGATCGAATAAGCAGTGGACCCAGTGGGAGTTTGAGCTGAGGTGGGCAATCAAATGCGGCAGGTGCTGGATTGGCTGGGTAGGTGGATGGGGCTGCAGCTGGCCAGGCCCTCAAGGCTGGCTCTCTGGAGCAGGGGGAAGGCTCCCAGCCTTCAAGGGAAGCCACCCTGTGCTCACTGTCTGGGGACGGTGAGCTGGAGCCAGGCCCATATATCTCAGGGGGGCTCTCCCCAAGGGGCTCTCACACCCAGCCAGGCAGCTAGGGACCAAGCACCAATGGGTACCCTGCAGAGTTGCCCGTGTGGCTGTGCCAGTAAACAGGTAACAAGGGACTCTGGATTCACCAAGGATGCTGACCCAGTGTGTATCCCCCCAAGCCTGCCCTCAGGCCTCCTTCTCCAAGCCCACAGGATGCTCTGTTTATGGTATCTGTAGTAGTGACAGTCCCCAAGATTCCTCCCCTAAGGATCTGGCAGGAGGACTTCAGACCCTTTAGCTCCTTTGGTTTTCAGAGCTGACTCTGGAGGCTCAGGGAGGCTGAGTGGCCTGCCCAGGTCAGAGCCAGTGTCGGGAGGTCTCACTCCCAACATGTGATTGTTAGTCCTTGCTGCCTGCTTCAGACCCCACAGGTAGCCAGGGCCTGCTCTAACATGCGGTGGGTTGGGGTCACCTAAAAGGCTCACTTTGGCACAGGGACAGACCTGCCGGGGGGCTGGGGATGTGGCTTCAAGCAGAGGAGCCTGACAGCTGTTCATAATATTTTGATAAAAACACGTTGAGCACCTGGTGTGTGTTTGGATTTAAAAGAGCTGGCCCAGCCCCTCACAATGTGAGCTCCAACCGCCAAATCCCCCCCTGGAAGCCTGCCTGCACCCCACCCAGAGCACAGGGCAGAGCGCCCTCTTCAGGCCTCCCTGGAAAAGTCACCCCATTGGCTTCCCTTCTCGGGTCAGACGGCACAGGACAAGGAGACCTTGTCTAGCCAGGCAGAGCCACAACTTGCACACCCAACCTCGGAGTGCTTATGAGGTGGCCCAGGAGAAGGTGGTGCTACTTGCAAGGCACATGGTGATGTTATTATAGGACAGAGCCAGAGCAATTTATAGAGGTGATCCAGAACCACAGAAAGGAAGAAGAGAAATATTTCCACCAAAAGCCTGAAAATTTGAGCAGAAAAAGTATAGCTTGGAGTTCCCTGGCAGCTAAGGCAAAAAGGAAACCAGATGGGAAGCAGAAAGCTCTTTAGGAGGAACAACCTTCCCAGCAACACAAATGTGGATGTGAGGGACATGCATGGCCTAATATGACAGCTGAGGCTCCCGCGGAGGCTCTGCCAAAGCTCAGAAGCCATTCTCTCCAGAGAGCAGATCCCTGCCTATCTGCTATGCATATAAACTCTGAGGAGTCTGCATGCAAGACAGTGGTTCCTAGGCTCAGCTGGCTCAGCCTGTTCCCTGGACCTCCTAACACCTGGCACGGCTGGGCACTTCGGTGTTCACTGAGGCATCTCCATTGCGTTCCAGCCTGGCCACCCCTGATTTGGAACAGTCTCCACGGACTCTGACGTCTCCATTCCCAACACCAGGGGTGCGCTATCAAACCTCCATCTACCTCCCTCCCTCCCCCAATCCGTGGTGTGCATGCCTACCGCAGAGAGTGCTTGGGCAGAGGCAGAGGCAGGCTGTGGTCAGCAGGCTGGGGACCCTGGCGCAGCACAGGCAAGCTGGCGAAAATCCAGGAGCCAAGTGGTGTTTTGGAGCTGCGGTTAATGAGCTGTTGTGGGATTTTATTGTCCCTCCCAATACCTCACACTCCCCTCTCTGAGGATGCCTCTGTAGTGGGATGGCTGGTCCTTTCTCTCCCTGGCAGCTTGCTGGATTGCCCTGTTCACTCATCAGGGACTGGACCAGCACAGAGGAAAGGATCAAGGCCAGTCCACCTCCAGGGCCTGCGCCGCGCTGAGCTCCGGGCTCTAGAACTCATTCCAGGGCCCTGAGATGGCAGAGGGTACAGCTCCTCAGTGGGGGAGGACACACCCCATGGCAAGGGCCAACCCGGCCCCTTTAAATGAGATGAAAAATGAAAATTCTAATGTGGGTTCCGAGCACTAATGTGCTCCACTGTGAGGGTCCCGAGTTAATCACCTGTCACTTCCTAAGCTAACACAGTCTCTAGAGCTAGTGGGATAGCAGAAGAAATAATACCGAGCTCGTTCACGACCCCCACCATCCCCAGAGACGTGGGTCTGACTCCCACCCACCTCCTCATGTGCAAAGGAGGTGACAGGTGCCGTAGGCCCTCACCGAGGCCTCCAGGGAGACAGGTCGGAAGGCTCTGGATTCCTCACAGCCTGGGTGAAACCCCACCCTAGCAAGTGACCCTTCCTTCTATGTCACACGGATGCAGGACTAAATGAGATGATGGGTGTTCAGCCCACAGGCAGTGGTTAGTGACTGGCTCATGCCTGTATTGGGTGGCCTGAGGGGGCAGAGGCTGCACGTGACTCTACTCCCGCCCTCCTCTTCCCCACAAGTGCACACAGATAGCATTTCTATTGGAGACAACTTGACAGTCAGTGTTATGATCTACAGAAGGGACCATGCTCTTCAACCCCACTCCTGGAAATCTTCCCTGAGATTTAGTTCTAAAGAGATCTTATACAGAGTCTGGCATGTGACACAGTCTCAGTTCAAGTTTGCTGCACTGAAGGAAAAAAGCAATGAAGCATGATAAAGATGTTCCCGACAGGGCTGTTCGCAACACAAAGCAGCAGCCCAGGTGCTCACCCTGAGGGGAGTAACTCTGGTAAGGTATACATGCTCCATAAAGTACTATGTAGCTATAAACAATGATCAGGGGAAATGGAGGGAAAGGAGAGTTACAGAGTTATGTATTCAGGTGACCATGGCTGCAGGAACAGGAAATAGACAGCTGTCCAAGCTTGGTGGGTAACAGGCAGAACCTATTCTTCAGTGAGTCCCTGGAGCGGCCAGCGACAGTGGTTTAGGAATGTACGTGATGCTAGCAGCAGAGTTTCCAGTTCTGTCCTACAACCACTCCAAACAAGCCATTAACACAAATAAAAGTCAAGCTTATTCTCCAGCCCAGCTAGATTCAATGAGGGGCATGGTGACTACTCCTGGGCATGGTAGCTTGACAGCTGGGGAGGGAGCATTTATACCAGTGCTGGCCCTGGGGCCAAATAGTTGGCTGGACATGGCAAATGCCACCTGCTCTGCAGACCGTATCAGTTAGTCACAGAACAAGGGCCAGGCTAGGCCAGCTGAGGTAACCCTGGGCCAGCAACATGCTGATGTCACAAACTCCACCTGCAGACCAGTCCCTCTATGTAGCCACTAGCTGCCAGCAGATGCCACATGGGTTCCAAACACACCACTCTCTGGATACAGAACTCATGGGTTGGCCCAATGCAACTATGGTGGCAACTTGCTGGTGGCCACCTGGGGAAGGTGTCACATTGCATGCCCCTGAGAAGATGCAGGAAAAGGACTTGCTCAGGTCACAGAGCCAAGAGGAACCATGGGGAGGGGAACCAGTGTGACTTTAATGTCAGAAACAAGCAGAGAGAAAGGAAAATCAGCCCGCTCTGTCTTTAGGGGGCAACCCTTCTGGTTTAAGTAAGGAAACTGATGCCCAGGGAGCACAGAGGCTGCCTGGGCCCACGGAGGCCAAACCGAAACCCAGTGGGGGATGAGAGCCTGGCCCTGACCAAGGGGACTGTCCCAGCCACCTACCAGGCATCCAGGCCTGAGCAGAAGGGGACCATGTGGCCCCCTCTGGGAATTCCGTGCAGAAGCTTACACAAGGCCAGGGTGGGGGAGATGGTCCTTCCTAGTGTCTCTAAACAGATGGGGAAACTGAGGCAACTCAGAGGAAACCAGTGTGGAGGCTAGCACACTTCCCAGTATTTACTTAGCACCTTTCACCCCGGGTTCCCCGAAAAGCTGACTGAGCCACCGCATTAATCACATGCCAGACAAGTCACCTCGTAAATCATCAGAGCAGCCTGGTGAGGGGCCATTCATCCTGGCCCTAGGGGACGCCAGCCTGCCCCGGGGGTGGTGTGCCCCACACTGGGCCAATTGTGCCCACAGGGACCCCATCCAAGCTTCCCTGGCTCCCAGCGGGTGGCCGCGCCCTAGATGGTTCCTAGACAAATCTTGTTTTCTTCAGTTTTCATCCCCGGCCAGGGAGCCAAGCTGCTCCTCAGTACGTTTACTCAACGCTGCTTTGATTTTCCTCAAACCCTGGCCTGCCCCTTCGCTACCGGGAAGCCATAAACCAGGCCGAACAAGCCTGCCCTGTGCCCCCGGTGAAGGACTAGAGGCAGCTCCGGCGATTCCCACCTACCCTATCTGCTGCCTGCCGTGCGTGGGGAGGATGGCTGTTAGGGTCCCGTGACCCTCAGGAGGGCCTGGGAGAGATGGGAAAACTGAGGGATACAAGGGGGATGCTGGAGGTTGACAGTAATCTGGGGTCAGGATTCTGGGGCCCAGGTTTTCCATATCTGGAAAACTCAGTGACTCATTCCTCCCTTTGTCCTGCCCTAGCGCCTAACACCGACCTTTGGGTGGCGCCAGTGAAGCTCAAACTGCAGCCAGTGGCTCAGTGTATCTTAAGAGTGACAAGGGTGACAAGGAGAACAGGGCCTCCCTCAGCAGGGTGCTGCTGATCCCTGACCTGGGGAGCAGGCTCCACGCATCTGCTGCGCTCTTCCTTCCCCGCCTCTCAGCCTAGTCATTGCCAGGACCTCACAGTGCCAGCGACTGTTCCCCTCCTGTCCTAACATTTGATTTCGTGACATTACTTTCATATTTTCCCATATAAATTTGGGCACTAGGGGCTGGGGATATAGCTCCGTGGCACAGCGCCTGCCTGGTGAGCACTAGGTTGTGAGCTCAATCCCTGGTACCAGAAAAAAAAAAATCTGAGCACTAGATTATCTAGAACACATAGAGAGGTGGAGAGAAAGAAGGAGCAAAGCTGATGAAGCTGCTAGCATCATTAATTGTCCCTAAACAAAATTCTTCAGTGACAAAGTCCAATTTCCTCCTGGACAGGCCCCTTCCTCTCTCTGGATCTCAGAACCCACACTGACTTTCTTCTAGACCTGAAGTTGTCTTCCTCTGCTTCTTGAGTCCCAGGTTTTCAGAAGAAAATGGGGAAACTGAGGCAGGAGTCAGGCTGCCTAGTCCTGGGATCCCCTCATCTCCTCCATGGTCCCTGCTACAGATGCCCCTCTAGCCCCGGGCCCAGAATGGTGAACAAGCATAGGATAGTGCTGGGGTGGGTTTTGTCTTTTCTCTGGTCCCACCCTTCCTTCCTACTAAATGCTGGCTCAGGATCTTCAAGCCAGCCCCACTGCCACTGCACACCACACCGAGTGGGGAGCCCCCCAGCCCCACCGCCCCAGGAGTTAAGGCTGGACCCTGAACAGCACTGGAATACCCTTCTAGCCCTTGGTGTATTTGCTGCAGACTCCTCACCAAATGGGGGGCTCCTTTGGGTACCCCATAAAAGCAACCCTAGGCACAGGATTTCCTTAGTTTGGGGCCACTGAGCTTCACAGGAGAATCCTGGTCTCAGGCCCCAGGGCAGGTGAGACCTCCTCATCTGGGCCAGGGAGCCTCTTTCTTATGAAGAAGGCTGGTGACTGCTTTTCCTAATAACCACGGCCCCTGGTCCCTTCCTGCGTATCACAGGGCCTGGTCAGCGCCAGGGGCCGTTCTGTCCCATCGCAGTGCACTCTACCAACTGGCCTTAAGTTTTGTGGATGTGGGAACAGGCTCACAGGGCAGCCCTGGGCCTTTATCTCCTCATGGTGGAGCGTGGGGTGGGGGGTGGGTCAGGCATGCTGTGGAGGTTGGGGAACCCACAAGAGGGATGCTATTCTCGTCTCCTGGAGCCACTGGCCCGGAGCGACACGTCCAGTTCCCACTCCCCAGGAGGAAACCAAATTCCCTAATGGATCACCAAGTGACTGTCTCAGGACAGCCTATAGATGGTCACCATCACCAGGGCCCCTGAATCAGACCTCGATTCAGATACCTGGGTCAGAATGTGTTCTCCTGGGGGAAAGGCTGCCCTGGCTTGTACCCTTTGTCCTCTCACCCTCAGGAGACACAATGCCAAATCCAAAAGCAACAGGGGACAAGGTGGGGATATGAACACAGAGAGGGATTATTAACTGAGCCAGGGTGTTGGAACACCGTGGGCCTCAAGAACAACATCAGCAAAGACAGCCAGCAGCAGCCCAGCCCATGAGGAAGGCTCCAGCACTTTCCCGGGGACACAGTGGAAGCCGCTGTCTGGCAGCTGAGGGGCCCTTTCCTTTGCAGACCTCTGCTAAAGCCACTGCCTGTTTTGTAAACCCCCCCACCCAAGTGTTCCTGGTCTTTGTTTCCCATTTAATGTCATGTGTTTAGGGAAGGGAAGGAAAGGGAGACAGAAACAGCAACAGGAAGAGGAAGAGAGACACACTGAGAAAGGGAGAGACAGAGCGAGAAGAGAGAAAAAGAGAAGGAGGGAGGACAGACGGGAGAGGGAGAGAGAGAAAATGAGTGAACAAAGTGTTTGCATTCTTCTCTAGAAATAATAATGATAGATTAAAAACCTGCAAAGTCAGTCAACTGTACATCTATTTTACTAAGGGAGGGGGTGAGGTGGAGAGAACTTTCCTGAAAGGACTTGGCCTTGAAACATGAAGTCAAACAACTAGAATTGGCAGGCAGACAGCTCCCGAGCCCCACCAGCCTGAAGACCCGCTGGCCCAGTGCGGCTGAACAATGCGCTCATTGAAAGCGTAGCTGGCCAGAGCACTCCAGCACGCAGGGGGCCTTCCTCACTGTGCGCCCCGGGCATCCTACAGCCCAAGGGAGGCCAGCAGGCCAGTCTGAATGTGGACAGGAAAAGGTCTCACTCCGAGTCACTAACACAGCAAGAAAGTCCCAGAGAATGGGAACTCAGGGGGCCAATTCCCAAGTAAATCTGGGGTGGGAGAAACTTTGGTATCTCGATCTTCCCACTCAGCCTGGTTCCTGTGCTCACACCTGTGAGTAGTGCAGCTCCTGCGTGACCCCTGTCCCTGTCTTCATCTGTGATCCTGCTGCAGACCTGTGGGTTCGGGAGCTGTACCTAAACAACTCCGCAGTTGGGCCTGTGTCACCTTCTTAAAATCAAGTTTTAATTTTTGCTTTCGGTGATAGTTAAGATGTTGGGCAGAGTGCTCAGTTTACTCCCATAATCAACAGCTTCTATGCATGGAGCAGATATGAAATAAGGACCTGTGATGCATGCTCTCAGTGGGACAGAAGTCCCACCGACCAGTCACTCACAGGCTCAATCTTTAAGCCCTGAGTGGCTGTGTGCGGGAGGAGCCTGACACCTCTGTGAAGACCATCCCCAAAGCTCTCTGAACCCTTTTGGTGGCAGGAACAAGGTTGTACAAGGGTTTGGACAAGGCTGGCCAGCAGTGCTGGCTTTGTGGGTGACAGGTCTGTTTTCTCTCATGTGGTCTAACAGAGAAGGGCCACTAGATGACTGCAGAGACCTCGTTAGTTGCACTGTGGAGAAGAGCTTGATTTATAAATGCTCTACCAGTTACGAATACGCACGCCTTGCTGGCTGCACAGCTGGCCAAGGGAACGATGTCTGGCTTCCCTAACCTTTGCTCTCCCTTCATCAGTGACGCAGGCACAGTGCAGCAGGGGTGCCTTGACCCCCTTAGAGAGTGGCCCACATCTCTTCCCAGCATCCTTCACCTCTTGTGGCAGATGAGGGAAGGGACAGGGAGACGGAGTAGGGCTGGTGTCTCCATGGAAGCTAGCCACAGGGGATTGTGTCCTCTTCAGGCTGTTGTCACGTCAGGTCCCAAGGAGCCGGAATCCACTGATATGGACATATTTGTGTGGATATTCGTAGAAAGGTATCTTTTTTTTTTTTTAAATTAAAAAGCATAGAAGGCTGCTCCAGAGAGCAATGCTCGTGTCTTTGATCCCTCATGAACACTGCCAAGGTGCTGACAGAGGTTGCTCCCAGGCCTGCCATGCCCAGCCAGAGGAGTGAGAACTGGCATGGACACTGACTGCCAACTCCTTTTTGCTCTGGCTGGGCTGTGCTGCTGCTGGCTTGCAGACACCCAGTCCCCAGTCACAGCTGGCTGAGACCACGGTCCTGAGGCCAGGAACACACATGCCTGGCTTGGGATGATGTGTCCCAGAACCTTATGAAGTCTAAGTCTGTTCTCCAGATACTTGGACCCCTTTTGGAGGAAGCAGAGTAACCCTAGGACATTCTGAAGAGCATCGGACTTGATGGTATCACCATCATATCATTGAGAGTTCCTGCTGTGTGGCATTTCTCATGAGAGTGGAATGGCTTCTTCCTTTTCTTTTCTCTGCAGCCTGCCCAAGAATTTTTCTTTATCCATTGCTCACCCCATGTTCTTCAGAGACTAGAAACACAGTTCTCTCTGAGCCACACTGTACACACAGTCCCAGGGCTGTCGTAACGCAGCCATGAGCAAGCACTTATGGGTGAAGTTAGTTAATGTCCACATTCTTAGACCAGTTTTACCCCCAGGAAGGGTCCTTGTGAGAAGATAGATTAAGTGGGCTGCAGGCAGTGAGAAAATTTTCCATGGGAGAATACAAATGAAGTGGGCTGCAGGCAGGGATGTATGGCTGGCTCACACCAGCTCTTCAAGCTGACTGAGTGTCTCTCTCCAAGTTTGAGTTCAGAACCAGAACACTGCAGTTCCAAGTCAGCCACAGTGACAGCATTTACACTACAGAAATCAGCAAGTGCTACAGACCGGATCAGGAATATGCCCAACCTGGGACAACTGTTTGAACTTGATAATCCCCAAATTCTTTTTAGTTAAAAACAATTGCACATGACAGTGGTTTACAAACTCACATACATACACCTGTGTTCTCAGAAGCACAGCAAGGCAATTTTCAAGATAATGACAATAAACCTAATTACCATGAATGCATTTACTTTAAAAATTTTGTGCGCCATTAAAATTGATAACAGAAAGGCAGAGGTTCCCAAGAGGTCAGAAACCCTGTTCCTGCCTGTGGGCTTCTGCCTGCTATTTCCCTGCCGGAAAGGCTCTCCCTTGTGTCTGCCAAACAATATGCCTGTTCCTCCCAGTTCAGCTCAGACCTTACCACCTCTGTGGAGCCACACTGGACCTTCGTAAGCTCTGCTGGCCACCACCTTCACTAGGCAATCTCGATTCTCAGTGTGGCGCTGTGAGTCCCCAGGCCAGCCTGGCTATGCCATGGTCTGTTCCCCATGAACCTGGAGACCCTTCAGGGTGGGGCCCACCTTGCTTGCATTTTTAATGGAGCATTGTCTACACTACATTAGGTTTGGGAGTAGGGGCCATTTCCCCTAATCCTGCCCCCATGCCAGGGAGGAGCGATACTGAGTATGTGGAGGTCATTTCGGGCTTTTCTATTCACTGGCCCATTTCCCAAAGTGGGACTTACTGTGTTGACCTTCCCCTCCCCCTACCCACCAGTCACAAAAAGAAAACAGAGCAGGGAACATCCACAACATCTGGACAGCTGTGTGTGTTGGGGGGTGAGGGGGGCAGGAACCATCTGCACTCAGCTGCTTCCCTACCTGGGGCCTTCAACATGTTAGCCTTGAGATTAACTAAGAAAAACGTACTCTAAGAGGTTATAAAACACATCTAACAGGAATCCAATTCAATTTACAACAGCATAAAGAGATTAAAATACTCAGTAATAAATTTACCAACAGAAGGGCAAGGCTGATACTCTGAAAAGTACAAAATACTGTTCAAATAAGTCAAAGAAAATCCAAATAAACAACAACAACAACAAACACATTCATCGGTACTCTCTGCTCTGGACTGAACATCCCCAAAATTCACATGCTAACACCTAATTGTCAGTGTATGTCACTTTTAAAAAGGAAGTGATCAGTGACTTTATAAAAGCATTTGAGGGAACAGCACCTGCCTCCTTCTCCCCTTCTGTTTCTTCTACCCTGTGAAGATACAGCAAGCAGCACCATTGTGGAGGCAGAGAGAACCTCGCTCACCAGACACTAAAGATGCTGAGGCCCTGACTGGATTTTTTACTTTCCAGTACTGCAAAGAAATAAAATTCCATCCTTTAAAAACTATTACAGTCTCAGGTATTTTGTTATAGCAGCATGAGTAGCCTGAGATACTCCCAAATTTGAGCTGCAGATAAAATACAATCCCTCTAAGAATCCCAGCTGATTTCATAAAAATTGACAAATTGATTCTAAAATTCTTATGAAATTTTAAAAGGCCTAGAGCAGACAAAACAATTTGGAAAAAGAAAAAGTAGGAGGATTCATTTTCAAAACCTGATTTCAAAACTTACCACAAAGCAACGGTAATCAAGTTGGTGTAGTACTTGTAATATGGTCCAATGGAATAGAATTGAGAGCCCAGAAGTAAAATCTTGAGTGTTAGGTCACTGAATTTCAATAAGGACACCATTCAAAGGAGAACGAGTGTAGTCCGTCCCACAAATCATGCTGGACAACTAGATAGCCACACAATAGAAGAAAGTTGTACCCTTACCTCAGATTACTCAAAATTAAATTAGAATTAAAAATGGATTAATGTGTCACAGGATGCACAGGTATGACAACAAAAGTATTAGCAACAGCCGGGCAATGGGGCGCATACCTATAATCCCAGCACTTGGGAGCCTGAGGGAGGAAGGGAGGAGGATCATTGCAAGTTCGAGACCAGCCTGGACTACAAAGTGAGCTCAAGGCCAGCCTGAACTGCATAGCAAGACCCTGTCTCAAAAAAAAAAAAAAAAAAAAAAAAAAAAAAAAAAAAAAAAAAAAAAAAAAAAAAAAAAAAAAAAAAAAAAAAAAAAAAAAAAAAAAAAAAAAAAAAAAAATATATATATATATATATATATATATATATATATATATAAAACAAAGGAAAAAATAGATAAACTTGGCTGTCAAAAAAAACTTTTTTGTTTCAAAGCATAACTCAGAATGGGAAAAAATATGTGTTGTAAATCTGGTAAAAGTTTTATATCCAGACTATATAAAGAACTCTTAGAACTCAATGATAAAAAAGACAACCCAATTTAAAAATGGGCAAAGGAAGATGTAAAAATGGCCAATAAGCACAAGAAAAGATGTTTGACATAAGCAGTCATTAGGAAACTGCAAAGTAAAGCTCAAATGAGATACAGACCAGGCTGGCTAGAACAGAAAGGCCAGGTAGTAGTGTTGGTGAAGACCTACAGAAATCAGAACTCTTACTACTGGTGGGAATATAAATGGGTGTGACCGCTCTGGGAAACAGTTTGGAAATTTCTGAAATGATTAAAAATAGATACCGTATGACCCAACAATTCCTATGCCTCGGGTGTATACCCAAGAGAAAGGCAAACCAATGTCCACACAAAAACTTGTACATGAATCCTTATAGCAGCATTACTCATGAGAGCCAAAAGGCAGATACCACCTAAATGTCGACCAACAAACAAATGGATGAAAAACAAAAGCCTAAAACAAAATGGATGGAAGTGAGGCAAACATTCTAAAACTGACTGGTAGAAATGATGTGTGAGTATAATGAAACAATGAATTTTAAACTTTAAATGTATGAATTATATGATTTATGAAACTCAAAGGAAACTTTTCTTTAGTACTAGGGCTGAACCCAGCCCATCACATGGAGCTACCTTCCTTCTTTCCTCTCCTGTCTCTGTCTGTCTCTGTCTCTCTGTCTCTCTCTCTCTGTTTTCAGACGTGTCTTGCTAAATTACCAAGTTGCTCAGGCTGGGCTTGAACTTGGGATCCTCCTTCCTCACCTTCCCAGACTGCTGGTGTCTTAGTTACTTTCTCTTATTGCTGAGATGCAATACCTGACACACTCAAATTAAAGGAGGAAAGGTTTATTTTGGCTCACAGGTGGTAGAGGTTTCAGTCCATAGCCAGCTGGCTCCAAGACCGGGCGCCATAGCAGAGGAGAGCTGCTTATGGCATAGCAGACAGGAAACAGAAAGATCAAGGGAGCAGGGAGAGAGACATACCTCCTCTGACCAGGCTGGACCTACCAACATCACATTTAGCTATAAATTCATCAGTGGACAAGCCCACCATTGAATATAGTGCCCCTATGATCTAGTCACCTCCCCACTTACAAGCAGATGAAGTGTTAAAGAGACATCTAGCTTTAAAGTGTAACGGCTGGGATTATAGGCATGAACCACCATGGTCAGCTTCAACAGAGCTTTAAAACACACGCACACGGGCGCACGCACACACATGCATGAACACACATACATAGGAACTGATAAAAGCAAATGTGGAATATGGACGCTAGGTGTGGTGGTGCACACCTGTCATCCCAGCACTCTGGGAGGCTAAGGTAGGAAAACCCACCTGGCAATTCAGCAAGACACTGTCTCAAAATTTGAAAAGTAAAAAAAGAGCTAGGCATGTAGCTCAGTGTAAAAGGCCCCATCATGGTTTAGGTCTCAAATGGCTCCCAAAGCCGCATGTGTTTGGAAGGTGACCTGGTCATGGGGTGATACGGCTGACTTACTGTGACGAGGTGGGGTTTGGTTGGAAGAGGCGGGTCACTGGGAGCATGGCCTGGAAGAATGGATCTCCCTTCACTCTGAGCCTCCTGACTTGCGGTGATGCGCTGAGCAGCTTTTCCTCTGCTACGCCCTTCCGTCATGCTTTTCTAAGGAAAGCATGGCTACAGACTGAAAAACACGAACCAAAATAAACTCCTCGTCCTCCTTTAAGTTGGAGATGTTGGGCATCGTGACTTAGTGATGAGAATGTGACCAAGACGGGCCCTGTGTTCAATCTCCGGTACTAACAACAACAAAAATAAATACAAGGCAAATATGCAAATCAACACAGCAGAGGTGGCATTACGAGTCAGTGGGGAAGAACAGACTATTACAAATGCGTTATAATAACTGGCTGTCTATACAGGAAATCAAATCAAATCTCCATCTCACATCATGCAAATCACATTCAAGAAGACTTGGAACCTACATGTTTAAAGAAAAACTTTAAAACTTCTGAAGGAAAACATAAAAGAACATCTTAATTATAATCCAGGGAAGAAAAAATTTCTTAGACAAGGTAGAAAACTCACAAACCATCACAAAATGATGACATTTCAAGAATAATTATATTTCAGATTAAAGCTTTTGTTCCGTAAGACATCAATAAACAAGGTAGAAAAACAACCATAGAATGGGAGTAATCTTGTGCCAGTTATAACTGATCGAGGAGGAGGAGGAGGAGAAGAAGGTAGCATCAATGGCAAACCAACAGGCATCCTACAGTGAAGTACACAAACAGGAGGCAGAAATGGTTACCAAACATTTGAAATGGTGCTTGAGGGGCTGGGATTGAAAAGAAAAGAAAAGGAAAAGGAAAAGAAAAGAAAGTGTTCAACCACACTAACAATGTGGAAAACTCAGGTTATTTAAAACAAGGTATCGTCATACATTTTTCCAATTAGGAAACATTTAAGAAGTCTCACTATACCAAGAATTGGCAAGGATGCAGAAACACGGGACTCTTTCCCACTGCTGGGGGGCGGGCCACTGCTGGGGGGCGGGGCGGGCGGAGTGTGAAGACTTTGGCACGGTCAGTGGGCGCTACCTAATTAATAAAAGGGAAGGTGTCTGTTCGCTGGAGCCAGCTCTTTGGCTTAAGCTGACCTTACTACTTTTGTATCAGTTGTGCTCAACTTGCCTAAGAAAGGAGGAAGTTCCTAGGTCCTGGAATCAGAGCCACCTAGAAAGCCCGAGAGAGCTGCATAATGAATGAGCTCACCAGGGGGTGTTATTCTTCAGCAAGTTTGGGGAAAACTGCTATTAAAGAAAACCTAGCACATTTGCACAAGGACACGTGTCCAACTCTGTTTGCTGTGGCATGATTTATACTCATGAAAAATTGGAAACCACCCACATGTCCATCAACAGGGGCCTGCAATATAAATTGTGGGAGAGCCATCCATTAAAATACTGCAGTGAAACCCTGGCCTCCTTCCTGGCATGCTGAAATGCCGATTTCCATAGGCAGGCCAGGCCCCGCAATGAATAGGTGCTATGTATAGTTCCCCCTTTGGCGCCGCAGCATGTGAGCACCGCTGAGGGAAACTGGACGGCATTCAAGGCCGTGATTCTTCTGCCTTCCCAGGAGTTTAGTGTTTGCATCAAGAGGCAGAATGACTCAGACTTGCCAGCCACAGTGGTAGGGCCTCCCTGCCACAGTCAGAGGACATCTAAAACACTGGTCTGGTGACACGCCCCTGGAGGAAGGGTAGCGGGCAAACACCTCAGGGAATGCAGGACACTGCTCCCCATGTCAGCAGTGACAGTGCTGCTGAGGCTTGCCTTGTAGAGGCGCCCTGTGGACATCCTATGACAGTGATGGGGCAACTGTAGGAGCTGGGGGTGGAGGGGAAGGTGTCTCAGGAATATTAGTCTAAGCCGTCCCAGCGGCTCTTGTCCAAGTGACACCCCCATTACTAGTGGTCCCCTATATACTTAGTCTAGGCCAGTGGTGGCGAACTTTGGGCATGTGTGCCACACGGTGCTATTTGTACCACTGAAAGCTCTAGAAGTTCACCATCACTGGTCTAGGCCTCCGAACACACTGATAGTACATGATGCCAAAGCCCCAGGAATGCTAGAAACTTGTGCCAAGCTCAGAACCAAAGTTTAGAGCCACTAGTGAGTACCCTGGATGGCAGGCTACACGGGTGATGGGCTTTAGGGGAAGAGGACAGAGACTTCAACAGGTGCCGCTGTGACTGCCAGCGTATGGTTCTCTTGGTCAGCAGCTGTGCCTGGGTCCCTTCAGGGCTATGCCACCATGACCCCTGGCACATAGGTACCTGGATCCCGACAGAGCCCAGGCATGTCCTTCCCTCCACCTGCCCGCCTCACCGTGTTATCCTATGGCCCCCGGCACCCTGGGCCTTCCCATCAGACCCTGTCTTTCAAGCCTGTCTGTCTGTGTCCCAGTAATTGTGCTCTGCAATTCCTCAGAGCAGATGTTCTGACTTCCCCAGTCCTGCCGTGTCCCCTGTGCTTAGCGGAACGCCGGGCACCTGAGACGTACTCAAAACTCTGCTGGAGCTGTGTGTGGGGGCACATTCCTATGATCCCAGCTCTCTGAGAGTCTGAAGCAAGAGGGCTGCAAGTTGGACCCCAGCCTGGGCAACTCAGCGACCTAAGAAGACCCTGTTTCAAAATTAAAAAAAAAAAAAAATTAAAAGGGCCGAGGATGTAGCTCAGTGCAAAGGCCCTGGATTCAAGGGCCTCTGGTATCATGCAAACAAACAAACAAACAAACAAATCTCCTGCTGAATAAACGAGTGAATGATGAACAAGCAGAGTGGCTCTGCTCTGCGCCGTCACTTGGGTGCTCACAGAGCTACTGGGAGGTGTTTCTGCGGCTACATGCTCAGCACACAGCCAGAAGCCCCTGTGTACAATCTGCTTTTCTCTACTATGCTTACAAGTGCCCCAGGAACCGGGTAGGAGTAGAGGGAGAGTACCTCTGGTGGTGACAACGTCCTCAAAGGGCTTGGGAGGGCTGTGAGAGGAGGAGCAAGCCAGGTGCAGGCTGGACTCTTGTCCTGGGAACTAGAGGCTGGGTTCTGGGCTAGGACCACTCTGGGGAGGCTTCTGGGGTCTCTGTGAAGCACCGTACTCTGGCCTTGAGGAGGAGTCTCTTTGCCTCAGTGATCTCTATGTGCTGGCTGTGACCAAGGCGGCCTGGTCCCACCATGGGGAGCTCAGAGCCTGGGGCCACTCATTACACATGGAGTTGAAGAACAAAACACGGTTTAGATGGGGACCATAATAGGTTCCAGTGCTGCAAGAGGAAGGCAGGGACACTGCCCTGAGCAAGAGCCATCACTGAGGGGACAATGCATGTATGCATATGTGGGCGGGGCAGGGCCAGGCACTGCCTCACCTCAGAGAAGTGACCACACTGTAACATTCTGAGGTGAGAAAGGCAAGGCTGGGTCAGGCTGTGTGTTTACCTGGCCGTCTGAAGAGGGCCTCACCTGGCCTGCCCAGTTGCGCCACAGGCCCTCAAAGGCTGAGGTGGATCCTCCGCAGAGTGTCAAGTGACAGTTTATGAAGCTAATTAATTTTTTCACTGGCTCAATAAAATCTCAGGGTGGGCTCATTGCAAGGGATATCTTGCTGCAAAGGAAAGGTTACCTGGGGGACAAGGATGTGAGCAGGCTGGCATTGGAGGTGCTGTCCACACTTAGCCACCCTTGCTGCCCTGGCCAGAAGCAGGGGACCTGCCAACTCACCAGCTCCTCCCACAGCTGAGCAAAAACCCTGTCGACAGCACCTATGGCCCTGTATGCTCCCTGCTCCACCAGCTCTAAACTGGGGAGGATAATGGTCCCTGCTGCCCAGCGTGTGGAGAGATTAACTGAGTCAGAGGCCCAGCAACAGCCTGAGCCTGTGAACACTTAGTTAGCATTCAGTGTCCTCACCTGCAGAAGGTGAAGACGAGGCCGTCCCTGTTTGATGTCCCACACTGGTTGCTGGGTGATGGGTCGGGCATCTGAGAGCACAGGACCACAGCCAGCCAGTCCCCTGGGACACTGCACGGAGACTCGGTGGTGTCTATGCTTGGGCTCAATGGGGCACAGGCAGAGCCTGGGAGAGCAGAGGACATGGAGGAGAGGGTAGAGGAGGAGCAGCGTTCTGCAGAACACTTAACAGTGGGCACTCCTCCAAGACAGGCCCTAGACAGGTACCACTGCCCTAGAGAAGCCACTTTGCCCCTCAGTCATCTGCTCAGGGAGGAAGGAGTTTTGTGTGCGCACATGCGGGGGTGACACCAGAGATCTCTGCAGCCCAGCAGGCCTGGCGGTGGGATGGGGGGGGTCAAAGAAGGCTGTGGATGGGGTCTGGGGTAGGCTGTGAAGACAGCCTCAGCTCACACAGCCACCCAAGCACACCCCTGCACCCCGCATGGCTTCCCACCTCACACTAGTGCTTTATGTGCTGCCTGGTTTTTAACGGATTCTTTTCTTTAAATACGTTTCTGGGAAAGCTGTATTTTTATTCTTGTCCTCCAAGGTGTTTTTTTTTTTTTTCTTTCTTCACATGCGTTTACTCCTCTAGGCAATAAAATCTCCACATGAAGTCATCTCCAGCAGCTAATAATCAAAACTCTGGGAGTTCAGAGAATAAAGCAGCTAAGAAAACCAGGGCTGAGTGCTCTGGACAAGGTGGAAATGACCAGTCCAGGTAGGACCCACATTTCCTCCAGCCTGCACCTTTGTGTCATGAACCACCGATGGCCAGGCAGAGCCCCAGGGTGTGTGCCCTGGAGTTCTTGGTGTGGCAAAGCCACCGTCCATGCCTGGCCCTGACCGCTGCTGTCTACCTGCCTCATCAGCCTTGCTCCCTTCTATGCCCAGTGAACAAGCTTACTCTTTATGGATAAATTGCACTTATTCCTAACAATGCCTTTGGGGAAGGGGAGGGTGCAGAGGACCAGGACACACGTTTGAGACACTGACAGTGCAGGGGATGCAATGGAGCAGGCAACACGGATGCCAGCAAAGTCTGGGGCAGGGGCAATGCTGTAGTAGTGGACAGAGGGGACAAGGGATAAGGAAAAGAGGGACAGAAGAGATCATCCCTGCTCTAAGTCATGGTCAGAGGCAGAGACACAGCAAAGGACCAACAGAAAGTCCCTGCCCGCAGGAACCTCACACTGCAGCAGAGAAATCAGGTACAGGAAGCAGCTTAGGACTGGTCCAAGAAATCAAGGGCTGATGCAGCCTAGGAAGGCAGAGAAAGCAGAGCCCCAAACAGAGGAGTGTGTAATAGACAGAACTGGGCCCCTGAAGACTCATGTTGAAGCTTGACCGCAGCGTGACTGTCTGGGGACATATGCATTTCAGCTATGTTGATGGTGTCCTCAGGGTTGGGACACGGTTGTGTGTTATTGGGCAGGACTCCTGATATGAAGCGAAGTGCCCTCTCAGTGGACCACCAGGAGCACGTGACATCCCATTACAGGTGACGCTGACCCGGATGCTTGGCCAAGACTGTCTACTGGGATTCTCCGTGGGACCTCTCCTACTGTCCCCTTTGTAACTGCTAGATGTTCGAGGGATACCAGATATTTGAGCAGATACTTCTAGGCTATGACAGATTCTGTTTCTGCTTAAACTTCCCAAGGGCTCTCTTGTGAAGCTGCCAGGTTTGAGATAAACAAGAGGAGTGAGGGGAGAGGTCAAGAGGGTGCTTATGGCACTGTCTGGAATTTGGGGCTATGGTGGGGGTGGTGGAGGCCAAGGTTGAGAGGCACAGCATGTCTGGGTTTAAGGTCACAGCTGCGCGGGACTCCCGAGGAGAGAGCGGAAAAGAGTGCAATGGTCCAGATTGCAAGTCCAGAAGGTGAGAGGCCCATGCAGGGAGACTGAGGGAGGCTGAGAATGACTGTCGTGAGGCACATGGCACCGTTTAGCAGGTGAAGTCTGGGAATCCCTTCTCAGTTTAAAACGACAGCCCTTCCCACTCTGTACTCCACCTGCAGTCCCCCTGCCTGCACCCCTATGCCCTCTGCTCTGCCCCTACATATCCCTTCTCATCCTCGTCAGATGCTGCCTCCTCCAAGGCCATTCCTGGTAGGATGTGATCATTCCCCTTCCCGGGCTCAGAGTGCTGATATCCTCAGCACTTTGGTTGTGCCCTTGGGATATCACAGTGCCAGTTACAGGTCCCTGTGAACTGATCGGAAGTTCCACAGCCTGATCACCCAGTGTTCAGCACACAGATCATCTCGTGAAGAAGAAAGTCAGTGACCATGCAGTGCAGTAAGGTCCAGGATCGAGGAGCCTGGACAGAGAGTCTCCCAGGGGGCTGCTGCCCATGGGACTCTGCTCCTGCTACATTCCTGCTGCCACTTCTCAGCAAACCGGCACCCTCGACGCTGCTGTTGGTTTGCTGTGGCTGTGTGCTGAGAGCATATGCCAAACACGACTTCCTGCTCTGTGTGGCAACAAATATTTTGGCAGATGGGTCTCATCTGCTTGTCTTTCGGGTTTCACACGTGTGCATGCAGACAACACATGATGGTTACAAGATGTAGCTCACAAGGTGTCGGGAGTTGCTGGCACTGGGTCCTGTGTCCCCTGCATCAGGCCAGGTGCAGCTGCCAGAGCCGGACGTGTCCACAGATGCCAACAGCAGGGCAGCACAGAGGCTTCCAGGGGCCTGTGGAACTAGAGGCTGTGTGTGTGTGTGGCGGGGGGAGGGTTTAGCTACATCTCAAACAGAAACTGGGACCCATGTAAGTCACAGCTTGAGCATGGGAATTTGCCTAGTCAGGAGGAGCACAGAGAAGCTGCCCAGCTCTATAGCTCAGCCTTGCTGTTCTTCTCTACAGTGTGGCTAGAATGGGCCAGGACTGGGAGTCCAAGGTACTACAATCCCAGTCCCACACAGTGGCAGTAAGGCGGTGGGGGCAGTGCTGAAGGACCCTCATCCGCTCTGTGGGATGGGGCCCTACCTTCTTGGGAACAATAAGGCAAAGGATATCCGTCTTTCAAGTGGTGTGTTTCTGGTGGCCGAGCAATCCCACTTCAGAGAATTTATTTTCAACAAATAATCAAAGAAGAAGAACAACAAAAATGTTTTGGGTGGAATCTAAACAAAAACAGATCACGAACAGTACTGACATGAGTTTCCTAGGTGTGAGCAACATCCTGTTGCATGCAAGAAGTGAACCAAAAACTGGGGGAAGGGGAGACAGGAATGCTGATTATCCTGGTAATCTTTCTGGAGACAGGAAGTTATTCCAAAATAAAAAGCTTATTTTTGAAAACACACACCTGCTTGTATATTTTCACAGCAACTGTTTTAAAACAGTGAAAACTAGAGACAACAATGCCTGGGGATTGGTGAGTACATAACAGTGTAAATGTGTCACAGATGTCCAGTGGCTGAGAATCACGCCCTGACCTGGGCAGCTTTATGGATTGGAAAAACTGATGCTGGGGAACCTGACACTTCTGATACGAGCTTATTAAAGTACAGTATATGTGTTTCTCTGCAAAAGAGCCTGGGAGATAGAAGTCAGATGGTGACCCTGGTGATTATCTCCAGGGAGTGGAAGATGACATCAACTCTACGGAGGTTAGGGTGGAGTGATCTGGGATGTGCCCAGGGGATTGGTGGGGCACACTTCTGGGTGTGTATGGGTGGGTTACGGAGGTGTGGTCCTGAGGTCTTGTCCCTTTCCCCTTCTTCTCTAACATGTTAGACTCTGCTTCCTGGCTGCCATCAACTAAGTGGTTTGCTGTGCCACACCCTCCTACCATGATGTTCCTGCCTTGGAGCTACCAACCATGTAATGAATCTCCTAAAACTGTGAGCTAAATTAAACTTCTCCTCTTTTAAATTGTGGGTGTTTGGTATTGTGTTCCAGCAAAGGGAAAGCTAATACACACTCTCTAGTGTCTGAATTTCTATATTCTCTGTACAAAGTGCTTTATTTGCATAAGCAATCACCACCTCTGTGTCACTGCAGAAGCCTCCTGACCCATCTCCCTGCTTTGGCCCTCACCCCACTGTGACCTCAAAAGCAGCAGCCTAAGGGGCTCTTCACACCTCACGGCAGGGCAGAGCTATCTTCTGTGTGAGACCCCTCTGTGGCCCAGCTGCCAAAGTGAGAGCCCCTTCTCCTCAAAACTCCCCCAACCTCTGCTCAAGCCTCCTGGACACTGTGCTATTTCTCCACCACCCCAGGGCATTGCAGTGGCTTTTCCTCCACTTGGGATACTCCTCCCTGGGAAATCTATACCATATCTCCTTCTCTGAACCACCATTCCTTTCAGGTCTTGGTCCAAACTCATCATTTGGCTCAATAAGATCCTCCTGCCACAGCCCACTTGTTTGACACTGTACCAGCACTCATGTCAGCTGGTCCTCCACGTCTATATCTGCTCACCTTCCTTACACTCATTGCTTATTGATCATTTTATTATCAATCGCTGTCAGCATGTGTGGTCTGAGCAGGGACCTCTCTAGTCACTGAAGCCTCCCAGGTACCCAGTATGGAGCTGGCACAGACTAGTTGCCCAATAAAGGTGGGGAGTGAAGATTAGGAGTAAAGGGCTCCATAGGAAGCCACAAAAACATGAGAAGAGGTCTATGAGTTCACAGATGAGTGCGTTACTCTTTCTATGAACGGGGCTCTGAACAATGGTGCTTTTGTGACATGCTCAAGACACCTCACAAACAGCTGTGTGAGCCAAGGTGCCAGAGGTTTACAGTCACTGTTGCTTGGCAGTTTCTGAAATGAAAGTACTAAGTGTAGCTTTTTTCTTTGCATATTCTGAACCAGTCTTGAAAAATACCTTCCCATTCCTCAAGAAGTTAAACATAAATTACTGTGACCCAGAAATGCCACAACTAGTCATATACCTGCGACGCTTGAAAATATATGTCCATGCAAAAACCTACATTTAATGTTCACAACAGCACTATTCACAATTGCTAAAAAGTGGAAATAACGCAAGCACCCATAGACTGATAGAGGATAAACCGCATGTGGTCTCCCTTACAATGAACTACTATTTAGCCACAAAAGTACCTACGTACTGATAAATGCTACCATACAGATGGGCCTTGCAGAGGTTATGTTGAATAAGAAGTCACAAAAAGATACATGAAACTTGCTTCTACTTATATAAAGTGTCCAGAACAACCGAATCCACAGGGATGGAAGCAGACTGGAGTTTCTAGGGGCTGAAGGTATGGGGAAATGGTGAGCAGTTGCTAATGGGGATAAGACTTCTTTTTGGAATGATAAAAATGCCCTGGAATTAATGGTGATGGTGCACAACTTTGTGAATATATTAAAAACTGTTGAGTAGTGTACTTGAAATGGAATTTTATGGTAAGTAAATTGTATCTCAATTAAAACAAATTTTAAGCCCCATAAGGTAAAACCGTTGATTCTGGACCAAGCCCAGTTTGTCTCCCACTTCACAGGTTCAAAACCTGAGTCATGGTAGGTGCTCAGCAGATCCTGGCTGCCCTAAGATACAGCGCTGTCTGGGCCGTGGCTATGGGTGAAAAGCACACTGTCCATCCAGTGGAGAAGACTGAGTCCACGGGGAGCTGAGATGGCTGGAGAAGGGCTAGGAGGGTCACCTGGGGGTGCAATGGGGGACAGAGAAGCCTTGTCTTCCTGTCTTAAGGGAACTCCCTGGAGGAGGTGACAGCTACCTTGAGACCTGAAGGGCAAGTGCCAGTTATCTCAGCCTGAAGCTATGCAGGGAATTTAGATTAAATCTTAATGGTAATCAAGAGCCACCAGCAGGCTTTATGCCAAGGAGAGGCTTGGTTAGCTTCACCAGTTAGCACTAAATTTTAAGCATAAATCAATAGTAAAAGGCTTTTTGCATGGGCTGAGAGGAAGATAAAAGGAGTAAGAGTGACCCAGGGGCTACAGGTCAGAGGGATGGTGACCTGTGGGAGTCAAGGGTGGGAGTGACTCCCTGACTGCCAATGGGCTTGAGGGAAACTCTGCATACTGCATTGCTCCACATCTTGAGCTGGGTGGTGGTCACATGATGTACACTCATGTAAAATTCACTGTGCTGTCCAGGGGAAAATAACGCACTGCACTGTATGTCATACTGCAATAAGCATTTCAAAGAAAGAATACATAAAACTTCTTGCAATTCATGTTAGTTACTCACTGAACAATCTCGGCTTTCCCTGATCTTTCTGGATTTTCCTGTCACAGCATAAATGGCAACTGTGACCAGGCAGGTAGCACATGCCTATCCCACTCTGGACCATGTGCTTCCTGGGGCACATGGGGAATATGTCTGCCCCGTCCACAATCCACTCAGCAAATACTTGTGCAGTGAGTGTGTCTCTCACCCCACCCTCTACATTTGTGTTTGCCTTTTCCATTTGCTTTGGAAACACTGCCTCTCCCGTCTCTGCCCTCAGACTTTCCATGACAGAGCTCAGCATGCCCGGCCCGGGGGAGTAGAGTGGGCAGGTCCTGCTGTGATGTCCAGGACAGACTGCTTTGCAGCCTCAGAGTCCACTACAGGTCTGAAGGGACTCAGTCCTCTACCAGCACAACCTAAAGCCCTGACCCAAAACTAGTGAAAGAAAAAGAAAACCATTTTTGCAAGCCCCTGGGCCTCCCAGGATGAGCATGGGCAGCACCTCCAGGAGGGGAAAGACATGCCTCATGGTGCCTGCCAGCAGGAGGGTGATGAGCGGAGCAGGGAGGAACCTGATCCAAGCAGCTCGTGTGCAAGGATGGGGATGGGACATGAGGGGTGTAAGGACCCCAGAGCACAGACCTGGGGCCCATCAGACCTACCTTGGAAACAGGGCACATTGTCCCCCACTACTATTGGCCTGCTGCTGCCCACTGCTGACCCACTCTGAGGCTGCTGCTCAGGACCAACGTGGAAACACAACCTTGCAGCCTCGCAGTTACGGGAGGGTTCAGAGGTGGGGGTGGGGTGGGCGTTGTACAAGCACATTACAGACAAATCTGGTGCATGAATCAGAGTCCCCAAGTCCTTGTCCCTTCATCTCTCTGTGTCTCAGTTTCCTCTTCTATAAAGGTAACTGTCTTAGTTGCTTTTCTCATGGCTGAGATAAAATACCTAACAACCAGAGTTAAAGGCGGAAAGGTTTATTTGGCTTACAGTTTGTAGAAGTTTCAATTCTTGCTTGGCTCCAAGGCAGGGTGGCACATGGCAGAGGGGCATCACAAAGGAGAAACAGTCCATGGCAAAGCAGGGGAGGCAGAAGCAGCCAGCAACAAGCAACAAGTGACAAGCGGCAAGTAAGCAAATGAACAAACAGTGACCCTCTTTTGTCCCTCGTATTTTATCCAGGCTACCCACCCTTAGGGTGGACAGTACTCACCGCTTAATCCTAGCATTGCACCATGCATCACATCCTTGATCTCAGCATTACATAGCTTAGATCCAGCCACTTGTGATCAACTGAGGCTTTGGAGGGACATCAAGACACAAGCCGTAACAGTCACCAACAGCCGGACTGTTGTGTAGAGATTAAATGAGGTAATAAGTGTAGAACAACTCACTCGAGATTGGACACATGACTGCGCAAAAGGTGGCCTCCTAGGATGAAGGCAACCAGATACAGCATCACACTCCCTGTGTACACAGAATATCAACATGTCTTAGGCACAACAGGACCTACAGCGGAACATTCCAGAGCACTGTTCCAACAGGACCTTAACCTTGCATCAGTGAAAGAGGGAAACAGTGAAACACTCCATGGCAATGTGAGAGAATGATCCATTCCTCCATGCTGCATCAGGGAGGAATTCTGGGAACTCCGTGTTAGACAAATAATGCCACAAAGAGAAGGGTACTCACTGAGTAGTTTCACTTGCATAAAGCAAAGCACAGACAAAACTGTTTTTTGGGTGGAAAGTCAGGAAATAGGGGCTGCAAATGTCCTGCTTCTTCCTCAGAGGCTGATTACAGTGACGTACTTTACTTTGTGAAAATGTAGCAACCTGTGCTCTTTTTTGTAGTCATGGTGCTTTTCAACAATGTTAATGTAAGGGGGAAAAAAAAGCAAAACAAAAAAACAAACAAAAGCCACACAGAATGCCATACACCTATTTGACCAAGCACCAGAGGTCACCACGAACCACCATTGTGCGTGAGTGTCCACACAGATTGCTTGCGCTGTTTGTGCACTGTGTGCACTTGTGTGCGCAGGCACAGGCAGGAGCATGTGTGTGTATGGACATGTGTATCTAAGCAAGGAGAGTAACAGCTCTGTTTCACAGAGATCACAAGCCACAGCCAGTAATGAAAGTGGCCACCCGAGGCCAACTGCGATGCTAACCAACAGTGCTGCTCCTTGTCAAGCCAGGACCGCTTTGTGGTCAACTGGGGATATTAGGGACTTCAAACAGACCACAAAGAACATTTTCACTAATGATGCTGGTTGCTATTTATTAAGCACTGCTCTGTGCCAGGCATTAGGCCAAGAACTTTGCTTGTGTTTTCTGAGTATTTTCTATTAGCGGAGGAGACGAAGGCTGGGAAGGAGCAGCTGAGGGCTGCGCTGGGATTTCATGGTCCTGAGTGTCTGGTTAGCCCATGAGCTGACTCACTCCTTGGTTTGTGTCTTCTCTCTTACTTAACCAATGCTTATCACAGCCTCTTCTGCCCAGGCCTGTGGAGACAGAGCTGACCAAGGAAGGACTCTGCCCCTAAGGAGCTTGGAGTTCACTATGGGTACAGATCTCGATGGGACAGATCCACACACAGAGGTGAGACAAAGGGTTAGGGCATCCAGAGAGTACACGTTCAGGGGTCTGTACCCTCTGGTACTCCTAGACTAGAGTGGGAACTCCAGCTCTAGGTTTCTAGAGTCCCAGGGAATTCCCTTTCACTTCATCTCTACACCACAGGACCCCCTGTCCTCTCTTCCACTAGACTGGGAGTTCTGCAGGCCTAGCTGGGCCTGCCCCTTGGCAGAGCTCCTGGCACCTGGGGAATGCTCCGTGGAGGAGCACGAAGTGTATGCAGGCTCTGACTACCCATGGGGCACACTATTCTGGAACTGTGTTGACATGGGTGGCCTGGGGTGCGGTGGGAAGAGTTAATGTGGCCAAGGTGAACTCCAACAGTTCTCCAGCACCTCTGCTCACCCTGGCTCTCAGCCTCTTTTGTCTATGTGAACAGTTTCGCTGCCTACCTCCCACTAATGCCTCAGGTGACCTGGATGAGGTCCTCTTGGAATTCCATCAACTAGGCACAAAAGACCCCGAAAGGCAGATGAATACTGGCAGACTGACTCTCTGAAAAAGAGAATGGGGCCCTAGTTTATAGCAACAGCCAATTTCTATGATGTGAATGCTGCTATTGTGGCAAATTCCAAGCTACCAATGAGCGATGACTGAACAGAGCTGGGAAGAGGTGTGCACAGGCCTACCTGACAATTCCCCACATGTAGCTTGAAGCCAGACACCCCTGACCCGGTGTTTCTCAGCACATTAGAAGGAAAGTAACTGGTATGGCCCCATGATACAAGGACCATCCCCATGGAGTCTGGGTCTTCCCAAGGTCTGATGATGTTAACCAGACTCCTAGACCGGAAGCATGCCAAAAATCTGGAAACTATATAATGACATGCTTAGTCTCCACGATTACCCTTAGGGTAACTGAAGAAGGTGCTGCTGGGAGGCCAGCCCCAGCTGGGGATCACTGGGTTCAGCCACACCTGTCCCTGGGCCTCTCTTTTGTGGAGATGCCAGAGCGTGGCATGGCAACTGCCAACAAATACCACACAGCAGCCAAGGGGGCTCTGCAGGCCGCCCAGGGACAGGATGGCACTCCCTCCTCAGCCAAGGCCCTCTCAGGAGGGAGTGCCATCCTGCCCCTGCAGGGGCTGCTCTCTGCTTGAAGTCTTGGTTTCTGAAGGTGGAAAGTTCAGCTTTTCCCCCAGATCCAGTAGTGCCCCCTCCCTCTGCTACAATCTGAACACAGCAGCTGGAGCAGGGGACAGGGAGCTGGCAGTCATATTCCCCGGCTCTCTTTGCCAACCTCCTTAGCTGCCTCCTAGTGACCTTGAGCAAGGCCAAAATTCCCCCCAGGCCTCTGGCACATTGGGACAATGTGAGCAGTGCTTCCTCCCTGCCCAGCACAACTGGTTGTGCCAATGAGCCATGCCAGAAAGGACCTTGAAATTCTTGGACAACAGTAGCCACCCAGGAAGTACAGGCTGTGTTTGTTCCCTGTCAGCTACTGAGCGCTGTGCCCTTCCTAACATGGTCCTGAAAGGACACAGGGTCCGACCGATACTCTGGCTGAGCTAGTGTTTTTTATTTAAAAACCCTGCTCTTTCTAGAAATAGATGCATGATTTAGAAACCACAGCTCGACTGGTCCCTTTCCCCCCAAATAAAACTCTAACCCTAAATATAGATGGCAGTACAGACACAGCAGGAAGTGAATTCCTGGGTACATGGAGAGCCTCAAGGCATGTATATTCTTTATTGACCCTGTCTATGGGAGAGGCAAGGCTAGTTCTCACTTCCTTAAGTGGAAAAAGAATAAGTTAGTAAGCAGCCAAGCAAAACCTTCCACTACAACCAAAGAGTATTTCCAAGGGGGCCGATGTCCCTCTCAGCCCTACATCTTGGCTTGCTGTAGGTGACTGCGGGAAGGGCAGAGTCACCAAGTAAAGCCTCTTGACAGCCTCACATGGGCCTCACTGGTGGCCAACATCACATTTGCAAATAGCAGTGTAGATTATGTGTTAAGAATGCACAGACCCAGACATACTGTGTGGTGGGCAAGGACACTACCACTTGATGTGCACGGGACCCTTCAATGGCCTCTCTCTCGCTGGCATGGAGCTTGCTCTCTGGTTTACTGCCTAGGGGCAGAAGGGGCTAGGGCAGTGATTCTGGCAAGGTGAGCCCCTGTGTGTCAGGAAAATGTAGGCCGGGGCCCCAGTAGCACAACACTTCCCAGCGGTCTCTCCCACTCCTGCAGGTCAGACCCTGGAGATCAGAGCGATTAAAAAAGGCTTTTCCAAGGATGTATGCACCCTCTAAACTCTCTGAGAATCTCCAGCAGAGTTTACTCCGCTCATTTGGTTTCTTATTTTAATATCTAACTTTGCCATCATTAAAAAAAATATTGTAACTATATCACATGCTGGAAACTGCGAGATGAGAGATAACTCCTCCAGCCTGAACTCACTTCTCCTCCTTTTCCCGTACTGAATTCTCCAGCACTCATATTTAGTAAGTGCTCCATAAATATCTGTGGGAAGTTCAGCCAGAGGCTCATGTTCAGACGGACAGGTGGCTCCGACCCATTAACCTGGCCACCCTGAGCATCTGTCTAGTGTGTCCCTCCAACCTATTTCCCTCAGCAGTATATCCATTCCACAATTATGGTAACTCACACAAGAAAGCTTGTCATCAGCTCCTTAGCCTCAGGTTATCATAGGCACTTTTCTGGATTGCTAAAAAAAGCTTTCTTTTCAGATATTCAGTGATTCACATATATTTGTAAGAAATCTAGTAAGTTACTTGGTATTCCCCAATAGTCACATGATGCAATTAAAGAACATTAAAACTGACACACTGATACCAACACAGTAGAAATACAGATTCCACCACCACTAGGATCCCTTGTGCTCCTTCTGTTTATAGCTACACACGCTTCCTTTCCATCTGACAGCTCCTTAATTCCTGTTACCAATGTTGTTTTCTACCACTATAATCTTGTCATTTTTAGTTTGAATACATGCAATCAAATACTTCAGAGCCTTTAGTGGTAAGCTTTTTTACTAGCAATCCATCCCAGTGTGCACCCACTAATTCACAATTTGTCTCTTTTTATTGCTGAGCAGTATTCCATGGTATGGAAGCACAGCTCAACTGTTCACCCACCAGAGAATATCTGGGTGTGCTTTCAATTTGGGTCTGTTATGAGTAAAACTGTTATGAAAACTCCTAAGCACATCTTTGTGTGAATTGTGTTTTTATTATTCTGTGACAAATTCTTGGGGGTGTCAATGCTGAGTCATCTGATGGTTTTATGTGTTGAGGGTTTTTTTTTTTTTTGTCTTTTTGCGACAGGGTCTCACTATGCCTTGAGCTCACTTTGTAGCCCATGATGGCCTCAAACATGCAGTGATTCTCCTGCCTCAGCCTCCCAAGTGCTGCATGCACTACCATGTTCAGCATTTACAGGTTTTTAAAGAAACTGACAAACTATCTCCCGAAGTGGCTGTACTGCTTTGCTGACTCACAATTTCTGAGCAATCCAGGTTCATTCTCATGTTTTTTTTTTTTTTCATTTTAGCTATTCTCATGGGTGTGTGATAACACCTCATTGTGGTTTTAATTCATATTTTCCTAATGACTAATAATGTGTGGCACTTTTTACATGCTTACTTGTTGTCTGCACACGATCTTTGGTGAGATGTCTGTTCACTCATTTCTGTTTTTTTCTTGGTCCTGGTGGAGAGATCTTTATTTTCTATCTTCAAATTCACATGTTCTTTTTTCTCTTCCCTTAATTTTGGCATCAAATCTGTTCATTAACCTTGTTATTTTTGGTGTTTCTATTGTTTTCTAAAAATTTCCTTTGGCTCTTCACTATATCTTCTAGTTCTTTTCTGAGATTTTCTATTTTGTCATTTGTTTCAAGCAACTTGCAATTCCTTGTTAAAGCATGTTTATAGTAGCTGCTTTAAATTTTTTGTCTTAACATCTGTGCCATTTCAGTGCGGTGTTACTCTCTTCACTCATTCAAGTTTCAGATTTTCTTGGTTCTTAGTATGACAAGTGGTTTTGTACTGAAACCTGGACATCTGGGTTGTGTGATATGAGACGCTGAGACTTATTTAAACTTTAGCTGGCTTTTTCTCCTTTTCTGTTTTAGATGCATTCTGAGGGGAAGGGGGCAATGTTGCGTGGTCATCTGCTGGATAGGTGGGATGGAGTCTAAGCTTTCCACTGACACTGAGGTGGGAGGTACTCTCAGTGCTGATTGATGGTGGGAGTCCGAGATGGTTGGGAGGAGCAGGAAACTCCCAGTAATGCTTCCCTGTGGCTTCACTGGCACTGTGTTTTGTTTTGTTTTTGGTACTGGGGATCAAACCCATGACCTCACATTAACCAGGCAAGCATTTGAGCTGCTGAGCTAAATCCCTGGCCCTGACACTGTGTTTTCACAGGTGGTGGGTGGGGTGAAGTCCTCACTATTCTATGCCACTGCCTATTATTCAGCAGGGAGAGGACAGGTGCCTTGCTACGACTGGTTGTGGCTGGAGGTTCAGGTCCTCCAATGATCCCCATTGATGCCCTAGTTGGGGGTGGGGGCTGGCTCATTTTACCTGTGTTAGAGTCCTACCTGGCCTGAGTAAGTTGGGGGCTCATCACAGCTAGGTGAGGGTGCAGTCTAGCTTTCCCTCTCAGCTCTTGCCTGCACAGATGAGGATGGAACCACAGAGTTCTCTGTGCCATTTGCCAGAAGCGCAACAGTTATCATCTGTAAGTTTCCTGTCCTGCTGGACTATCCTAACCTAGTGCCTTAGTCAGAGATAGCAGGCTTCTAGGGAGGCTTTTTGGTGGGTCTGTTCCCACAAGTGTTTTTGAGTTGCTGGCTCTTCTGAGTCTGGGGTATATGAGGTAAAAAGGAAACCCAGGGAACTCACCAGTGCTCTGTTACTCAGCTCCTGAAGTATGCCTTCATCTCTTCAAAGTCATCTTTTGTTCATTGTGTAACTAATGTCTAGGGTTTTTAGATAGGGTGGGTTTAGCAAGAAAAATAGGCACATACTCCCTGGCAATAGGCACATTGCTACAAGCAGAAGACTCTTGGTTCAGAGTTTTTCTCCTTTCAGCTAGGTAGATTCTAGGTGAAGCTGCAGTTTGTATCTCTGACAGAAGGCCCCCCCTAACTTCCCCTAAAGTGTCTGCTTTGTAGAAGACACCAAAGAGCTCAGGAAGGTGTCAAACTTCAGCTTCTCTGCCAGCAAGCCAGGCCTGGCCTGGCCCCTGCACTCCTTCCCAACAGCTGCCCATGTCTGCAGGCTGGACATAGAGAAGGCCACATGCTCTCTGTAAGCACAGAGGCCAGAACCCATGGAGGCTCATTCTGAGTTGTGGCTGGTCTCCTTTGTGGGTTAGAAAGAGATGAGGCCATGCGTTTCTTCAGCCAGGTCTAGGACGAGAAGGACAGTTTAGATCTCCTTTTTCCTTAGCCTCAGCTGGGATCAGCACAATCTAGTACTTTCCCTGTAGCCCAAACTGCAAGCATAGATGGGCCTGTTTCAAAGCTAACACATGCATGCTACAAAACTGTACATAAAACACAATCTTGGTTGTTTGGAAAAAGGGAGGAGGGACTGGAAGGAAATGTGCCAAAATGTTAACTGATGTTGTTGGTGAATTATGAAAGGATTTTTTTTAGCTATTTCCCTCTGAGTGCTTATAATTTCCAGTTCTTCTACATGAATGTAACAATTTATGAAATTAAAAACAAAAATCTAACACCAAAAGACAATCCTCTCTCCTTATAAAACAAGACTGTGACAATACTGCACTTCTGCAGGCTGCCTGTCACACGTGGAGCTAAGTTTACCTCTCAAGGCCACAAACTGGGATCAGACAGGGTTCTGGGGACCTCACCTGTGCTGAAATCCAGCTCGAAGCTGTACTTCTTCCTTGAACTCCTGAGAGCTGCCACTCAGGCCCAGGGATCTCCAGGTCTGGTGGCGCTCCCGGGGCAATGTTATTGTAGGGAATGACTTTGCATCTCTAATCCGTGTCTGACTTCATAGAACCCACTGCCCATGGGCTATGGTGCTAGTAGGATGCACCCTAGACAAGTGCCCTCAGCTTATAGCAGACAGGGCTGCCAAAGGACCATGGGTGCCGCAAGTCTAGCACCTCTGAGAATCCGTTTCCCTGGGACTTCAGACTGGGTGAGGATGTCCCAGGACCCACTTATGATCCTACATGAAATAATTCCAGCCCAGGGCAGCTGAGGGTCCCAATGTGGCATCTACTACAGCAGATACATCCTTGGCCCCTCCACCAGACTCCCCCTTGGCCTTGGTGGGTGGCTTCCATGATGACAGAGCTTGGATTGTGACTGGGCTGGAAGGGCACTGGCCCTAGGGAAGCCGGCCAGGGCCCTGGATGTGAGCCTGGGACCCACAGCTAACCTAGTACATGAATGTGACGCAGCTGGGAACTGGCTGGTATGGCTCATGGGCAGATGCCCGCAGAGCCCACTCAGATTCCTCAGGCACAAGGTCAGGGCTGGCACAGCACCAGAGGACAGCAAAAATGCTGCACTTGTACAGTGCTGGTCAGCTCAGTAAGTACTCCAGAGTTTATATTCATCTTCCAATGACATGGTCCTATTGAAAGTGACCCATGAGTACTCTCTGCCATGCCTCTTCCTTTTCAGGTGCCCTTATTCTTGGCCAGCCAGGTACGGACACCTTGTTCTCTGAAACCATCACTAATTGCCTCTCACAGCAGTGGAGGCAGTGAGAACAGTGGAGCCCAGCTCAGAAATGTGTGGGAGACCATGGAGGGTCAGTTGGGAGGAAGAGTAAGGCCTGGTCACCGGCCTTTAAGTGTAACTTCTACTTCCAATGTTAAGGTCCTTCAAGTCCAGTGAAAAAAGTTCAGAAGAATGAGTGCCTTGACATTCTGTCCAAACATTCTCTCAACGAATACTTGGCAAATGGCTTGGCTTGGTGGGGGCAGGAGAACATGTCCATGGAGCCCTCGTCAGGCAGGTCTGTTTATGCTTGGTGAAACATTTGTGCCCTGACACTTGGGACTATGAGGGGGAAACCAAATGTGTCCATGAGACTAAAAGTACTCTCCAAATAAAAATGGGTATCAGCTGTTTTGTGACATGTTGGGCAGGCCAGGCGGGGAGTGAATACTCCCTGCCCACTACTCCAATCTTTTCCTGTAAGCCTTCTGGAAGGTCCTGCTTCTGAACTGGACACACCAAGTACATGGTCTCATGGGACAGGCTGGCCTCTGCACAGCCAAGAGGGAGACATTGGGACAGTTTAGGGCAGGCTTCCAGGGTCAGTGCGCCTTGCAGGAGCAGCTTGGTGAGTGACCTATGCTTCTTCTCCCACTTGTCTCCTCTGGGAAGTGGACTACAGAAGAGGCTGGGCAGAGCAGTGCAGGCCAGAGCAGGCACAGGACAGAACACAAGCCACTCATTACGAGAGTCAACGGCAGCTTGTGAGGATGAGACCAACAGCCACAGAAGTCCATTCACGAGGACAGGGCACCTTACCAGATGCTCCGATCTGGGGCTTTGATTCCAGAAGCATCTTGTGACTCCCTACCAAAAGGGAGAGCAAGCCCAGTGTCCCTTGATGGGACCAGTACAACTTTCCAGTGTGGCACAAGAACACATGGCCATATGCCTGCTTTTCTCTCACAGCTTCATCTACCTCAGTCACTGAGAGTCATTAGAATGCCTCTCCCCTGTGACCCTGGCAGATAGGGACAGAGAAGAAGTGGGTACAAGATAGCAGGCTCCATGTGACCATCCCATGGCACGGGGACACACTGACACAGAGGACCAAGGCCACACCATGCTGTGGGTCTGCCTCTGCCTGTCCTAATGTCCTGGACATGGCATGGACTCATGTATTTGGTCACTGTGTTCTACCACTTAGTCCAAGACTATCTGGGGACCCCAACTCCCTGGGTCACCTATAGTCTACCACTGGGTCCCTCCCCCAGGTGCTTTGGCCTCTCCTTGTGGCCACCTTGCCTAGCCTCACTGCGGGGCATGGATGACAATGAGCTCACCAGCAGGATGATGATCGTCACCCTGAGGCCAGCACCCCAAGCCTCCCCAAGGACATGGATTCTCTAAGCTGAGTGTATCTCACTCCAAAAGTAGAGACACACGTACCCAAATAAAGTTCCATCATGCCTGACTCTGAACACAGATGAAGGGCTCAGTGTGCTTGGGCTCCAAAGGCCCGTCCCGCCCACTCCTGACCCACCCACTCACACAGCACGTACTTGCTGGGCACAGCCAAGCGCCAGTTTTGCGATGACCAGGTACACAGCTTCTCTCTGTGTCCACCTCTATTTATACCTCAAAAGTAGTACGTCCAACCTGGGTTGGATGCTGGGGATGGGAGGATAAGGAAGCCACAGTCCAGGGATCCAAGTGTCCTGGCTATTTCAGAGAGACCAGCCACAAGACCTATGCCCGAGGCACAAATGAGATGTCTTAGGAGAGCAGAAGAGGCAACATCTAAACTTTCCAGGTTATGGGGGAAGGATTCCTGGAGGAGCCTGTCCTTGAAGGCAAAGTGGGGAGAGGAAGAGGGAATCTCAGATCTGAAACAGCATACATGCGCTCTGTCTGCCTCAGATTTGGGTCATACAGAGCAGAGTGGGCAATGAGACTGGAATTCTTGATGGGAGCAGTTCTAGAAGGGTCTCAAACCTCAGGTAGAGGAGTTCAGACTCTGAAAACAGTGCAGCAGGAGCCAGAAGCAGCCACTATGGAGAACAGGAAGAGAATCAAAAAGCCAAATCACACTTTCCTGTGAGCCAGGAGCAGCCGCCACGAGGAGTGAGACGAGAATTGAGAAGCCAAACTATGCCTTTCCATGAGCCAGCTGGAGTGCTGATTCGGAGGAAGTCAGGTTGAGATGATAGCAACTGAAGTAAAATAAAAAATTTAATGCTTGCATGTTTGATTGACTTTGCAGGCCTAAAGCTGGTAAACTGAGCAGCTATTTGGAGGATAAAAATACGCTTTATAGCAACTGTGGGAGATTTCCTTCTGTCTTGTTTTTGAAATCCAATGTTTTGTTGTTTGACTGTTTTGTTTTATTCCTGTATCTGGTAATCTGAGTTGTTGAAGATAACAATGTGCAATGTAATAACTATTGTTCAGTTCCTATCATCCTGTTTTGAAAACCCATATAGCTATTGTTGTTCTCCATTGTTGTTGTCATTATTTTGTTTTTGTTATTGTTTTTTACTTCTTGATTTTTCTGTTGTATCTTTTCTCTTAAAAAAAAAAAAGAAAATGAAAAGAGTGTAGCAGATCCAGCACAGAGTCTGCAAAGATGTTTTCCAAGATCCTTGCTATGGCTGCACCTTAAAATGGAAACAAAGGCTGCCTAAGAAGAGGCCACAGGCCACAGGCCCTTACTGTACTCATCGAACTGGAGTCTGCACAGCACCTAGCCCAGCCTCAGGGCATCCTGGCACCTTCCTCCCTCTCCCCTACAATGAGACCTCAGACTTACACATCCCAGGAGGCCACTTGGCTTTAGCCCCCACTCTCTACACACACACTGTAAGATCTTGAAGCAGCTGGGCACAGACCTCAAAGATATCACAGGATCTCTGTGAAGCCACTTGACTCTGCCATTCCCCAGTTCCGCTTTCTTGGACAAGTCACATTCTCCCTGTACCTGTTTCCTGATCCATAAAACAGGAATATGATGGCATTTACCTCATGCTCAACAAATATTAGCAATCATGATGAGAATGGGGGCAGCAGAAAAGAACATCCTTTCTGCTATCCAGATGCAGGTCCTTTAATTTTTCTTCTCAGTGCCACAGACCTTCAGCACACACCAGCCTGTTGATTTCCTTATCCCAAATTAATTTGTAGGTGTGTGATTTGGGCCTCAACAGGTTAAACATGCATTATTCTATTCCATCCTCAGCTTCCTTTTATTTGCCTGACCTTTCCTGGCATCAGGAGCTGGGCTGCACCCAGTACCAGCAACATTTGAAAACAGCCTCTCCCAAAGCTTCCTGAGGTTTTGATAAACAATTAAAATTTTCTTTTGATTTGTTCCAGTATCCTGAGCTCCAGGGTCTGAGATGGGAGGCCAGTGATCACACTGACCAAGCTCTGCACAGGGGCAGGATGACCCTCGGAACATGTACCCAAGCTGCATTTCAATGCATGCAGCATTTCATTTTATATCCCAGAAAGTGAAACTTTCAGCAGATTGGGAATATTCCAGTCATACCACCAAAGTGGGTGACTGGGGATCTGAACCCTGGTTAGTGCTGACTTCAGATAGCCTCATCATTTTGAGTAGTAGGATTAAAATGTGATCTCTTAAACCAGGATCCGGATATGCACCAACTGCCAGTCTTGCATGCATGAAATTAATTTGCCAGCATCTTCAGCCATGGTGTCTGATTGGGCTAGAGAACAAAAAGAGGCATGTTCTCTAGAGAATAAATGCGCCACAGATTCCGCATTCCATCTTTGATGAAATGCAGATTCCTCATTAAAAGAAAAGCTTGCATTTAGAAAACATAAAGACTGAGAAAGGATATGAATATGTGATTTAGAGAAGAAAAACATTCAGTCATCAAGGAAGGTGGAAAAAACCTTTAGTCTTGTTAGCAATCAAAGAAAATTCCCTGTTCTTTCTATCGATGAAGGCATGTTTTAAAAATTACAATACTACTCCTTGATATTATTTTTTGTTGAGGTAGGAGTCAGTGCAACTTGACTCTGTGTGCAAAACCTTAGAATGTTGCACACTTTGACTCAGCAATTCTGTATGTGAGAATATACCTTAACACAAAATTCACAAATGAGTGTAAGACCATGCTACAACAACGTTGGCTGTGGTACTGTTTACAATAATTAGGATTTAGAAGCAACTGGAATATCTAACAGTAACAATAAAGGATGTTCACGGTGCATCCACACTGAAGAGCAGGATGCAGCTGTTAATGACACGGGAGAAAGCACGTGATGCAGAAGTGTGTATTCAACTGTCCACTGAAAAGACATTTCAAAACAGCATGCACGCCTTACTTAATAGAATATACAGCTTGCAACATGCATATTTGTACACATGAGTTTACAGGTGGACACCAGGTAGCATAGAGGTCTGTCTGGATGGTGACTGTCCAGGGCTTTATCTTCTTCTTTCCCTCCTCAAATTTTCCTAAATTTTCATCATGGAACAGGAACACAAGTACGGGACCCAGCTAATTGCATCTGAGTATTCAGCCAGCCATCTCATAGCTGTGGCCTTCGGGAGGGTACAGGGATATTGGGAACAGGAACATGCAAGCACTAAACAATTGCTGGATAAAGGGGTCAGCCAACTGGAGTTCAGCCTAGTTCCACTTTGTTACGGGGTTGTGACCTCAGTCAGTGACTTCACTCGTCATTAAGGGAAAATAATGCTGTACCCACACTTGGGACTCAGTGCGCAAGTCCAGTGAGGTAACACATGGAAACAGCTCAGGGAGAGCTGGGCCCAGAGTAAAAGCTCAGTAGTGTACAAAGTTTATTATCAGTAAGAAAGACTGAAAATTATTACACTGAATTTTTTAAAGTAAGGAAGCTAATCATGACAAGAGTGACTCTCTTGCCTTTAAGCAATTAGAAGAGAGAATCAACCATGTGAACTGAGGATAATCAGATCCAGAATATTAGAGAGTGCAGGACTGTGGTCCCAGACAGCAGGGACACCAATAAAGAGAGCTCTGCAGCCACTCTCTGTAGGGAAAAGCGACTTGCATTGCCCTGGCCTTACAGGTGGCAGACCCCCCTCTTCCCAGGTGGGAGGAATGGGGTGATGAGATGGAGGTGGCGGAGGTACAAAAAGCTGACACACAGGACCCAGCAGAGACCTGGACAAGGAGTTTGGCAGGGCACTGTCAGTCCTCCCCATGGAGCCGTCCCATCTTAGCTGGGTTCTCAGTGACCCATGGAGGACTGTCCTGCAGGTCTTCTGCACACTCCAAGTCTCCGAACATGGCTGCCAGACTACAGTCCTCTTTCCTCCTGGAGAGAGCAGCCTCCTGTAGCATTCTGCAGGTCCCTCCTTCAGGTCCACCAGGGGCTGCCCATCTTCCCTGCCTGCTGCAGCCAGCCCAGCCTCTTCTCCACTACAGAGTGAAACAGCGGTACACCTACACCCTGTCCAGCCCCGCTGGCCCATCTAGGAAGACAGTGGGGCGGGGTTCCCTTTGCGGGTGGGGGACAAGAATGGCTTGGCTCAAATCCCAACCCGGCACCCTTGCTAGACAAATTCAGACCCATGGCTCAGCCTCTCAGCCTCAGTTTCTTCACCCACAAAAGGCATCAAGCAATGCTAGCCGCACCAAGCTGTTGTTGGAAGTCAGTGGCATCGCTTCTGAGTGGGCTTAGCCCAGCAACCACCCTGGTATCTCTAAATGACAGCTCAATAAATGGCAGTGTTGTTAGGATTTGTCATTTTCCCCGCTGATATGTGTGTGCCACACTTGATTCCATGGAGAAATTCCCCATATACATTTACTGCACCCTTTCACTAAGGAACTGATGCTGTCTGAAAATGTCTGCACGAGTTGCAAGGTCTTTGGAAAGACCCCGAGACCCAAAGACGGGGAAAGCATACAGAAATGATGACAGAAGAGAGTGTGCTGGGGCCACCACGTAACTCCAGACCTAGGGATCACTGTGCTAGAGACAGCAGGAGATGCCAGTGAGAATCTGGCCCCCTACACAGCCCACCTGGCCAGACCCCCATCTGACACTCCGCTCCTGCTTGGCCCCACCTCCACTTTAACCTGCTCCATCCACTAGGGCCTGTCCCCACCTGGCCCTACGCCTTTCAGTGCTCCAGGGCTCCTGTCAATGGCAAAGACAATGACAGTGCTACCTGCTTACTGTGATACAATATATTATGCAAATTTTTTGTCACATATATATAATATAGTACACATTATTTCATTATGTAAATTGAATTTTAAAGATGTTAAAAAAAAAAAAAAGACTTCCTGGCCAAGGCCACAGCAGCTGTAGGAGGCAGGGTCTGGATCCAGGCAGTCTAAGCTAACCAAGCCACTCCACAGCATCTCTCTCCACGCATGCCTGTGGTCTCCCTCCTTCCACACTGGCCCGTGGTGCTGTCCAGAGGAGCTGCTGGTTCCCATGGGGAGTGCTGCAAATACAAGAGGTGGTCCCCATCCCTCTGGAGCAGATGAAGAACCCAGGTCCCAAACCACCGAGCCTGCAGTAATTCTTATTGCGGCTTAGACATGGCCCACTGGAGCTTCTCTCCTTCTCTACATGGTGTTAGGGCCCAGCTGGGGTCCTCTGTGCAGCTGGCACAGGTGACGATAATACCGGAACAGGAACAATCCTGGCCCTACTGTGTGGCTGTCAGCTCTTTCCTGTGGTCCTTTCCAGCCCATTTTCACTCAGACAGTGAGGACAGCAGAGGCACAGCTGGTTGCAGGTTCGAGGCAGCAGGAGGAGTGTCTGGAGGTGACCTCTGACCCTCCCAGGGCTGGGGAAGAGCACCACAATCCCCAAGTGAGGACACTACTGCAATGTTTGCCCTAATTTAACATAAGGATTTCCCAATCTCTTTCTCCAAGATGCCTTTGTCAGGCATAATGCACTGGACCAGGAAATAAGCCTAGAGACAGCAGAGGCTTAGAATCTGGCCTCCCATGGTTATCACTCTGCAGCAGGAAGCCTGCCTCGGAGTCCTGGGGGAAACAGCAGGCACTAACCCTTCCCCATGGAAGGATCCAGAAGGCCCAATGTGCAGAATAAAGAAGCACTGAGAAGGGCTCATTATCAGCTCCAAAAGCCAGCTTAAAGGATATTCTAGTAATTGCAAAGGTTTTTGTAAATGTTAATTATGGTTGCTTTAATTAGCTCCAAATCCATTGATCTATGGATTACATTAGGTTTATAAGTGTAATTACTTTAACAGGCATATGGATTACAATTATGCTCCAATTAAACCCCAAACATATAGCAAATCGATTGGCAAAGGAATCGTCCTGGTTCTTTGGAGTCAGGCTGCTGAAATGCTGGCACTGTGGGGCCTTACACTGGGCCAGCTTCCCCTCAGGCCGAGATATCTGGGGAGTCTGGAGGGAGGAGGTGCTTTATGTATCCAGCAGTCTGAGTCCAGCTGGTCACCACTGGAGCCCTGGTCTTCTACCCATGAGCCTTTCTACTGCCCCTTGGTGGTCACACTGTGCCCTCAGCAAACGCCACCATCCCCAGTCACCCATCCTCACAAGCAGTGGGACTGCCACTCCCTCCTGCCCTTTGCTCTTCATAATCAGGGCCCCCTCAGAGTGAAGGCTAGCATGGAAAGGGAAGGGTAAGGTGATGGAAAGGAGTCCAAAGAGGGGCCCCAGAGCCCAAGGTCGGATGGTGAAAGGGTCCCAGGGACAGAGGCAGACACATGTGCCAGGGAGGATAGAAGTGTCTTGCCGCCCTGTGAGCTGGGCAATTGCCTGGGGAAATGCTCATAGCTGGGAGGGCAGATCCTGGGGGCATGTGAGGGGCACAAGTCTCCTCTCCCAGCAGGGGCCTCTTTAGCCTGGCCTCACAGCTGGGGATGCAGGATGTCCCGAGGCCCCTGCAGCTGGGCTGCTGGCTCTGTACCTTGTGCCCCAGTTTCCTGACAGTGTGTCCCAGGAGGGGATCTGCAAGGAGGCCCTCTTGAATAAAGGCCATGGTTGGCATAGCAGGGCCTGGTGCTCCACGTTTCTCCCAGCACCTTGCCCTCTGTGCCTCCGACCCTGGAAAGTGGGCCCATGATATTCACACATACCCAGAGCAGAGAGGAAGCCATCTTTGTGTGGCAGGGCATGAGAGTTGGGAATGATGGGCTGTGGAGTGTCCCAACACCTTAGGGACAAGGGCCCCTGTGCTGTCCTCACTGTAGTGGGCTGTGTTGGGCATGGCTCTCATTCTCCAGGCACTGTCACTGCTGCAAGAGCTCCTGCAGTCACTGCTACATCCATCCAGCCTCCTCATGCAGCCACCTCTGCCAGAGGTGACTCCTGCCAGCCAAGGGTGGCCTCAGGGCCAAGCAGGGACCCTACATCTTTTCAGCAAGTACCAGGGAGACCAAGAGTAGACACCACCCTGGAGACAGGGGAAGGGGCTCATCCCCTTTGCAATCCTCCACCTGTGGACATGAGAATGAAACACAGACTTTCCTAAAACTGGTATCTTCTCCATTCAGATGTACCTTAACGATGAATGGAATCATTAATAAAATCTCAAGTCCAAACATTTATGTGAAAAACCAGAAACAGTTTTAAGCCATGCAAATGGGTTTAAGAAGGCAAGTTTTTGTTTGTAAACAAACAAACAAACAAACAAAGCAATGTCTGCGAACAGGGAATTGGAAAAATAAATGAGAACATTCATGCCAGGCACAAGCAGGCAAATACTACAGCTGCAGCCACTGAAAAGCAAGAGCTGGTGCTCCTGCCCAGGACTCGGTGGGGTGTCTGGGATGTGCTGTGAAGAGAGAAGCAGGACGATTCCACTCTTCAGAAAGAAAAGACACAATTCCTTCCTGTGGGGTGTGTGTGTGTGTGTGTGTGTGTGCGCGCATGCGCGCCTGTGTGTACACACACGGCTGTAAAAAAGAAGGCACAGAAGGTTAACACAGGTTATTCTGGGATGGGAGTTGGGATAAGAAAGAATAAGTTTAGAGAAAATTTAAAGTTCATCATAAGATAGAAGAATACTCATGGTGTAATGTTAAGTGAAAATATGGAATACAAAATTGTATCTCTACTATTATTGTATCCAAAACTAGATAGGAAAACCCCCACAAATATGCATGTAGATAAACAGCAAGACTGGAATGTGACAAAGTGGGAGATATCCCAGGAAAGGTGCTGAGGGTAAGGCTGGAGGGTGGGGCACAGAAAGACCTCCACTGTCCACCAAGAGCTGGGCCCATGCACGGGCAGCAGGATCCTGCTAGGGTAGCTTGACCACATTTGCATTTTGAGTCCTTCGGTTTCAGGAAAGATGGACTGATGGGGCAGCAGGGAGCCAGGCCACCAGCCAGGGTTTGTGGCCAAGCTCAGGTGTGGCCTGGGTGGTGAAGCTAAAGTCAGCAGGGCTCAGGGAGAGGAGGACAGCTACAGCCGGGAGGCTGGGTGGACAGTGATACTGTCCAAGGTGATGAAGGAAATGGTGGGCAGAGAGGATGAGGGCTCAGTAGCAGGCCCCTGAGCTCTAAGTGGGATCCTGGGATGGAGCACAGGAGCCTGGGGAAGCCTCTGGGACCACAGGAGGCTCCCCTGGCCATGTGATCCTCACTGGCACTTGAGTGTGATCATGGCACTGGTCCTGTGGCAGCCATCTTGTGACCATGAGGTCATAAATGAGATGGAAAAGCCAACATGCTAAGCAGGGATGAATTTACCTTGAAACTAATATAATCTCAGATTCATTTCTCTCAATGGCTTGGGCATCTTCCAAGTATCCACAAATGTATTCACACTAATAGTTGTTTTTAAAAAAATTAAAGTAAAATTCACAAGACATAAAATTCACCATTTAACCATTTTAAAGTGTACAATGCATTGGTTTTTAGTGTTTTCATAATGTTATGCAACCACTGCTATCTAAGCTCAGAGTATTTCCACCATCCCCTATACCCTAAGACCCATTAGTTACCTAGTCCCCCCACTCCCAACCCAGCAATAGCTAACTCCCTGCCTTTATAGATTTGCCTATTCTGGAGTTTTCATGTAGGTAGAACCACACAATAAATGGCCTTCTATAACTGGTTTGTTTCATTTTGCATGATGCCTTCAAGGTTCATTTATGTTGTAGTATGTATTGTACTCCATGCCTTTTTATGGCTGAATAATATTCCACAGACATACCACATTTTTGTCGAGTCACTCATCTTGTGATGGATACCTGAATTGTCTCTACTTTTTAGATGATATAAAGAATGCTTCTATGAACATTCACATACAGGTTTTAATCTGAACCCAAGTTTTCAATTCTTTCAAAGGTAATGATGTATTCATTAAACCTAATGTTGGAATCTTTTTCTTAATTCACTTCTCTTTATTCCAAGGTGCCCAAGCTTCAGGCCTCAAAACCACCTGGACCTCCCTGAGGCTGTGGGTCAAGGAGACATGAAAAAGTGCCCTTATAGAACTATAAGGCCAATTCTGAGTCTCAGCTCTGAATTATCTTGGGGAAATAAAAGCCATCCTGGCAACTGAAGCTACTGCTAGGTCAGCATTTCCTGTGTGTGGCAGCCAACACCTGCTGTGAGGACAGGAACCACAGTGACAGTCCAAGCCTGCCCACCTCCTACAGGCTGACTGGGAGGAACCCAGCAGGGAGAGAGGTGCAACTCGGAGACTGAAGGGTATAGGGGAAGAGCATGGGGTGACTCTGGACTTCACTAAGTGGCTTCTCAGTCACAAGGATAACGAGAAAATTCATCATCTTCTTATTTAGCTAATAACATGAACTCATATTTAGCAAGTATATGTTGGAGTCCGGAAGAGGCCTGGCATGGGCCTTTGCTAAATCTGCAGATGACTGACACCTACCAAGTGGCAATATGTGTATGACACTAGCATGGCCTGAGACAGCACTTCCACCCCGCTGAACAGTGGTTAGACAAGATCCCAGATACAGTGTCAGGCCCCAGGACCCATGGTCCACTGTGAGCCTTCTACCCAGTAGTGCCAGATTCTCTGCTTCTGTAGACTCTGACCCTGTGTTCCTTCTCCTGTGCCAAGGGGTCATGTGCACTGGGACAGTGACCTTCCCACCAGCTGGCAGAAGGAGCACAGCAGGTCAGGAGTCCCAACCCCCACCTCTGAGATCGTAGCCTGCGCCTCTTCTCAGGGCCGTGTTATTACCACCCACAGCTGGAGTTAATTCCCGACCCAACCACCCAAGCAGAGGACAATGCCAGCCTTTACAGGTCTGAATGACGCCCGTGGTTTGCACTGACTTTCAGAGATAAGAAAATTAAAAAACCACAAGGAGGTATGTTTTTAACAAACTATCTTCTTAGCACACGGGCAAGCTCATGCCTACATACAGGCTTATGCTTGTGCAAACACACAGCCCACGTCGTGGGTCGTTCACCTGTAAGTGGGTTCCGGCCATTTCTCTAGCTGGCTGGGGGCAGCTGCCAGCCGTTGACATCTCTGGAGCCTGGAAACTTCTGATGCCATGTGCACTGCCCTGCACAGAGACCCACGACTTCCTGCCTGGACACTGAACGCGAAGCGGAATGAGCCTCTCAGGCAGGGTGCTGTGCGTACAGGTGCGGGGCCGCCATCCACGTGGATTGTTGCTGAAGCTGTGTCAGGCCGGGAACTGGGGTGAGGTACAGGGAGGAGACACAGACATGGCACCAGAGAGGCTGGGAAGATCCTAAACATAATTTACAACTCTGCTTGATCGCTTGTGGAGCCTTAACCAAGAGCCATACCGCAGCGTGCTCTCCGCTGCTCCTGCGATGCCCTCAGAAGCTAGCACAATTATGGTGTCTCCATTTTCCAGATGTGGAAATGATGCTCCTACAGAACTCAGCCAACATCCCAAATTTAAACCTGGCTTTTGCCTCCAAGGGAGCCATCTGCCCCAGGGCACAGGAGCCACCTGCCCCATTACAGGGCCGTGGGCCCAGACAGCGGCTAGTGGTACACCTATCCCTGCGCTGAGGTGGCCAACTCAGAGAGGGCACAGACGCCACGCACGCACATCCTGGCTCCAGGGTCCCACACACTCGATTGTGATCACCTGCTGTGCACTGGTAACTGTCCTAAGAGGAATGGCCACATCCCGATCAAGGGCCCTGGGCACCCACTCATCAAACTTGCCATCTCATTTTAGCCAGAAGGTCCCTTGAGGCTGGAGCCCTTCTGCTGAGACTCAGATGCACAGTGAAGGCTCCCACAAGAGCTCTGCCCTGGCTCTCAGCTGGACCTCTGTGATACCAACTGTGACAGGATGCAAACAGGGCAGAGGCTCTTGGAGAAAAGTGCTGACCCAAGAGGTGAACTTAACTTTACCTGGGTGGAAGAAAGGGCTCCCACCTACAAGAAGAGATGGTGGGCATGATTTTGAGTGACAGCTACTTCCTGGTGCTTCTGGAAATCTGTACATCATTTCATGTGTCCAGCTAGCTTGAGTCCAGGGGGCACCAAGGCTAGACACATAGTCCAGTCCCAGGACACAGGTGCTGATAAATGGGTCATCTCTAAGGGCTGGGGTAGGCAGTGGGCATCACTCTTGCCCCAACCTAACATGTGGATTCCTAGGCCCCAAGTTTCAAAGGCACAAGGCAGGCCATGTGACAAGAGCCCCAGTTGGAAAACAAAGGTTCTGCTCCTTCTTTCTCATTTGACCTTTTCCTGGTGCCTGTAACCTAGCAAACACCTCTTTGTCCTTCAGAACCCTGCTCAGGGAGATCCCACTCTGTGCTGGTTCTCTGCCCTGTGGACACAGCTCCCATGCCATCTAGCCCAGGAAGAGAAGTTGCCTATTTACACATCAGCTCTCTTCCCCGGACTGAGAGATTCTGCAGAGCTGGGGCTCAGATTGATGCCAGGAGGACACCATGTGGTCTGGCTGCCACCCAAAAGATATCCTCAAAGAGTGAGCATGAGAAAGAAAAGCATGCGCAATATGCTTCCACTTGTAGAAAGTTCCAAAACTGGCAAACTGGCCTGTGCTGTCAGGTGTCTGGCAACAGATGTCTGGGAACAGAGGGGCTGGGGTCCTAGCTATGTACGCTTACACAGGTGGATTCAGGTCAGGAAAGGTCACACAGCTGTGTGCACCTGGGTCCTGATCATTTTCCTACATGTATATGTTAATAATGTTAGAAAATGAGGAAAATCCTGACCATAGCAATGGAACATTTCTGACATGACTTCCTGGCCTTAAACCTGGATCCAGGGGCTGACAGCAGCCAGCAGACAAGAAGGCCACTCCCCTCAGCAGCCTGGTAGATGTGGCAACTGCATGGCAGCCATCCCTCGCCCTCTGCCCACAAGCCACCCCACGAGGTGAGTACTCCGAGAAAATGACGTCCAGCATAGGCCATGCCTCCAGTCTGGGCAGAGATGCAGGCACACAGCTCCTCCGACATGAATATCCACACTGGGGGAAACAGTGCCTCCTGCCCGTGACTTCAGAGAAAGAGGGCTTTCTGCTCCACCCCCAGAAGATGCTGGTGGGAGACCCTGCTTTACCCTGCACCAGGGTTGGCGGCCTCCTCTGATGTGTGACTCTCAGCTCAGCCTTGGGAAGGGCACACTGCTGGGCCCTCAGCTTCCTGGAAAGGCTTGCCCTGGGGTTTCTCAAAGGGTCACCTCACTACTTTTAGGGTGCTGGCAAGAAGGCTAGGGTGCTTTATAAGGCATAATCGTATCATTGGGATCGGAATGTGGTAAGATACAAGTGATTCTTTTCATATGATTTTAACTCCAAAACTATACTTTATAAATAATTTCAACATCTCTTTTTAAACAAACAGGCAAAACACAAGGCTGAGTTTTTCCTATAGGAGGAAGGATATGGATTACTGTCTAATGTGCTTTTCTGTATATTCCAAAGACGACATGAATTTCTTATGTATTAGAAAAAAACTAATTTTTAAAAGAAAAAAAGTTGCAGACACCATAAACATTTAAAATCCACTGGGATTAATGGAATCTTAAGGGCAGAATGTCACTTTTCTGCAGGCTACTATGTGGGGCCCAGGGATGAACCCTCTGCCACAGCGGCCTAGAAATGTAGCCTGGTGTCTCTATGGCAGTAGAGCTGTTGGCCGCAGAGCCCTGCAACCTATGTGTCCCATCTCAAGAAAGGTCCTCTGAGCGCTCGTGGGGCTCCGAATCTCCTCCTTCCTGGAGCATCACAGCAGCCGTGGCTATCTGGCACCAGCTTTGTCCCCAGTGAATGACAAATCTGAGATTGGGGCAAATCTAACTGTAGGATGATGGAGTCTTAGCTCCCCAAGTGCAAGAGGACAGGCAAAGACACCCTATATTGGTCAGAAACTCCTGCCCATTTGACATGGGCTACATAGGAAGCACCAGTCACACACTTCAGGGGACAGAATGTATTCGGAAGGATCAAGCCACATGCAGCCCAGGTGGAACCAGGATATTTTCTCTCCTTTTTACCACTGGGACCATCAAGTCTTTGTCCAGACCTGTCTGACAGGTCCAAAGGAGGACTTGCTATGCCCCATACCCTAAGAGGTGCCCCAGGTGGTGGCAAGAACACCTCAGGCAAGTCCTGCTCTCAGGATGCACTGAGGATATAATTTCAGGTACCTTGAGGATAATGGGCAGTGATCACAGAGCCATTGCATTCCAGCTGTGGCAAGAGATACGGTGCAGGAGAACCAGGAAGTGCAGCCATGATGGGGCCCAAACATGCAGGCACACCTCAGCCCTGAGTCAGGGTGAAGTGCAGGCAGGGTGTCCACAGAAGCGTTATGAGGTCAGATGGGGAGTAGGGGCAGGAGCAAGGGGCCGTCAGGAAAAGAGTACGCAGGGCGGTGGGAACCCCAGAATCGAGGCACAGACATTGTGCCATAGTAGGTATGTGGAAAGGTCAGCCCGAGCAGCCCTGGGTCTCTGGTGAAAAATCCACTGTGAATGCGAAGGCAAAGCCACAAAACAGCGAGGCAGCAAGGGGCCGGGAATGCTGGGCTCAGCGGTTCTGACAGGGCTGCAGTGCCTAGGGGCTGGAACACCCAATCTCAGGGCCCGGGGCTCTGCACAGCAGCATCCCCGGGGCATGACACTGGAGAGTCTGAGGAAACAGGGGCACCAGAATGTGGTGAAAGGGACCCCAACTTGCATGGCTCCCCTGGTGAGCCTGAATTACAAGGCCCACTGGTGGGGCTGGTAGCCACATGAACTTGGAGGGACAGGGTAGGGATAGGGTGGGAGATCCCACTAGGGACAGGGCACAGCCACCCGGCCATCCGAGCTTCTCCACAAAAACGGTGTAAATACAGTCACAGAAGTGCGGCTACACCACAGGGACCAACAGGACAGGCGATCTGGGAGGCAAAGCCCCACCTCCCCCACAATTATCTTGGGGCCCAGGTTCACTCAGATTATCACACTGAAGGAACACCAATAAAAGTGATAAAACACAGTATCTGCAGAGCACTTATTACAGGCCAGGAAAAACAGTGAAGGTTTACTGCAGGACACACCATTCTGGTCTCCTTCCAACCCTAGGTGGCAGGAACTCTCACCGTGCCCATTTCAGAGTTCTGGAAACTGAGGTGCCTGAGGGGACACCAGCAGGACCTGAGCTCAGGTGTGGTTCTGTTGCCTCCCCTAAGCCTTAGGGTCCACACCCTAAAGAACTCAGGGTAGAAGAGTCATTTTGGATTCATGATGGCAGAAAAACCATCAGGAAAACACGTGGGCATCTAGTATGTTTCAGAGACACCCCATGTTCCCTCAGATCACTTGATCCTCCCAAAGAAAGGCCCCAAAGGACCATTCTGCGTGGGAAGTCCATCTGCTCAAGTAACTGCAATCTCCTTTGATCCCATGAGGCCGGGCTAAAAATAAGTCAATCCCTCCAATATTTTGAGAAACACACGCAGTGCCTTGAGCTGTCACAAAGGCTGACAAACCCCACAGGGAGCGCTCCCTTCCTCTGTCACATCCCAGCCATGAGTGGGTGGTGGCAGAAGCTGAGCTGGTTAAAGGCCCAGCTTCCAAACAGCTGGGGCAGAGCCACTGTGCAACTCACAGTTCCTAGAGTTTCTCTCAACAAGTGGAGTATTGCAACATGACTTCACTGGCCTGGTCTCCTGCAGATCTGAGCAGTCAAAACTCAGCAGCAGACGGCACTGTCAGGGCACATGCAGGGGGCAGGGGAGGAACCCCGATCCCCACTCCCCTCAGCCAGTACGGGGCGGGGAGTGGCTCAGAGCAAGCCACTTCCTACTCACTCCTCTGAAGCTCCCAGAAGTGTATAGACCAGAAGCCCGATGTATTTCTCTCCCTCCCTTACACGAACCATCCCGAGGGCATGAGAAGGCACCCAGGAGACCACATGGCCTCAGCGGAAAGACTGGGACCCTGGAAAAAGCAACACCAATGTAAGCAAACTCCTGCACCCTGCATTGGTAGGCCAAGGATACAAGGTCTGGGCAGTGGAACCAGAATGGTAGTGCCTCCGAAGCAGATGCCGAGGGTCTTCCACACAGAAGGGTCACAGGCTGTCACTTTGCAAGGAAGTACTCTCACCCAACACAGGTACAACCTCATCGTATCTGAGCCTTGCCTGCATCACATTTCCCCAGTGATCCTGCTCTGAGCTCACTGGTTGGCTAGGTGGTGGCACATATGTCCAGGGGGCACAAACCCACACATTTATACTGAGCAAGGTGAGCTCAGTGGGTTTTTGGTTTGTAGTGCTGGGGATGGAGCCAGGGCCTCACCCATGCCAGGCAAGGGCTCTATCACCGATCTACACCTTAGCCTACCCCCTGGTTTTATGATGCAGCCTAAACTACCACACCCAGTAGAACTCAAAGTCTTAGGTAACATCAGCCCAGTCCAGGAGGACAGAACTGGGCCCCACAGTAGCAGGAACTGGGGAGCCCAAGTCCTGGGCCAACCCCCATGCTGGGCACCTGGCTCTCTGGGCTGTTTCCTTGTCTGGGAGGTAGGAGCAGTGTGGTGGTGGGATGAGGCTTGAAAACGGTGTCTCCGTGGGGACTCCTCGGCCGTTATCTGTAATGAGCACTGCTCAAAGGTGGCATCTCTTGATGGGCCATGGCAAGGCGCTGAGAAGCTCTGGGTTTGTGATGTCTGTTGCAGGGCCAGCACTGGGCAGCAAGATAGTGAGGCAGAGGAGTCACCAACAGCCTTCTATGGGGCTGGCCTCCTCATTCATCTGACTGCATGGCCCACTGCAGGCTGAGTATGTCTCCTGCCCCTTCTCTGAGCCCTGACTCGTACAGCCATCGGGCAGCCCAGATGCCCCTTTACAGAGACAGGAGCCCTGCCACACAGGCAGAAAGCTGATGTCCCCAACATCTGTGTTCCCATGATGCTCCACAACACCACGCTCGCAGGATTTCTCACGGCCGCCAGGAGACAGCAGATAGGCAGGGAAACTGAGTCTGGGAAAGCTGAGCAGCGGGTGAAGCCAGAGGAGCCCTGGATTCTGCCGGGTTGTTACTATCTCTAGTGCCCAAGCTCTTTATTTAAAACCCAGAGGGAATATATTTACCTTATAGGACTGTTGCATAAAAGAGAATGTGTGTTCATTCTGACATACTGTAAATGCTAGATGAGTCTTTAAAAAAAAAAAAAAGGCAGCATTATTTTTCTTACTAGAGAGGTCAGGACTGAAATCCAGGTGCCAGCCTCTCAAGGGGCTCTGTCCCTGTGTCTCTCAGCTTCCCATGAGACTCATTAAGAACTACTGTTCAAACATCATCCCATCATGCAGGCTCCCCTTGACGTGGGCTCCGGCACAGGACTTCCTTTAACTATTTCAGTTTCCTAAGGGTCTTCTGCCACCTGGAGGCCCATTAGTTTCTTGCCTTCCAGGGTCCCTTCTAAAATGGCATGGAAGAGCTCCCTTCACTAACTTTAATCTTACAGCCCACAGCCTACCCACCCCTCAACCTCCCAGCTCCCTGGCTCACACAGCCCTCAGACTGCTTCGGCCTGGGCTTGCACAGGAGGGACATGGCAGTCCGCCTGGATCCTGCAGCCACAGCCTGACTTCCTCCCACAGGGCCGGCGGGCTCTCTTGTGCTGCAGGAGCCAGGACACGGGCCCAGCCCCGGTGCTTGTGTGCCTCCAACTGGGCCCAGCAAGAGCCGCCTGGGTTAGAGGGGCTGAGTTTATTTTAAACTATTTCAGGTGGAAACACTGAAGCTTCTTCCTCTTTACTAGTAGGTTCCAAGTAGGTTAACCCCTTCTTTTCCCTGCTGGCTGCCTCCAGCCAGAAGAAAATAAGAAATGACTTCCACATGCTGCCCAGATCCCACCAGCCCACAGAAACTACCTCCTTGGAGCCACGAGGCCTCTGGGCAGAAGACTCAGGAACAAGCCGAAGCACGAGCCCAAACCCACTCGACTGCAAGGTGGGATGGCAGACCAGGCAGGAAGGGCCGTGGATAGGTGCCAGCCCCCACCCACAGTCATGCCTGCCTCCTCCCCATCTGTAACAGGGTGCATTACATCTCCCCAAATCTCTGGAGTGTGGAGTGTTTTGAAGCAGAGGAACCTTCCATGTGGGCCCAGTGGAGTCTATCCAGGATTAAAAAAAAAAAAAAAAAAAAAAAGCTGCTCCGGGAACCTACGTGACCTTGCCCAACAGGGAAGGCAGCTGTTAGTCTGACAAATGCCAAGGGTCCTCCACATGCAGGGAGAGAGAATAATGGGAGTTAGGCTGTCTGCGTGGGAGAGGAAGGCAAAAACATGCAAAGGGCAAGGACAGGAGGAGCCTCTACTGGGCTGCTGTCAAATTCTCGCGAGAGCTCACGAGTCTGGGTTTCCACAGAGACATGCGCTGTGTTATACTGGGAGTATGTACAGTGTGTAAACAGGTACCTGTCTCCCACTTGTCACAGGGAGGGCCTGAGAGTGACACTCAAGAGGCAAAACAAAGGCACTTTTCACCCCAGGACCAAATGAGCTGCACTATCTTTCTGCACCAGAAAGAAAGGAAAGTTATTAAGAATGGTGGGGATATATCACAAGGACAAAGGGCCAGCAACAAATAAACAACGATAGTAACAAATTATAACCCGATGCATTAATCAAGAAGCCCTGAGCCTGCATCAGTGTAAATAAATAAATAGGGAAAAGGAAACATTCTTCCTCAGAGGAGAAAGGGATCCTGGAGGCAGCTATGGAGCTGCAAGGCCCTGCACTGACCATTCTCTGTCCATAGTTCTGGGGGTGACTGGAGAAACCTGAACAGGTCTGTCTCTGGGGCAGGAACTATCCCACCTAGCTTGGCATGGAATTCTCTCTCTAGTCTAGAAATGTTTGAAATGATTTGTGATCCAAAAGGCTATGGGATCTGTGGAATGACAGGTAATTCTGTGGGGGGTAAGCGTGTGTTCGGGGCACAACAGAAATGGGCGTGCTACAGAAGCCAACACTGCCACAGGTCCCTGAGATAGCACCTTGCTGGCCTCACCTGCCACAAGGTGCCAGGTCAAGGGAAGGCTGTCTTCCTCACGCGGAAACCCCGCCTCTCTCATGCTTTGATGTGGGAACCCCACGCTCAGGGAGCAGTCCTGAGAAGGTGCCAGCTGGTAAAAACAGGGTGGGTGAAACCACAGTGGGTTGTTCCCTCCTTTAGATCCTGGGGCCTTACAGCTGCTAGGAGATTCATGCAGCTGGTTTTCCCAGGTGTGGGAGATATAGTGGATAAGGACAGAAGACAGGGTGCTAGCAGTGTGCGCAAGTACAGGGGTCTGGCGGTGTATGGCCTGGGCCTGGTGTGCGCATGCGCCCATGCAAGCATCCTCCCCATGCGTTTCAAGCCGGGTATGGCCTCTCAGAACCTCGCGGGGAGGCGCCCTCTAGTGGTGCGAGTAGACGGTAGCGCAAGGAAGAAAAAAATGAAAGTTGACCCTGAAGATGCAGAGACAGCAAAGGCAAAGCAGAGATGCGGGATGAGGTGGGGGCAAAGGGAAGGGAGGCCACGTCTAGTGTGCGGGTAGATTTTATCTGTGGTCTGTAAACGTCATGCCAATAAAGAACTGGAGATATAAGCTCAAAAGGAGAAACACACTTTATTGGAAAGAAGAGAGAAATGAGACAGACAGCTACTTGTTGAAATAAGGTAGGGGGGCTGGAGCTGGTGTTCGGAGGGTCTTTGTTTTTAGCCGCTTTTATTATATGGCAAGAAAAGGACCCTCTCCCTTGAGAGTCGCGATAACTTGATTGTTATTTTAGGCTCTGAGACCCCTGCTTTGGCCACCGACCCTCTCTATTGCCTATGTGTAAATTTTGGGGTAAACTCTTCTGGCCGCTTTTGTTTGGTCAAGGTGAGATCTCTGAAATTTATAGCACAGACTTATACTTAAGGCTGAGTTAGCGATTAGTAAAATGATATGTGTACATTGTAGCGTATTAGTATGCTAATACTAGCATAGAGAAAAATATATTTTTTTATGCTAGTATATATTTTCTAATACTAGCATAGAGAAAAATATATATTTTTATAGAGGTATATGTCTATGTGTGAGTATATATTTTACACACTGATTTTTAAAAAATAATATAGCCTCCTCTCTACTGTCTCTTTTGTGTTTCACTGGAAGTAGGGAGGAGTGAATTAGGGCCCTGGTGCTTAAGTGAGCTAGCTGCTTATTGAGTGTTTTTTTGTTGTTGTTGTTGTTGTTGGAGGTTTTAACTTGTTCTAGTCAGGATTTTTCAGAAACCTCACTAAGCTCTTCTCTTTTTTTTTGTCTGTCTCCCAAATCTTAGAGGATGGTTATCTCCACCTGGTACCTCTAGGCTCCTCCCAGAGACGTCCTCTCAGGTAGCATAGGGGTGGCCTTGGACTGTCCTCATGGATGCATCTGGGCCAGCCTGGTCCTTCAGCAAGGCAAGCCTGGAGACAAGCTCCCGGGACCCCCTCTGCCTAGCTGGGCCCACTCAGTCCCACATTTTCAACACCAGTGGTCTTACCCTGATCTCTCCCTTGGAAATGGGTACCTTAGGGCCACAGTCTGCAAGTCCAAAGACAACATCCCTGGCACTGTTTCCTCCTGCGACAGCTGGAATCTTGCCTGCAGGTCGCCACCCTCCCATGGGCCAGGATGGCTGTTTGTGTAAGCAGATATGTGGAACCTAATGAGGCCACATCTCTACCCAGCCCAAAGGAGAAGGGCAGGGTGAGGTCAAAGCTCCTTATCCTTCCCTGTCACAGTGACTCTACAGTCACAGACAGCAGCCCCTGCCCTAGTCCTTCAGGAGTGGACCCCTGAGAGGCTGTGGAATGAGCAGGAGGGTCTGCCACAGTGCCTACTACTGAGCCATCCAGGCTGTGGCTGGCCGGAACTCCCACTACAAGAAGGCCTACTTTCAATGAATTATAGTCTCATGTGTGAAAAGGCAGCCTTTTCTGGGCATCAGTTGTCTGACTGGAGCTAGGAGCTTTGGCAGCTTATGACACAGAAGCGCCCAATGCTCCCCAAGAGGTACTTTTATTTGACAGCCTCCCTGAGTGAATCCCTTACAGCCACCTGGCTACATCAGGTGTTTCATGGCCTCTCCAGGAGACATTTGCTCTAGTGAAGTGGTCTTCAGTTGTGGATCTATCCCAGATGATTCCACCCTTAGATAACCTTGGATGACTCCATCTCTCTTCGGCCATCCTTAGGTGTGAGATGGGTCCCAATCTTGCCCATGACCAAACAGAAAAAAGTACTGTGTGTCCACAAGCCTGCCTTTGTTTTCCATATAGCAACTTCCCCCATACCCTTGGTGGGTCAGTCCACGCACTGTTCCCTCTTATGTAACAGCATAAGCACTAATAAAATAAAGCCTCTCCCATGTGGCATATTCCTGCCTATTTTGATTTCTATCTTGGGTTGAGCGTGCCGAGCAGATAACACCAAAGGTTGCTGGTGCTCAAAGCGGTCAGAAACTGGAGCTGGTAACATAGATGGCCAATAGCAGCAGAGAACAGAGAGGAATGGAGAATTGCCAAGAGTTGCCATCACAGGTAGTAGGAAGAGATCCTAAGGCTTGCCAGCAGCTGCTAGTTCTGAGCAGCTAGGAGGGCCTCTAACTCTAAATGAGGTGACAGCACTGGGATTCAAAGCTCAGGGCTGTTATCACTAAAAGAGCTACATGTTGCCAATCATGATCTCTATACGAACTGAGCAAAAGAACCCCTGGCCGGCTGGGAACATCTTAGAATCCTGTACAGAAACCCCACCTTTTAGAGGGCGTACAATGGGAACGCTCAGCAGCAGTGGAGAAGCAGCTGAAGGACTAGTCTGTGTCTGACATTTTACACGTGGCTAATGATCCACACTAGCCAGTGACACTTGGGTTGGTTTCTGTTTTTAAACTAATGATTCTGTACTTTCAACTGGTGACTCAGTCCCTTCTTTGGTTTCCCCAGCAGAAGGTCTGCCAACCTCTGGGGTCATCTCTAGGATGGAGACTCTCCCCTTTCCAGGGCTCTCCCCTGTTCTATTTTGGGATGGCTCTAACAATCTTCCTGGGCACAGTTTCCTACTGGTTAAATAAGGGCTGAATATAGCATAAAAACAGCTCTTGTTCCTACAGCAGCATTACTGCACACTAGAGGACCCCAAGCATAGAGGACACAGTCACAGTCCTCCATAGCACCTACAGCTTCCCTCCAGCCCTTTTTCTATTTATGTACTTAGACACCTACATCTATACCTACGTGTCTAACTGTTGGGCTCCAGGTCCAGGACCCAGAGGAGGTTCCAGAGTAGGTGGCACTGGAACTGACAGTCCCAGCCAGAAAAACCCAGCACCAATGTCCCTGCCCTAAGCCTCACTTTCCACATCTGTACATAGGAGGTGGCAATACTGATACTGCAATGACTCAGTTCCATCTGTAAGACTTGGGCCCTGTCTATGAGTAGGAAATAGGATCAGCCTCCCACACTTTCACAACAAGAGGTACCAAAATGACCTGGCCCCCAGCAGTGCTTTCCAGAGTCAGCACGGTGAGGGTGGCGTTGAGCCTCTCTCTCCAGCAGGGCAGTCCCTTCTTTGGCTTTCCCAGCAGGAGGTCTGCCAATCTCTAGGGCCATCCGTAGGGATGGGGACTCTCCATTCTCCAGGCAGCCCATTCTATTTAGGGATGGCTGTAACACATCTTCATTGGCACAGTTTCCTAGAGGTTAAGTAAGGTTCCTTTTAGTACTTTGCAGATACACAGCAAGTGAGAAAAACGTGAAGCAAAGGCCACTGAGGTCTCTATCTGCCCCTTGAGAAATACGGCATGAGAACTGGGCCTTGCATATCACATTGTCCACACACATAAAGAAAGCATAGCTTTGGAACAGGCTCCCCGGCAGGCATACATCAGAAAGCGGCCTTGGCTGATGGACCAGGGAGGCCTCAGAGACTATTTGCACCAATCCTAAAATACCTGCACTGTTCTGCACTGTTAACAGAAAATGCTTATTTTCTCACTTTACTAAAAAGACCAGAAGTGAAACCAGCTTCAGGTAGAGTTAGATCCAGATGTTTAAATGACATAATTGGGAGTTTCTGCATTTCTAGGCTCTGACTTTCTACTGGTTGGCTTCACCTTCAAGCACTTTCTCCTGGGGTGACAGACGGGGTTACTGTTAGTTCTCAGCTTATATTTCAGTGGCCATTTTCTAAGGGGTTCTGGAAAATCCTGGACCAACTCATGGCTCATATGCCCACTGATGTGGCCAGGAGCCTCTGTGCTGAGCCTGGGTCCCAGTGCCCAGGCCTGCAAACAATGATGGGCTGGGGGTAGAGGAATGGTGGTCCCAGAGGTCATGGGGATAGACTCAGAGGAACAGGCAGAAACACAGGTGTCCTGCCATTATGTACCCCATTATGTACTGTGACTATGTGACGCTAGTCACTGTAACAGCTGAGGTTTTGTTTTTGCTTGTATACCTCCAACTGCCCAAGGATTTTGACTCCTTTGAAAACATGGCCCCAACTTCCCTTCCCACTTATGGGCCGGGAGGTCAACTCTGCTGACCCACAGATCACCAAAGAGCCAGGGGCCACAGAGGTGAGGCAGATTAAGCCCCAGCAGTGGGGAAGGTAGCCTGAAGAACGGGGTGAGGCCCGGCCCGGGGCTGCTCCCCACTCCACTGCATGGAGTGGCAGTGGCTTCCGGTTTCCCCCGGGCTGGGCGGGGCTTTTCTCAGAAGGACAGGAGGCCCTGCTCGGCCCAGCAGTGGCAACGGTCCCATCTGTACGCCCAGAGGACGAGGGACAGAGGGACTGCAACTCCTGGGCCTACTGACTGGTGCTATGATCCACACCTGGCACTCAACAGCTGCTCACTGTGACACAGGTGGCAGCTAAGAAACAGCATCCGTGTTTGTTCACCTCCCTCAAGCTCTATGTGGCAAATAAAGAAAAATCTGTTTCATTCCAGAGACCCCAGAGCCTCTTCCAACAGGAAAAAGTGAAGTCGGTCACTGGAGTCGTGAGGACCCAGTCAGAGGCATGCTGGGTAGCGGCTTTCTGCACACGTGGCCACGTTTGACAGCACCCTCCCTCCTGCCTACTGTGCCTCACTGGCAGCCTCTGCAGGGCAGCTGGAATGCTGGGCGGCTACGGGTGGAAAGGCCCCCATGGCACCTGGGCCCTAGCTCAGTTCAGGAGAAAGGATGCATCTGAGCAGTGGCGAAGCTCAGACTACTAGAATCCTGGTCAGAAAACTTTTGCTCTGGAGTCCAGAGGGCTAAGAACATTCTGGGCTCAAAGCATCTTCCAACCTTGAGAGCACAGTAAGGGAAGGTCCACTGTGAGCTTTGAGTAGCTGGTTTATTTACACAGTCAGCAGAGGATTTGAGCATGGGCACCTTCAATTTGTGCTTAAGAAACAGGGCGCTGACTGGACCGGGTACTAGAATGAAAGGAAACTGTGAGTGCAACTGTTCCTTCTATGTATCTGCCAAGATAGAGGGACCCTGGATCCAGCCTGATTGCCCACGGAAGATGCAGCCTGCCCCTGGGAAGGAAGAAAGCAAGGGGCAGCTGCACCCGGCAGTGCTGGGCAGCGGTCCTCCCAGACAGGTCCTGGCCACTTAGGCCCAGAGCTCTGCCTGACCTGGAGGCCAGGCCTAGAAGAGCAGTGACTATGCCTCTGCCACAGATCTGACCACAGAGCAGGGTGTCCCCAGTGGGGAAAGTAGTGACCAAAGCCCTGGCCGTGGAAGAGTGGTGGGGCTCTAGTCTAGTCCCCAGAACACCCTTGTCTAGTGGCCCTGAGGAAGGCTTAGCTGTCTCATCTGAAAGGCCCGTCCCGGGGGAAGCCAGCACCCATGGGTCTGCAGGACTCACTGAGACCACAAGGACTTGCCCTGACGGGCACAGGGACACTATGGAACAAGCACTTGGTGCTGAGCTGGGCAGCAGGGATGCTCCATGGTTGGGGGGAGTCCAGGGGAATCACTATCTGGTGTGGGCAGATAGTGCCCGATATGCCGGATGCCCAAGAAGCAGGGCAGGTGAAGAAACCACTCAGGCCCTCACCTGTCAGCCAAGCGTGGCTGCACCCTAGCTGAGCTGGACTTCTACACACAATAGGCATGAGGAGAAACCTCTGTTTTTCTGTGCCCAGCTCCAGGGTAACCCTGCTGATGGATGGAGTGCTGTACATACCATCCATCCAGAGCCTCTCCTAGCTCAGATGAGGACATGACCACAGGGCCTGGACAAAGCTCTAGGACTCTCCTGTCAGGCGACTAAGCCTTCTGTGTGGCAGGCCCTGCAAAACCCACTTCCCAAGCCGAGCCACCCTGTGATCAGGCCCACATCAGTGCTTCAGTCTTATTTTGGTCATGCTGTGATAACAGGAAAAGAGGGGCGTGGACACATGAGCGGGAGATCTCCTAGCTCACAAGGGAGTCCAGGCTCCACACTCCCCGGTAGCACGTCGGGCTCTCACATGACCAATAGCTGCCTTGGAAACTTGACTGTGATGCAGGTGTGTGCAGAGCTTGGGTGCAGCAGCTGAAGGGTGGTCCTGCAGCAGGACCGCTGAGGACTCTAAAATGGGCCCCTCCCTTTCTTATGCCAGCCCTGCTCGATGGCCCAGAGAGCTCAGTGTCCCCATCTGGCCTCAGCTGCACAGCGGTGTGAATGCCAGATTACTCACCACAGCTGCCTGCCGCCTGTGCCCATGACAAGGACACCCTCCTTACCCCTTCACTCTCCTAACTGACCACCAAGAGAGGTCGAGGCGCAGGAGGCCTTCCAGTGCCCAGCTCACTCATCCAGTAGCCTCGGGGTCCTGTAAGACTCCTCAGGGCTAGGGGAGGCCCAGTACAGGGGTAAGGACTTGCCTCAGTCACAGACAAGACATGGCCCCTGTCCCCCATGTAGGACTCTTTATCTGGCAGAGGCAGAGACCATGGTGACTTCCACACCCAGTGCTGCCTGTCCAGAGATTCCCAGAGGGCAAGGAGCTTGGGTGGGGGAGGGTCAGCCTGGAAAGGGCGAAGTGGGTGCTGCCAGAAGGCTAAGTGGTGGCATTTCTGCACAGTGAAGGGGCTCTGGCCCAGGATCTAGGCTGCCCATTGGCCTAAGGCAGCCACATATGGCAGAGGGCACCACATAGGGTGCCACAGAGGATGCTGGATTCCCTGCCCCAAGGAGTGAAGTCCCATCAAGTCCCAGCCAAGGCAGCCCATGGCTGGCCCTGTAGCCTGCTGTATAAGCCATGCTGTGTACTAGGCCTCACAAGGGTACGTCCATGCACCTAGAGTGCCATCTGGAGGGGAAAAGGGGCAGTGCGGGACGAGCCACCTTCCCCTCCAGGAGGCAACTCCACCCACAGAGGTAAACTAACACTTTCCAGTAGTCATACTAATAAAAAGTACAGTAACTGGTGAAATGAATATACAGTGTTGACATTTCAACCAACAATGATATAGAAAATGCTGATACAGAACAGTACTGATGAGCTCAGTCCCAATCTATTTCTTGCTGGTCTCTGAAACCTGGATGCCGTTCACCCTTTTGGTGTATCCCATTTGGATCAGTGGCATTTCAAGCACCTGGTTGTCACATGAAGCTTGTGTATTGGATAGAGAGGCTCTAGAGGGTCACCGCTTGCTGGGAGATTTGTCCCTTTAACACACAGGTATTCACATACACAGAACCTGCCTTCCTTTTCTGCCCTGTGGCCTCCCCATGGGTGACTCAGTCACTACCTTGCCTGAACCAACACTCCCGTCCCTACATGCTGCAGGATAACAAAGGCAGCTCTGCATTCTTACAAACAAAGCAAAAGTCAGGCCAAGTCCCATTCTCTCCTGCCAGGGCCCGACGGGAATCCCTCACTCCAGCAGCAACACCAGCACCACTGCTGGCCATTCCCGAGGGCTGCTGTGCACCAAGTCCTGGCATGAGTACTTACAGGTGGCATGTTGTCAGGTGTCCGCAAAGAGGCAGAATGACCAGCAAAGATGCCATAAAACATGTTCAAGGAAAAAAAAACCCTGCAGGTTGCAAACAATATAATCTCATTTTCATAAAATAAATAGCCCAAACATTAGCAGTATGCGTGTCTGGAATGATTTGGCAAACTGAGCATGGAATTCACCCTTCCAGGAGCAAACTCTGTTAGGCAGACATCACTTACTCTCTCTCTCTTTTTTTTTTTTTTGCAATGCTGGGGATGGAACCCAGGGCTTTGTGCATATTAGGCAAGCCACATTCGAAGCCCTTCCCACATTTTCCTTTAAATGTGATGCAGGCAACAAGACTCTGAAAAGGGTTAACTCTTGGAGGTGCAGGGCAGGCACAGCCTCCTCCTGCTTGCCTGCTCATTGGTCGACTTCCCTACTGTGGGCAGGCCCCTCCTCAGACCATCCCTACCAACTAGTGGCAGGCTGGTGCTGTCTCAAGCGTATGGGGGCACCTGGCTTACACAAGTCACAAAGACTCCAAACAAAGACATTGAATCAAGAAAGATACGATTCCTCCCTCAAAAACCAGAAGAAGCCCTGTGCATGAAATTCACAGTCCTTATGTTTCATCTTCTGCTCAGGGATCATTCTCACGCTCAGCAGTCAGGGGCACACTAAGCTCACCCTGGACTGGCCTCGGGGGGCCAGTATTGTGCATGAGTGACAGGCACCACACACTTGAGGGGTGCCAAGTGCCGGTCCTCAGCAGGGAGCCCCTTGCCTGGGAGCAATGGCAAGGTCAGAGGCAACTCTAAGCAAAGGTGAGATTAGGGACTTTGAGGCCTTGCTTAGTCTGAATGTGCCCCCCAAAATTCAGGCTTGGAAATTTAGCTCCTAATACTAAGTGTGGGGAGATGGGCCTTTTAGAAGGTGTTTGGTCATAGGATTAATGGCATTATTAGAAGGGCTTCTCTTCTGCCATGAGAGGACACAACATTCTTCCTCTCTGGAGGACTCAGCAACTAGGTGTTATCTTGTTCTGTTTTGTTTTGTTTATTTTTTGAGACAGAGTCTCATTTTACAGAGGCCAGGCTTGCACTCATTATGTAGCCCAGGCTGGCCTTGAACTCACCGTGATTGTCCTGCTCAGACTCCTGAGGGCTGGGATTACAGGCACGCAGCACTATACCTGGCTAGTACGTGCTATCTTGGAGCCAGAAAAAGAACCTGCAGGCACCTTACTTTGGATTTCCCAGCTTCCAGAACTATGAGAGAAGATATTCCTCTTCTTTTTAAATTACTTAGCTTAGGTGTTCTTACAGCAGCATAGACAAAGACAGGGCCGTGGGCTGGCCTCTCAGAGAGAATGCGTCTATGGCTTGAGAATGGGGTCTTTCCATTCCTACAGGCCACATATAACCAGGGAAGCCAGGAGATTACCCACTTTAGGCCCTGGGAAAGAAAGAAGGTCCACATTTCAGTGTGTTGGAGCTTTAAGGGAGGGTGTCCCACTCTGAGAAGGTACAGAAGATGACCAGATGGGACTGGTCATCATGGGGACTAACCCTATGACCCCAAGCCCACAGGTCCCTAGGGTGCCTCACCTATGAGAGACCCCAGAGCAAGAGTCAGGCTTCTAATTAAATATGACTTCTTTAACTGAGTAGATCACTCAGTTAAAACATGACTGACCTCCTTCCCACGTCCAAACCCAGGTCCCCTGGGTGACCATGGTTTTTTTTTTTTTTTCTTTTATTTAATTAAGTTTATGGGTAAAATTTAGGTGTATCACTGATCATATTCATATTATGATGATCATATTCATCACAGGGAGTTTGTACCTGTACATGATACACTGTGACTTGTCTTCCCCCTTCAACCCCTCTTCCCCTCCTTATCTACAAAGCTTTGCTTATAGTTTATCCTCCTTTTCTCATTTCTTCTATTCCCTTCTTTCCTTTCCTTTTTCCCTTCCCTAGTTCCCCTTTCTTTTGGAACAATTTCTTATTTCATAATATCTATTATATAACATGTTTCTTAATTACGCTTTGTTTCTCACACCAGAGAGACAATGTGATATTTACATATGTGTGTCCGATTTATTTCACTTAAAGAGCATGGTCACAAGGTTCATCATTTAGCAATAAATATCTCAACTTTATCCTTCTTTATGGCAGAGTAGTATTCCATTATATATTTTTTAAAAACCCACATCTTTTTTATTGGTTGTTGGGCATCTGGGTTGTTCCCAAGATTTAGCTACTACAAACTGTACCATACATGAGTGTGCATATATTGCTGTGGTATGATGCTTTTAATTCTTTTGAGAAGACACAAGAAGGGTAATAGCTGTGTCAAATGGGACCTCTAGTCCTAGTTTTTTCAGGATTCTCCACACTGATTCCCACAGTGGTTGTACCAGTTTACAACCCCATTAACAGTGGAGAAGGGTTCCCTTTACCCCACAGCCCTGCCAGCATTTATTATTGGTTGATTTCTTCATGAAAGCCATTCTTTCTGGAGTGAGATGGAATCTCAGTGTTGTTTCAATTTGCATCTCTCAAATAACCAGTGATGTTGAACATTTTTTCATATATTTATTTGCCATTTGTATTTCTTCATCTGAGAAATACGTATTCATCTCAGATGCCCATTTTTGGATTGACTGTTTGAATTGGGGAGGGGGCTGATTTCTTCTCAATTCTTTACATATTTGAGATAAAAGTCCTTTTTTTCCCCACTCTGTGGGTTTTCTTTTCACTTTGTTGGTGATTTCTTTTGCTCTGCAAAAGCTTTTTAATAAGATGAGACACCAGTTGTTGATGACCATGTTTTAACCCAAAACTTGCAAATCTGTACGTTCCCTGATGGGTACAATCAGATCCATCTAGCACAGACAAGGCGATGGTCTGATGTCTAAGACATTCTCAAGGGCCAAGTGAACCAAAGCCTGGACAGCTTTACATACTCACAACCCTCAGCAGGTGCCCATGGCGACCTGCTCAGGACTGAGCAGGCTTCTGACACAGCAAACAGAATGCAGCTGTTTTTCCACATGGACGTTCTGTTCCCGAGCAACTCTGACACCAGTCTATGGTCTCTGCCTCTCATGGACCAGAGAAGGCAGAGCAAAAGAAGAAAGGGGATAGCTAGGGCCACCGCTGGTGACCTCCACCACAGTGGAGGCTCTGAACACACTGCCAAAAGAAGCACAGGAAAATTCGTTCCTACTCCCTGGCAGATAGCACTTAAGATAGCTTTTGTTTTTTTTATCTTTACACTTTATATATATTCACGTTTCAAAACCCAGACCTTATATCAAGACTCTGCCTTCCCACTGGACATCAAGCCAGGAAGAGATATGATTTCTGTTAGAAAGGTCAGTCAAACCCCTCCTTAGAACGCCTCCTAGCTGGAAGGGGCAGGTTCACTGCGGGCGTGGCCTGGAAGGCCGTATTGTCTGCTTCCTGACCACCATGTGGTGAACAGAGTTCCTCCGGGCCCTTCCACCACGCTCCTCTGCCTTGGACCCAGCCCCCCATGGACTGAAACTGTGAGCCAAAATAAATGTCTCATCTGTAGGAACTGCCTTCCTGCCTATGCATAAAGTCAGCTCTTCCTTGGAATGCTGGTCATACAACAAAACAAAGCAACCTTAAAAAATTAAAAATTAAAAAACCTTCTCTTTCCAGGTTGTGGGTGTTGGGTATTTTGTCCCAGCAATGGAAAGGTAATTAAGACACTGCTTGCATATTTGCAAAGGAAAGCCCCTTTTGTTTCAGAAAGCAAAAAAAACCCAAACCAAAACAAAACAAAGAACAACACCTCCCCAGAACGCTATGGAGAAGAGCAGACAAACTGACCTGAACTTGCCAGTGCGCACCTGCAGCGCTCTCATTCCACACTTCTGGGCACCGCCGACGTCACCCACGATATCATCCCCGATCATGACGGCCTGTCGGGGAGGTGAAATACGTGCAGAAGTGAGTTCCGAAGAATTTTATTCCTGTGCTCCTTCATCTTTTTTTGACACAATAAACTGCTTGATTTGATGTTTAAAACCACCATCACACGAATTAAACAATACAATATTGTCACTAGATTGATTAAAAGTCGACCCACCTTGCATATATCTCCTAGCTGGCTCCTCAGGCTGTGGTTCTGAATGGTATATACTTGCACATTTTAAAATCAACCAGTAGGTGTCAAAATGATTTGGTGCATCGAGGACAAGTGGGGATGCTGATGCGCCCACCCTTTACCTGAAGGTGGGCTGCACTTTACCTAATGCTAAATACTCTGTAGCCTGGTGACGCTGCAAGCCTTTGGTTCTGTGAAAGCTGATTCACTCCCCAGCAAATCTTTGTAATCTACAGTTTAAAAGATTTTACTTTCAAAGGTGAAGTTATTATGTGTCAAAACCAAAACAATACATAACAGCAAAATATAAGCATAGGAAATGCTCATAGTTCTGATAGCATTTCAAAAGCAACCTCAAAGGGGCTGGGGATTTAGCTCAGTGGCATAAGCGCCTGCCTTGCAAGCATGTGGTCTTGAGTTCAATCCCTGGTACCGATTAAAAAAAAAAAAAGCAACCTCAAGATAGACTGACTCCCTGATTGGAGCAACCATAAATCAGATAAACTCTTATGAGCCAATGGTTTTTGAGATATCAAGTAAGGGTAGACAGTGATTTCTGTGACACAGGCAAAGGGAGCTCTGGGATCCATCCAGCTTACTGCCTTCAGAGTTTGCAGACCGCAGATAAAGGAGGATGCTAAACATTAAGACATGTCCCCTGAAGTCTTATGTTGAAGCCCTAGCCTCCAATGTGACTGAATTTGGAGCCTCTAAGGAGGTAATTAAGATTGCACAGAGGTCACAAGAGTGGGGCCCCAACCCAAGGGGCAAAGAATCCTTATTGGAGGAAGAGATGCCAATGTTCTCTCCACACGAGTACAGAGAAAAGGCCACGAGCAAGGAGGCAGCCATTACTGCTTGGATACAGTTTATTCCACAAAGGGCTCATGTGCTAGAACCATAGTCCCCAGCACGGTAGTGTTGAGATGGCAGAGTGTGTAAGAGGTGGTTGGGTTATGGAGGTTCCACCCTCGGAAGGGATTGATTCTGCTTTCATGAATAAGTTAGGGAGAGAGAGCTGGTAGTTACACAGTGAGACTACTCCAAAACACTTGGCCCCTTCCATACTGGGCTCCTTCCCTTTCTGCTACTCCACTGCACTGTGACGCAGCGAGGGTGTCATCAGAGGACAGGCTTTCGAGTCTTGGACCCAGGCTCTAAACCTACGACCCATATGAGCTTCTTTATAAAGTGCCCCATGTCAGGTACTCCGTTATAGTAATACAAAACTAAGACAATCACACTACACACCATGAACAGCACCCTCACCGTGAAATGAATTTGTAGATAGTTTGATCTCAGAATTCTAGCCCCCAGCACTATGGGAATGTAAATTTGTTTTTTACCTTAACCTGTCTATTTTCTTGGTCTCTGTGAGCTAACGATTAGAGGGAAACCCTGGGTGGAGCCCAGCAGGCACTCTGTAGCGCTAGGTAGCGGTTCACTGCTGGGGTAAAACACCTGGTATACCTCAAAGGCAGATCTGTGGCTCACAGGTTCACTGGTTTCAGTCCAGCCTTGGACTGGGAGAAACAGGGAGAAACACTGTGGCAGAGGAAGGTGGCTCACCTCATGTGAGCCAGGGAGCAGAAAGACAGGGAAAGAGGCAGAGGCAGAGACACCTTCCAACACTGCTGCATTCAAGATCAAAACCTCTATACACAATTCTTTGGTGGGGTACTTCATATTGAAACCATAATGCCCCCAAACTGAGGAGACGAAGCCAAGATTCTGTGGAGACTAAGGCAGCATGATTTCACAAGTCAGAGAATCAGATCACAGGTCAGAGGACTGTAGGGGGACACAGAAGGTCCCCTCAGGTATCCAGTAAACTACTGATCACACTTGAGGAAGGAAATGCCCAAGAAAGCAGCACACAGAAACAATGAAAGAAATCGAGCCTAGACTTCATACAAGGCTGAGCCTGTTCTCACTAACCAGAGTGGAAAATTTTTGTTTTTTGTTTTTTGTTTCTTCTATTAGTTTAGGCTGGCCTCGAAATCATAATCCTCCTGTCTCAACTTCTTGAGTGCTAGGATTACAGGCATGTGCAACCATGCCTGGTTGAAAAATCTTATAATTCATAGAGCAATGGGTGGCATTCTTAGAAGCATCCTGCTTTGTTGGTGAGAAGTAATTAGTCCTAGACTAAACCTTGCTCTGGTGCTGCCTCCAAAGTCTTAAAGCAAGATCTAGAAAGGTCAAACTGTTTCCAAGTAATTTAGTGGCATCCCAGAACAAAGCTCAGACATATCTGAGGTCATATAAAAGTATTTAACACCTGAAAAGGTACAATTCACAATCACATTGAATAAAAAATTGCCAGTCATGCAATAAAAGAACATAATCAGAACCAAGGAGAAAAATCTATCAATCAAAACTAACCCTGAACTAACACAGATCTGACAATTAGCAGATAAGAACATTACAGATCTCACAATTATACTCCGTATGTTCCAAACATTAAACGGAGAAATGGAAGACAGAAGAAAAAGATCTAACTTCTGGAGATGAAAACTGTACTGCCGGGATTTAAAACTATATTAGATAAGATGACACTGTAGAGGAAAAGACTAACAAAATTGAAAATACAGCAATAGAAACCATCCAAAATGAAACAGAGGGGAAAAAAAGAATTTTTTTACAATGAACAGAGCATCATTGAACTATGGTGTAACTTCAAGGGACCTAGCATATATGCTAATTGGAATCCCCGAAAGTGAGATGCTACAGGAAACAAAGATATTAGAAGAAATAATAGTTGAAAATTTTCAAAACTCAACAACAATTATAAAACCGCAGATTCAACATCCTAATGACCACCAAGTCCTAACCCTAAGATGCAATATGTGTATGTACCAACTCCTCATTATGAGTGTATTCTTTATGTGTCATAACGTAATAAACATAAAACAAAAAATTAAAAATAATATAAAAAGGGTTAGGAATATAGTTCAGGGATATAGCAATTGCCTAGCAGTATGTGAGGTTCTGGGTTCAACTCCAGGGGGAAATATATATATTACAATACAGTCCACTTATCTCCCTCCTCCAGAAATGCACGAGCCCTGTCAAGGTAGGGAATCTGGGCTGGTGACCAGCGATTACTTGGTGATCAACTGGGTGGATCACAAGCTAAATCAAAGTCCAGTGGAGACCACACACAGCGCAACCTGTGAGGAGTGGGGGACTAGAATAATCCACTTCGGTGTTGCCAAGGCCTTAATCATGTGGGTCTTATTTTACCTTATTCACTTGTATTAATATTCTTGATTAAATTTATTCATCTTTCTACATAAATCTATATACTTTTGAAGAAAAAAAACCAGCTACTCTCATCTCCCTACCAAAAATTTTTAATTAAAAGCTTCAAAATGCTTTCAGAACATTCTGCTGGTGGAAGGCTGACTAGTGCTTTATCAATCATGTTGCAGATCTGTTCTTGAGACCAATCAGGAATGTCCTTGGTCATGGCCAGACTGAGAAACCAGAGTGAGTGCCCAATATTGATGGGAACAGGGGCTTTAAAACTGACAGTTGCAGGGCTGGGGATTTAGCTCAGTGGCATAAGTGCCTGCCTGGCAAGCGCGAGGTCGTGAGTTCAATCCCCAGTACCACAAAAAAAAACAAAAAAACAAAAAACCAGCTGACAGTTGCTCCACAAATTTCCCCTCTGAATGCAGATGCCACATAGAGTTAACTGGTGAGTAAACACATTAACCAACATCAAGGAAAAAAAATGATCCTAAAGTACTCACAAGATGGAAATTTTAACTTACTGTGGGCCCATCCGTGTCAGCTTGACCTATGAGGACAGGATCCAAATGGAATTTACTTTCTACTCGGGAAATGGGAGGCCACGGAAATGAAAGCGGAACAGACAGATGGAGCTGCAGTCTCAGACTGGCCCCGGCAGAGAGGACAGAAGCCCAGCTCTGCTACCTATGTGATCTACAGCAAGCCTCTGCTTCAATCTGTAAAATGTGTGTAATAGGTGTGGTACTTAAATCATACATGTCAAGCATTTACCACAGTACCTGGATAATAAAAGGAAAAATATTAGGAAATGTTTTATTGAGAAAATTCTAATTTGATAATACTGGAGACTGTCTGCATACTTCAATACAGGTACTCTTTGCCCCAGGTACTCAGCACCTTGGTACTGAGCCCTATGTGGGCCTTGGTGTGGGGTCAGGCAGTAGGGACAAAATGTGGGTCAGAGAGACATGGTCCCTATCCTTGTGGAGCTCACAATTTGTACTGAAAACAGACACCAATCAGATAATTTCAAAGACACATAATGAGGCCTGTGATAAAGCTCAGGAGGTTGTGAGGGCCTATTAGGCTTGGTGGTGGTCAGGGAAGGCTTTCTAGGGGAGATGATGCTTTGATCCTTGATCTGGAGGGAAAGAGTGGTCAACTAGGTTGGTAAGGCCCAGAGGAGGGATGGGAGCATTCACCATACGTGTGCTAACTACCCATTCACTCACCATTCATCAGGGCAGGCCATGTACCGAACTCCAAAAACTACAGGTTGGTAAACCTTGAAGCCATTGTCTTTGAAAACAAGACTGGAGGAATTCTAGAAGCTGAGAGAGGGGGAAAGGCACAGCTGGCACTGCCCCCACAGCCAGGGAGGTTACTGGGCTAAATAAGAGTTTAGGCTCCTCATCTCATCACCCACAAACAGAGGCTGAAGGGTCCCTAACAGGGAATCCAGGGAGACCGTGGCACTGGGAGAAAGCTGAGAGGAAACTGGTGTCTACTGATGCTGACAATTCTGCCAACTGCTAGTAGCCATGAGCCCCTGAGAGACAGACTTACAGTAAGCTGCGTCTCTCCCCAGTGACTACTCTGTACTTTATACATCTCACTAATTTTCTCTGATCTTTGCTTCACCTAATGCCCACATTTCCCAAAGGATGTTACGTGTTCCTGTGGTAGACTATTTAACTCCAGGTAGAACAAGGCCATAAATAATGTAATTATGTGCTATTTATTTTAGATCGGTTACGGTCAATGAGAAATTCCAGCTTTCCACTTACAATAATGATTCAAAGTTCCTTTGAAAATACATTTATTTGAGTAAAAAACAAAGTCAGTTTAAAGAAGTTTTAAGTACTCACAGAGCCAATGGCAAGTACCTAGATATGGTAAAAAGCTGAAATTTTTTTCTAGGATGACTAGTATTGGGACAACACTGCCAAGCACATGTGAGTGGGATTTTTTCTGACTATTAAACTTCCACATAGTTATCCAGAAACCATCAAATCACCAAGGAAGAACTGGCCAGTGGCACCTGCTCCCTGAAGTGGGACAGCACTGGAGGGTGCCACACACAGGTGATTCCTGAGCTGCTGAGAAACTGGGACTGCCGGGCGCCTTGAGGTCCAGCCTCAGGTGTACTCTAATTTACCCTTTCAAGGACTTTTCCTGAAATCGTCAGGTCAGCCCACAAACATCCAAGGTGCTCCAGCTCAGGACTGTGTTCTCCACTGCCCAGAGCTCGGGCCCATTGTACCAGTGGGTTCCTTGGAAATGGTATGAGTCTTTCACATATTACACGGCATGCCTAGCACTTTCATGTTTCACATATTGTATGTCATGGTCTAGTAAAAATAAAATATGTTTGTGCACATGTAGTTTCCCTTCCGGAAGGGACTGGGCATTTGTGGATATGGACCAGGAAGATAGAACCAGAAAAGAAACTGGTCCCTGGAAGGAAGAGTTGTTATCCAGGGAACAGCATTGTGGATTTGGCCTGAAAAACCAATGTCTGCATCAAGGCAAAGCCCCAGTCCCCTGCGAAGGTGGGGGGCAGGGGCCAGCATGTGGGGAGCGGGGGTGTGCAGCTACACGGAGCAGCGATGCCTGTCTGGGCCAGCCGGCGGGCTCTGCATACCAAAACGTGCTCAGGACCTCGGGGAATTCACAGATTTACTATCAGTGAAGGGCAATAATCACGCCAGGAGGAGCAATTATTGCCAAATCATTTAGGATTTAAAAAATCATTGGCAAGAAGATGGAGGTCAAGAGGTGTGCTGTCAAGGGAAATAAAAAAAAGAGCCTCTACCTGTCAGGCCTGGATTTCACTTCCTTTCTGACCATGATATGGTAGAGGGAAGTCAGAGACACAAACCAAAAAGTCGGACTCCCATAGAACCTGAAAATCCAGAGCCTTGGAGGGAGGCACCACTGTCCCTGAGGCAGGCGTCTTGGTTTGGGTCTGCCCGCTGAGTCTCCTTTCTGCCATGCTAAGTGCTAGGAGAAGAACCTACTTTAATGAGTGGCAATGTTTTAGGCCAAAGTGCTTCCCAAGAAAGCCCACCTTTCATGAACTGTTTAGCTACCTCAGTATTCTCCAGAGTGAGGTATTTCTCCATATCACAGGCCAGGAAACACCAGGGAGGGGTGGGAACATCCGCCCTAAGAGCAAACACCCCACAAAGAGAGGTCTGGAGACCACATTTAGACCTTCACCTCCAGAGTCCCTTAGAAACCTGGAGGCTGGGGATGCAGCGTAGAGGCAGAGCTTCCTAGCATGTGCAAGATCTTAGGTTCAACTCCCAGTGCTACAGTGACAGGGACAGGGACGGGGATGGGACAGGGGGTGGGCTGTAGAAAGGCAGAGGGAAAGCGAGAGGAAGAGACAGAACATCTCAAGGACTACTACTTTCCACAAAGCAGGAAACAACAGTACTGGTGTTGCTAAGGATATGGGGAAACAAGCGACCTTTCACTGAGGGTCAGGAAAGCGAACTGACACAGCTCTCCTGAAATAGAGAAGAGCAATGTGCATCACGGACCCACAGCACATCACTAGAATGCCTGACAAGCAATTACACATGCACCAAAAGGTGCACATACAGGGTATTCATCAGGGTTAAGTCTAGTGAGAAAGTTAGATGTAGCCAGTGTCGAAGAGCAGAGTAAACATGTGGTAATCCATTTGATAGGGCACTGCACGGTCACAAAAGCTGCCTTGTAAAAATGTTTAATAAGCACAAAGGAAATGAGTTTTAATAAAACATTAAGAGTAAAAATCAAGTTTCAGGTGCAGATACAGGATTACTCCAAGTTTGTGTTAAAATGTATACACAGACATAAAAGGTTTGGAAAGATTAAGCATGATTTGTGCTATTCTAGGTAGTGGAATAATGAACTTCTTTCTTGGCTTCTTTAATTATTTTTCAGTCTTCTTTAGTAAACATGAATTACTCCACAATCAGATAAAAAAAAATCTGAGCTTTAAGAAGAAAAATCTATTAAACAAGGCTCTAGAGGAGAAACCGTTGTCAGAAAAACTGCCAAGAGGTTTTATAGGCCCCTTATGACTGAGACATATCACAAAGATAACTCCAGAGCAGGTATGTCCTAAAACTTCTCCTGGTTTCAGTCCCACTGTGGTGGCGCAGGGGGCTTCATGGCTCAGGCCAGGGCATCGGAGTCTCGCTAGGGCTGCAGAAACACAGTATCTGCTCCTGGCCCTCACTCTTCTAAGGCTGAAAATGCACACAGGCTTAGCAAGCCTCAGCCAGGAGCACAGTCGGGTCACCCCTACAATGATACCCAAAGAGAATGCAACTGGGGGCAGTGCAGGGCAACCAGAGAGGGAAGCCTCAGCTGGACATACTGGCGGAGGAGGCCACAGAAGGGAAATGCCAAGTGGTCCCCACCCAGGGCATAGGCTGTCCCCAAAACCCTATAATTAGGACTGATGGCCTGACAATCAGGAATAAAATGCAATGTCCATTTATTATGCCCAATCCTTTGTGCATAAATCTACACACTTTGTCCTCTTTTTCTTTTTTTCCCCTCACTTTTTTTTTATTGGTTATACAGATTTCATTCATCTTTGCATGCTACTTTGATCATTTTGATACCCCCATCATGCTTCCTTGCCCTGAAACCCACAATTTCACATTTTGGGGGGAGGAGGAGGGTTTCAATGAATGTATTTCTCATGTCCACCTCCCTATTCCCATAGCTACATCTGTCCCCTCCCTCGCATTACCTTCTTCATGCCTACTGATAGTCTTCTTTCTACATTCTTGTCTTTTTTTTTTTAAGATTCGACATATAAGGGAGAATGTGTGATATCTGTCTTACGTCTGCCTCATTTCATTCAGCATGGTGGTCTCCAGATCTAGCCATTTTCTTTTTTTTTTATTTTAAAGGGGGTAAAATTTAACACAACAAACAGAACAAAATGGGACATAAGAAAGCATAAATCTCAAAGCTAGACAACCAGAGATCTTCACTATCTATCATATTGTCTCTTGTTTTCTTCCAAATGGTTGTCCATATCTTTGTATATGGCAAGTTCATACAAAACAACATAGCCAATCTTTCACAAGATGTGCAGTTCACTGGCTCCCACGATACCGGGGGACTGGACGACATGAGATGTTTGGTTGTCAGCCCTCTCGCTGGCAGGCTCACAGCCGCTCACCAGAGAGGGAAGGAGCTCCTTGTTCTCCCAACACACCAGGTTCCCGCATGGTGCAGGTCTCAAGACGCCAGGGTCTCTCTCCTGTGGGCCACCGAAGCCTGCCACACTCACAGCCGCTCACCACAGAGCGGGGGAGGAGCTCCTTGTTCTCCCGGCATCCCAGGTTGCCTCATGGTGCAGGTCCCAAGATGCCAGGGCCTCTCTCTTGTGGGCCACCAAAGCATGCCACACTCACAGCCGCTATTTCTTTATGATGAACTGACCATTACATTTCCAAAGTTCTGAAATGGCCGACAGACCACAGAAAGAATTCTCTTTAGGTTCCTGTTTGAAACCAGCAGCTATAGCAATCTGCTGGCTTTGATTCAGGGCCAGCAGATCTAGCCATTTTCTTGCAAATGACAGAATTTCTTTGGTCCTGTGGTGGAATAACATTCCATGTGTATATATACCACATTCTGTTTATCCATGCATCTGCTGACTGGCATCTAGGCTGCTTCCCTATCTTGGCTGCTGTGAACTGTGCCTCACTAAACACGAGTATGCAGGGATCCCCACAGCATGCTGACTTGATTCTGGTACAAAGGAGGGAGTGTATGGCTGGGTCTAATGGTAGTTCTATTTTTAGTTATTGGAGGAACCTCCATATTGCTTTCCATAGTGGCTGTACTAATTTACATTCCCACCAGCAGAGTAGAAGTGTCACTTTTTCTCAGCATCCTTGCTAGCATTTATTGGTTTTGAATGTTTGTTTGTTTGTTTGTTGTGTTCTTGATGACAGCCATTCTGACTAGATTGAGGTGGAATTTAAGATGTTGAACATTTTTCATATATGTACTTATAGGCCCTTTGTACTTCTTTTGAGAAATGTATGTTCAATTCGTTTGCCCATTGGGCTATTTGGTTGGGCTATCTGATGAGCTGGTGTAAAGTTTTCTGAGTTCTATACATAGTCTTGATATTTATCCTCTGTCAGAAAAGTAGCTGGTAAAAATTTTCTCCCGTTCTGTACACCGTCTCTTCACTCTTAGTTGTTTCCTTTGCTGTACAGAAACTTTTTAAAATTTAATATTGTTCCATTTTTGATTCTTGCTATTATTTCTGTTGGAATCTTATTTAAAAAGACTTTACAAAATCAATGACTCTGTACATTAATAAAAGACTAGGTGAGAAAGAAATCAAGAATCAGTTCCACACACAATCGCTGCGCACAAAATAAAATACATAGGGATCAATCTATCCATGAAAGTACCATGAAAAACCTTTACAATGAAAATTCCAGAAAACTGAAGAAAGAAATTGAAGAACACACAAGAAGATGGAGAGGCCCCCATGTCATGGATTGGCAGAATTAATACTGTCAAAATGCCATACTACCATAAGTGATCTATGTATTCAATGTAATCCCCACCAAAATATCAATGACATTCTTCAAAGAACTAGAAAAAAAATCCTAAAATTCATATGTAAACACAAAAGATCCAGAATAGACAAATAAGTTTAAGCTAAAAGAGCTATGCTAGAGGAATCACAGTGCCCAATTTTAAATTATACTACAAAGTCATTATAACAAAAACAGGCTGGTACTGGCACAGAAATAGACTCAAAGACCAATGGAATAGCATAGAGGATACAGACTCAAATCTGCACAACTACAGCCACATGCTTCTGAACAAAGAAGCCAAAAATATACATGGGAGAAAAGACCAGCCTTTGTGCTAGGAATAGTGCTAGGAGAACTTATAGAAGATTGAAACTAGATCCTTATCTCTCACCCTAACAAAAATCAATTCAAAATGGATCAAAGAACTAGGTATAAAAAACTAAAAGTTAGAAACTTTAAAAGCAAACATAGGGAAAATGAAGCCAAAGGTCATTTTCTTTTTAATTTTTAAATCTAAAAGAAGTTTTTTTTGACATTGCTGGAGATTGAACCCAGGCTCTCAGGCTTGCTAGGCAAGTGCTCTACCACTGAACTACATCCCAAGTTTTCTTTTATTTTGAAACATGATCTTGCTAAATTTCTCAGGCTAGTCTGGAACTCATGGTATTCTGCTTCAGCCTCCTAAGTATAGTTGGGATTACCAAGCACCTCCTTGCTTGGTATCTGCGCTTTTTCTTTTTCTTTCCTTGCACTGTGGATTAAATCCAGGGCCTTTATGCTATATCCCTACCCTTTTCTTTATTTTTTATTCTGAGACAGGATCTTAGTAAGTTGCTAAGTTAACCAGTTGCTTGAACTTCCAATCCTCCTGCCTCAGCCTCCCAGAATGCTAGAATTACAGGGGCACGCTCCCATGCCCAGCATTCTATCTTAAGTTTTAATAGATTATCCTGAGATCAAGGGCCCACAAAAATCACCACATCTGCTTACACTCATCATCTAAGATTTTGGGTGACTTTATTTCCTATACTTTGCACTCTGCTAATAACATATTTTAATATTTTTCTAAGTTGAAAATGATGTTGTGCTACTAAAGATGGATTTTCAAACTTCATTTATAAAAGAAATTCTGACGTACTCAATCCATTCTAGAGAACTGGGGAGTGGCCGAGAGAGCTGGGGTGGGGACTGGAAGATGATGGTAGGAGTCCAGTTTCATTTCACATCAGCAAATTGATCTTGGGTTCAATATTCCACTTCTCCGTGACTATTCCTATAATGCTGTGGTTCTTCCCAGCGGAGGCCCTTCCGGTTTCATAGCTTGGGAACAAAGGTGGCACACCTGGTGTGTGGAAGCCAGGGATGCTGCTGAGCATCCCCCAAAGCAGAAGACAGCCCCACCACAGGATGATCAGACCCCAGAATGCCAACAGCGCCATGCTCAAGAAAGCCTGTCACAGATGGGAACCATAGTACCTCTCAGGGAACTGGAATAAGGATGTCATTACACAAATGGTGACAATACCCAGGTATGCATGGCACCCAAGTCCTTTCTAAGCCTCAGGCTCACGTTGTGAAACCAGCCCCTGTGCATGCCTGGCTTGAACAGCTCCCATGTTAAGCCTGCACAATCCATAACCAACAGAACTGACAATTATAGAAAACCATCCAAACTGCCTCACCATTTGGGCTTTTGGATAAAGCCACACAACCATGTACTGAATCAGAGGCTTCAACCATGAGAACTGGGCATTTCTAGAAGGAATCCTGAAGGTATGCCATTCTTTCCTGATTCCTGGACCCTGGAAAGGGCCTGATTACCTTCAAGTGTTTTAAGTTTCCAATCTATTAGGGTGATTCCAGCACTCTATTATTTCTAGGCTGCTGAGGAAAGGTTAGAATGAAAATTGGATTTGGGAGCTATGTCCATTCAAGTGTGGGCTGAATGCTCCTCAGTAGCATTAAGCGATGTGGGTCTCAGGAAGAAGCTGCTGTCAAGGGAAAGATGGGTGATAACTTTATTGATTAGAGTAGCTTGAAAAATTCAAGGTTCGCCATAGCCTGGCACTCAGGCAGCTAAACAGCTCCTCATGGATGTTTTTCATTAAAAATAAGAGTGCAGGAGAAGAGAATAATAACAAGCTTGCAGTAAGACACACTTCATCTGTAATGGCCTTTTTTGAAATGCTGCTTCAAAATGTCTATACATGCTGGGACTCAAATAATAATAATGAGCATTTCATCAAACAGCAGGCTGGGGGAGTTATAAAAGTGCAATGGCTACTTAACCATTTGTCAAGGGGAAAGCAGAATTGTCACTTGAGTGTGGAAGAGGGATCATAGTGAGGGAGGTAAACAAGGTACAGCTTGGCCATGTGTGCTGGAGCCACTGGAAAGAACAACTCCATAGCTGCCCAGGGCCACAGACGTGCATGATACACTGGACAGCTGTGGTGGCCAAACCCAAACAACTACAGTGGTTGCCAGGAACCCAGAGACCTGACCACCCATCCCTGCCCCGTACCCCACCACCTTGGCATCCACAAACAAGCAGCCTGGGTTGGGCGGACCCCTAAGAGGGAAGTTTCCCTTCCAGACTGTGTAAGATGCTGACTACTGTAAATGTAACTGAAAACAATGCCAAAAAGAAGAAAAAGGAGTGGAGGGGCTGGGGATTTAGCTCAGTGGCCTAAGCGTCTGCCTGGTAAGCGCGAGGTTGTGAGTTTGATCCCCGGTACAAAAAAAAAAGGAATGGAGAATCACCTGAGATGGATTATGCAAATAAAACCAAACTCACTGTCTGGATGTTCAGCTCCTTCTGGTTTTATTTTCTAGGCAGCAGCCAAGGTTTGTATGTTGGTGCTGTCTGGGGAGGTGGGTGCTGAGACGCCTGTGATCATACTACTAAATATCTTTAAATATCAAGGGCTGTTTTGTTTGGAGGCTGGGGACTGAACTCAGGACCTGTGTACACTAAGTACAGGCTCTGCCCCTTAATTATACCCCAAGTCCCTAAATATTTGTTTTTACATTCAGGTTACATTAACCTTTCTCCCACTCTTTTACCAATTATATAAGAAATTTATTCTGTTTTGCCAGGTGTGGTAGTGCACATCTGTAATTCCAGCACTACAGAGGTTGAGGCAGGAGACTGCTATGAGTTCAAGGGCACCCTGGGCTACATCATGAGTTCAGGGCCAGCCTAAACTACAAAGTGAAACCTTAGCTCAAAAAATAAACTAAGAACTGGGGATTTAGCTCAGTGGCACAAAAACCTGCCTGGCATATACAAGGTCATGAGTTCGATCCCTGGTATCTTTTTTTTTTTTTTTTGGTACCGGGGATCGAACTCACGACCTCGCGCTTGCCAGGCAGGCGCTTAAGCCACTGAGCTAAATCCCTGGCCCAAACAAATGTATTTTTATTTATTTATTTATTTATTTTTAATCGGCACCGGGGATTGAACTCACGACCACGCTCTTGCAAGGCAGGCGCTTATGCCGCTGAACTAAATCCCCAGCCCCCGATCCCTGGTATCAAAAACAAAACAAACAAACAAAAAAGAACTTATACTAGGCTAATTCCATCTTGCCAGTGGGATATAAGTATACACAGAGTTGTTTATATTTTAAAAATAGAAAACAAGGCATGGGAGTGCATGCTTATAATCCCCCCACTCAGGAGGCTGAGGCAGAAAAATGGTCACAAGTTCAAGGCCAGCGTAGGCTACACAGAATTCAAGGACAGTTTAACTTCATAGTGAGATGCTGTCTCAAAAAAGAAAAAAAAAGGAAATCTAAGCCACCACGTTTATAAAAATAGCTCAGTAGCTCCTTATGAGAGAGGGGTAGGAGGAGAATGGAAGGAGGAACGCAGGAGTTACGCTGCTTTGAATATGTCCTGTCTTACAGGTTTGATGTGGGACCCACATGAGCGTTTTATATAATTAGCAATCAAATTTAAGTGTTAATAAAACAATTCCCTAAGAATTAAAGTGAATTCAAAAAGGACCTGATTCAGGGAATACTGTACAGAAAGGCATTATACCTTGCAGCTTTAAAATACAATATTTTGGCCATAAATCTCTAAAATGAATTTGCTACAAGGGGGAAAGAACTGCCACAATTCTTCACTGTGCCACCGTTTCATGACATACTATTATCAGTGTCACATCACCGAGGACGGCTGTACAGTGCAGAGTGGTGGTGGTGGTGGTGGTGGCCAATCACCATGCTATGGTGCACTGGTGGTAGTGACAGGACTGGTGGGGTCTTGCTTCTTTTACCCAGCATGCTTTTGAGATTTAAAGTTCATATGTGTAACAGGCTGCAGCAAGGAAAATGATTATGTTATATTCTTGGGAACCAAAGTTCCTATCAAAGAAAAGGAAAATACAGATAAAAGGTAGAGGAGATGTGACACAAACTGACAGGCCTGAATCTCAGTCGCAAGCTTCAGGATGAACTCAGGATGTGTTGTATTTAAATATATATGCTTTTCTAAGCCTTGTTGGCCAAAAAGGCTTAAAAATTATGCGACAAACCCAGTAGCATTGAGATCTGCTGACATCCCAATTCAGATTTTTCAGTACTATTTCTCACTAAAAGTACAACTAAGGGCAGCTCCTTGGAAGGAAGTGGGTCCAACCAAATTCAGAAAGTGCACAAGGCAAGTCTAAGCAATCTGTGGTAATAGGCAGTGAAGACCCTCCCAGGACCACGGGGTCAGGTCAGAAGGACCTGCAGGCCAAATGGAGCAGGGTCCCATGGGTCCAAGCTGAAATAATTGGAACATCAGTAAGGTAATAATTGCAATGCATTGAAACACACCAGTATGTGTGAATTTATCAGTCTGTAATGATATGTGTATTTTAAAATCTCATCTGTCACCTTGGAAGAATGCTAGAGAAGCAACTCTTTTTTTTTGAAAACTAATAAAGGCAGAGAAACAGGCATTTACCTAGTGATTTCCACATGAACCTCGAGGTAACAAGTAGCTGATGAGAAGTTTATCTACACATAAGTAACCTGCAGTAAAAATGAAAGAGAAAAGACAGGATTCAAACATCATCATTCTGTGACCCTTAAGGCACTGGTAGAGGCAGCCCCTGCTCATTAACAGCACTGTACACTACACACGCACACAACTGGCTCTCCTGTGCCTCCTCGTGGGGATCACACTACCGTGCAGAAAAGAGTCTTCTCGCAAAAACTGAACTTGGCTCTTACAAGCTTTGGGATCTACAACACAGAGCGGAGACAGCAGGGAGCATGTTACAGGGAACCACTGAGCAACAAGGAGTGAAACCCAGATCCCAGCAAACCCTACAGGGCAAAGGCTTCTTCTTCAAAGATAGAAAAAAAAAAAACAAAAGGAGGGATTAACACACTTAAGAATTCAATACCCAGTCACAGTGCAAGGACTTCAATTAAATCCTGACCCAAACAAACCCTCAACAACATAAAACATCTATAAGACCAAAAAACATGACCAGTGAGGGCTGGGGATTTAGTTCAGTGCCTGGCAAGTGCAAGGTCTTAAGTTTGATCCTCAGTACCAACAAAACAAAACAAAACAAAACAAACAATGACTGGATGTTTGACATTAAAACTTACTGTTCATTGTATTTAGATATGATAATGGTATTATCTATGTTTTTAAAATAACCTCTACCTTTTAGGGATATACAGAAAGATTTACAGATGAACTGATGAGTTTTAGGTTTTGATTTAAAATAATCTAGGGGAGAGGAGTAGGTGGGAGAGTAGATTAACTGAGTGGCTATTAAAGGGTGTCCCACTAGCCAAACATAGGACAATTTGAGCAATAAAATAATGATAAAAATAAATTGTGACATACAATATAATAAATACCCTCGATTGATGCTGATATAAGCTATACACAAATGAAAGAAAAGGGAAAGTTTTCCCTTACAGTAAAGAATGATGGAAAAAACAAAATGCCATTTGGGAAACACCATGGTAGTGACTGGTTCAGGTAAGAATTTACCGATGGATACTTGAATTAGGAGGAGAAAAATGATTAGAAAGAGGATATTCACATAGCATCAACATATTTTCCTTCAAGATATTTACTAAAAGGGAGAAATAATAGCTTCACAGGAAAGAGCCCTAGAAGATACATCTGTCACTCCCATTGCTAATGATGGAATAAAATGATATAAGGAGGGGGATGGCATCATTTCTATGTGATCTCTGTCAGAACTGCATACTCTAAATTAAAGCATGGAGAAGTATCAGGGAAACCAAATGGAGAGATGGCTTGTAGACTATTTTGATGCCATCATGCATCAAAAATGTCACAGCCAGCAAAGACCAAGACAGATTCAATGTCGGAGTAAAGGTCACCAGGGGACATAAATGCTACGTGCAACATGGCCCCCAAGCAATCAGTGTATGGCTGATGACATCTGAATAAGGTTTCTGAATCAGTTGCCTAGTATCAAAGTATCTAGTATCTTGGATTGATCATTCTATAATATGGCATAAGCATCAAAATTTGAGTAACTTGGGTGAAGGTCACACGGGAATTCATTCTACCATCTTTGCAATTTTTTGTAAGTATCAAATTGCTTCAGAATGAAAAGTTAAGGCTGGGCATAGCACAGCTGTAATGCCAGCGCTTGGGAGACTGAGGCAGGAGTATTGCCATGAGCTCAAGGTCAGTCTGAGCTGCACAGTGAGTTCAAGGCCAGCCTGAACTACATAGCAAGATTCTGTCTCAAGAAACAAAAAGAAAAGAAGGAAAGTTTAAAACTTTTTTTTCTTTCCTTTCTTCTGTTTCTTTTGAGGTGCCTTGTATATGCCAGACAAGCTCTTTACCTCTGAGTTATATCACTAGCCCAAAAAATCTTTTAAAGTGGATACTGGTTTTTAATTATTGAGGCTCAGTGATGTATCCCCTCTCTGTGCAGATACTTCAGATGTTCCATGATGAGTGTTAGAAAAGACAAGTCTTGGAAATGTAACAATCACATGCAAGGTATGGACCTCATTTGGACTGGATCCCAACAAGTCAGCCGTGAAAGGACACTTCTGGGTTAGGGGTGTGGCTCAGTGCTAGAGTGCTCGCCTAGCATGTGTGAGCTCCATCCCCAGCAACGCAAAAAAGCAAAACACACACAAACCCACTTCTCAGGCAAACAGGAAAATTTAAATACGGATTGGCATTAGACAATAAGGAATTAATCTTCATCTTTTAAAGGCAGTTTTTAAAGAGGTAAAAATACATTATTACATAAAATTCATCACTGTGACAGTTTAGTGTTTGATCTGCAGCCAGTAAGTCTGTTCATAATGTTGTGCAACTATCCAGTTCCAGAATATTTTTATCTCCTCAGAAAGTGGTCCCTCACCCATGAAGCAACGCTCTCCAGTTTCCTACACCTTGCAGCTACTAATCTACCTTCTCTTGCTACAGACTTATCCATTCTGACATTTCATATAAATGGAATTGCATACTATGTACCCTTTGGTGACCAGCTTCCTTGTTTGATTTAGCACAGTGTTTCCAAGCTTCACCCATGTTATAATATGTGTCAGTGCTTTGTTCCTTTTCATAGGTGAATAATGTTTCATTGTGTGAACAGACCACATTTGGTTTAACCATTCATCAGGTGATGGAGAGGCATTTGAATTATTTCTATTTTTTAGTTAGCATAAATACAGGCACCATAAACATTCATGCACAAGTTTTTGTTTGAACACATTTCAGTTCTTCTGGATATATATTTAGGGGTGGAACTGCTGCATCATGTGCTAAATTCCATGTTTAATGCTAAAGAATTACCAAGTACTCTTCTTGGGCCAATGGTATTCTCTCTGACACTTCTACCACCAATATAGGAGGGTTTCAGTTTTTTCAATGTTATTGCCAATACCTGTTATTTTCCATTTCTTTTTTTAACAGCCATCTTACAGGATGTAAAATGATGCTCCTGGGGTTTGGATTTGCATTTCACTACTCAGCGATGACACTAGGCTTCTTCACATGTGTTTCTTGACCACTGCTAAGGGTTCTAATGCTTTGTAGTGAAATACAAAATGCCATTGGCTTGAAAAGGCATATAACAATAAGAAAGGATATAATAAGTCTGAGACCTGCTTTAAAATATGACAGCAAAAAGATAAGTTCTTTAAGAGAAAGAAAAGGGAGAAAAGAAGGGAATGTGTGCAAACCAGGTCAAAAATGAATCTGGTTGACAAACACACCGTGGGCACTGCCTTATTCTCTCTGCGTCTAAAATGCTGAGATTTCTTACAATAAAGAAGGAAGTTCTGCCCATTCCTACCTGGTGGGCTTCCACACCCATCACTTGCAGGGCGTTCTTGAAAAACTCTGGGGAAGGTTTCCCCACCACCTCGGCTTCAACACCACAGGCATACTAAGAGAGACAGAAGGACATAGCACGGGTTTAGGATCATGACCAGGTAGGTGTCCAACCATGGAAAGACTGCCTCAATGTGTCCCCAAGGGTCAGGCATTAAAGACATGGGATGCTGTCTGAACACCTTGAGCCCACAATGGGCTGTCTGGGATGCTTGGGGCATCCGCCACCAGCGCTGGCACCCACTCAAAGGCCCACGCACAGTGGGAAGGGTCCCATGGGTAACAGAACCACAAGACCTGAGAACCAGGGTTCTTATCTGCTCACTCAGCTATAAGTTCACCGCCTCACCTCAAACCCCACTTCCAGCTCTATCACAGACCCACCTAGGAGAGGTCCAGAGTCCCATCCAACCACCTATCTGCCTATCTGGCCCCACCGAGCGCAGGCAGGAAGGAGCTGCTGCAGTGTGAGGGTGGGCTGTGTCCTGAGCTGACCTTGGGCAAGAGCCTTAGGAGGGGGCAGCTGAAGAGACAGGGTCAGCGTAGAGGTGAAGGCTTGATCCTAGATGGCCTTGTTCCTGGCAGGGAGGGGTGGGAAAGTGGTCAATAAGGACGCATCAAGTGTGAGGTACTGCAGATGACCAGGGTCAGGAAGGAAGCTGCAGTGGTCAGCTCAGGGAAGCCATCGGTCAAACAGGAGAGTGGCAGAGCATGCTGGCAGGGTATACTGGCAGAGCAGATGGGGAAGGGGACAGATGAGGGACAGAGGACAGAGCAATAAGGAGGCAGCTAAGAGGAGGAATGAGTGGCTAGAAGCCCAAACAAGAGGGCCTGCTTTGAAGCCAACAGGGACCCTTGAACATTAGATACACTCTCTTTTCCAGAAAGATCTAAAATATTGTCATTATCTAGCCCTGAAGAGGGCTAGGACAGAGTAGGGCCAGTACCTCAAGTGCTTTCACGTAGGCACCAACGTCCAGCATCAAACCTGAGGTTGCCTTGTAGTAGCGCCTAGAAAAGAACAGAAGCAACAAAGTGAGCTGAGCCACGGGTGCAGGTGATGGCATGCTGAGAGTGACCAATGGACGTCAGCACGGTGGAGACCGGGGCCAGAAGCTCTAGGGATCCACAGGTCATCCAGGGTGGCCCCTGCTGCCAGCCTTGAAGGGATCCCACACAATGATTAACTAGGAACCCTTGGGGAGAGATGGATCCAGCTGTTAACACAGAGAAGGACAAGTGACCTGTGTTCTGGGAAGGGACAGCAGGCCCAGGGAACATGGTAAACCCCTAGTTGCTAATAATTAACCCCTAATTGCTGCCCAAAGAAGAAAACTCCATTAGTTCCACAGCACCCGGCCGCCCTGCCTATTAACCGAGGTCAAGCGAGGTGCCAGGTTTTGTGGGCGCCAGCTGCTTTCGTGAGAAGACAAGCATGTGCTCCCCAGCGTGTGGAGGCCGAGGTGGGCTCAGCTCACAGGGACATCTTTTCAGATGGTTGCATTGCTCCTGTGAGCACTGTGGTGCTTCCCAGCAGCTGGCCGGAGCCTGGGGGCAGACGTGGTTCGGGTTACACAGCAGACCAATCCCGGGCTCTCTGGGCAACACCGCCAGACTGTAAGAAGGGGAGAAGATGGCGTGACCTGTGCTGCTCTAACATGGGACTCAAAGAAATTCAAGGAGGAGGAGAAGGGTCTGATATTAGATTTATTAGTGTTCTGTCACCCACAATGTCAGTTTTTCTTCTTCTATTCCTTGCCTTTCATATTTAGGGACATTAAAGATGAGTCTGGTAAGAGAGACACACAAAACAGGCTGACTTCAGCACCCAAATTCTCTCTTTGCTTTCCAATAGTTATTTCAGGCTGCTTAAGCCACTAGGCCTCAGTTTCCTAAGGTGTAAAATAGATGAAATGAATAACTTATCTCATGTATTACTGTGAACTTTGGACAAAATAACAAAGTAGACTACTTTATTATGAGAATTTCCTTAGCCAGGTCTAGCATTTGGGGGGGGAGTTAAATAATTTTTTCTTTTCAATTTTGTTTTTCTTTTCTTTTTTTTCTTTCTTTTTTTTTAAGACAGGGTCTCACTATGTAGTTCAGGCTGGCCTCAAGCTTACCATGTAGCTGGCTTTTAACTCACAGCGATCTTTCTGCCTCAGTCTCCCGAGTGCTGGGACTACAGGTGTGTGCCACTGCACCTGGCTAACTTTTATGTTTTATTAGTACATGTTTGCAGCATGCACTGATCGCATTCCTTGTGAGGAATGTGTACAGGTATGTGACACATCTCAACTCTTTTTTCATCCCTTTCCTTTTCCCCTTCCTTCCATCCTTTCCATTTGCAAAAGATCTAGCTCCTTAGTTCCTATATGTAGCTTTTATTTTGCTCTGTATTTATATTTTGGGTTTCTTATATAACAGTTTTAAATAAACATTGAATGATGAAGTAGAGTTGGCTGGGAAGGAGGCTGGTTGGGCCAGAGCTGGTCTATCCTATTCAGTCCCCCTTTGCCAGGTCTTTTGTGGGTCACAGAAATACTTCCAGGCCTGGGTAGGCCCCTCCACCTGAAGAATTCCCACTGAAGTGAGGATTTGCTGTGGACAGGTCTGCAGCAAATTAAATGGGCAGTAATAAAGGACCCATGCCCCATGATACCTTGCTTGAATCAGTGGCAGATAGCCAAGAAGAGGGAGACAGAGAGGCGTCCCACAGAAGCAATGCTAAAGCTGAGCCCTCAGCCCTGAAGGGGCAGGTTACCCTGCTAAGGAGAGGCGCACCTAGGCCCTGGGTGCATACTGGAATCACACAGAGCATCTCGCTGAAAACCACGGTGAGCCACACTGCCCTAGGTGAGGGACTGCAACAGGCCCTCAAAGGTAATGACATTTATTCCCTCACCCTCTTGACCTCTTAGAAGGACATCTGTGGGTGGCAGGAGGAAAGAACCAAGGAGGACAGGGAGGGCTCCCTAAGGAAATGACACACAGAAGCAACCCAGCAGTGGAGGCCATTGGTGAGGAAAGACCATAGGCAACATTGGAGGCACCTTTCCAGCAGCAACGGAAACTGCCTAACACAAAACCATCCACTGTGACCAGTGCAGCTGTTTGCAGCCGAAGACTCTGGTGCTTTTGGGCCAACTTGGAAGGAGATGGGATGCTAGGCAGACTGAAGCACGCCCTTCTCACCTGCAAAAACTCTCCTTAGGAGATGCCCAGGGAGCAATTTTAATGGTCTCAGATTCCCCCAAGTCTTCCTCTAACAAGAAAGATGCCTGGACTTTCTCGCATTCAAATTTAGCCTTGAATGGGAAAAAACTGTGCAACTCCAAATACACAAACAAAACCCTGTCTTTGTTATACTAACCTTTACAGTCCAAAGAGAACATGGACTCTGGGAAATCAAATTTAAGACCTCTAATATTTCTTTTTTTTTCTAAACCAAGACAAGGCTAATTTTTATAAAACCCATTTTTATTCATTTAGGAAAATAAAAGGCCATTTTGAAATCAACTATTGGCCAAAAGCATTTTTAAAGGTACAGTAAGTAAAAGTACTTCGTTTTTTCCATACTCTAGACATTGGATATATTTCTCCTTCGCCTCTGCCATAATACAGCCCCCAGCAGGCTTGGGACAGGCCACGAGTGTTGCAGCTGCGAAGGGGAAACTGTAGATGCTGGAAAGAACAGGACATGGCGGGAGGAGCAGTCAGATCTGATTTTATGCTTTATTCTCCTGCCGATTCCGATTATTCAGCACAGCCTCCCTTCAAAATGACCACTTGACCTTTCCCAGAAGAGTCATTAACCTTCCATAGTCTGTCTCGTAAACAGCTTAATTTTCTGATGGTGGCATGACAGAAGAAATTACAAAGCCAATTCCCACTCTCGGGTCCAAACAGATGCCAAATGTAAATCACTCCATTTCCAGGAAGACATCCTGCCACAGCCCCCTGCCACTCCTGACTCCTCGGCGGCACACATGCCGTCACCTCACCCGTGATCTTCCAGCTGAGAACGGTAAGTGACAGCAGCTCCTTCCGGGCCCTTGGACTACCTGGAGAAGCTGTGACCTCACTAAAGCTGTCAAGTCCTTTTCTAGGTTTTAAACATCCCTCCCATAACCCAAGTCAAAACTCACCTGCTAGAGACCCTGCTCATCTCTTACTAAACACTGGCCTACTGCTGCATCTGTTGCGGCATCACCCAAGAGCAGCTGATTCCTTTTATTCCCCCCTTCAATAATATACCGATTTTGTCTATTACTCATAATCTGGAATCAAAACTTTTAGCCATTAAGGGACAACTTTAAAGAAAAATGTTTTAACAGAAATAAGTCGTAACAGAGCTTCGCCATTCTGCTTGCTTCCTGGTGTGGGGTTAAAAACTCAATACCCACGGGCCCAGCACAGAGTGAGGTAAACAAGCCAGGCTGTGGCTAGTCTCATATCAGTGACTGAAATTGCTAAAGCTCATAAAGGGACCATGATGTTTAATTTTATATTTCACTGTGGCTGGGCCATAGTTGACCAGCCAGGTAGTCAAACATGATTCTAGATATTTCTGTGAAGATCATTTTTTGGATGAGATCAACATTTAAATTAGTGAACTCTGAAGAAAACAGACCACCCTCCATTCTGTGGACAGGTCAAATCCAGTGAGCTGGAGGATTTAACAAAGCAGACTAATCTCCCCTGAGCAAGAAGGAATCCTGCAACAGACAGCATTGGGACGCAAGTACAGTACTTGCCCAGGTCTCTATCTCGCTAGCCCTACTCTGCAGATTTTGGATTACACCTGTTATGGCTTAGATATAAGGTATTCCCCCCACCTCCACTGCCAAGATTCATTTTTGGGGGCTGGATTCCCAACACAGCAATGTTCAGAGGTGGGGCCTAGAGAGGTGACTCTTTGAGGGCACTGGTCCACGTCAATGGTCAGTGGGTTAATTCACTAATGAGTGCACAGCTGAAGGGGCTGTTAGGAGGTGGGGCCAGTTGGAGGAAGTAGGTCACTAGGGTGTGTGGTTGAAGGGTATATGCCAGTGGTGACAGACCTGTGATACATGTGTCACAGCAGGCTATTTGTAATCACTGAAAATGCCAAAAGGTTTACCATAAAAAAAAAAAAATAAACAAAAGGTTTGCCATAATCTGCACCTGGCCCCTTCCTGTCTAACTCCTTGTTTCCTGGCTTCCCAGCTGCCATGGATGAATAACTTTCTTCCGCTATGCCCTTTCACCATGATTTTTCTGCCTTGGAGTCAGCCAATCATCAACTAAAACTTCTGGAATCATAAGCCAAAGTAAACCTTTCCTCCTTTTAAATTGTTATCCTCATTATTCTGCCCTACTAACTAAAGCTGACTAACACACCACATCTCCACAATGAATCCATCACTCTGTGCATGTGCCCACCTCTTACAGGCTCCTATTTCTCTGAAGAACCCTGATTAGTACACAGGACCTCTTTTATTTACATGACACCCAAAACTTTTTAGTTTCTAAGAATGTATGTCCTATATCTTCTTTCTTGAAATAGTTTTCATTTGCCTATTTTTCATAGAGACATGGCATGAAGAAATACAATATTTCTCTACTGTGAGAAAGACAAACAGCAGACAATGATAACTGGAGATGGAAAAGAAGGAGTGGTGGAGTCTGTGGCAAACTGGATGATGTAGTCAGGGTTTACAAGGAAAACAATTTAGCACAGGACAAAATTAATAGAATTATTTTATAATAGCTACTCAAAGAGACAAACACACACAAAAAAGTACAGAAAATCTGTCCACACACTAACGACACAAAGATTCCAGCTAAGGGCCTGGATCCCATGGGCAATGTCCTGCATGAGTCCAGCCAAAGACCTATAGCCCATGACAATGGCCCTCATGAATCCAATTGGAGGCCTAGAACCCAATGATCCATGCAAGTCTGTTTCATGGATCTGCGCTGGGAAGGCCCAAAGGTCAGTGGTGGAAGCTAGCAAGTCTGTGCCAGCAGGATAAAGAATCTGCACCAGTAGGCTGAGGGATCTGCACTGAAGCCAGGAAGCAACACTCAAAGTAAGGACGAGAGCTCCCCTGGAAAGGACCACAGCCATCCTCAGTGACAATGAGGTCCCAAGCTCCTCCAACAGTGGTAACAGCCGAGTTCATATCAGGAAGCCAGGATGACAAGCTTCTCCTGGAGATTAAATACCACACATCTTCCCCTCTGGAGCTAGGAAATTGTAAATACCAGAGCTCCCCCAAAGTAAACCACAGCCATTCTCAGCAATAATAAGGTCCTGAGCTCCTTTGATGATCAGAAGAGCTGAGTTCATATCATGAAAGAAACTTCCAGGAGAACCAATGGCAAACAACTGGTTGACCACCAGTTGTCAATCCACCACACTGGAATTAATGGAAATGCTGGCTCCAGATAAGCTGCTGTGAATCCAGGAATGTGGGGGCTTAATACTGTCAGACCTTCTGATTGTTCAAAAGAATTCATAAATCTGGGTTTATTATATAAAATCTCCCAATGTTTAAACAGATTCAAAATTATTTAAGATCGTTATGTATCAAACATCTGCTCTGGAATATAACCTAGAAGTGACAAGTACAGGCCCTGAGGTTGGCCAGACGAGGGGGTGCTCTTGTTGGCACCAGCTCACCTGAGGAACCAAGGTTTCTTACTTTATCTCTCCCACCTACCTACAGCTCCCAGGGCTGTGGCCAGAACCAAACAAAACAGAACACATCAGCTGATTCACCATGGCCAGTGGCTAGACTAGAAGCCCCTCCCTGTCTACTCAAGTAGCTGGTTGGCAGGCAGATGCTGTGAGTGTCCAGTCACCAGAAGCACCAAGGATGCAGACACTTCCTCAGAGGAGGCCTGAGAAGTCCCACACTGAGAAGCTGGAATAGGGACTCCAAAGTGTCCTTGCAATATCAGAACCTGGGAGTCTAAAATTTTAGTGCCACTTCTGTTGATAACTGGATAAATCAGCACAGCTTTCTGGACAGCAACTGGGTGACATACATCAAGAACCTCAAAAATGTTCCCTCTGTAACCACCCCTAAAGACATGACCTAAATGTACAAAGCTGCACTGCACAGCTTTACTATAATAGAAAATCAGAAACAACCTTAATGTCCACCAACAGGAATTGGTTAAACAACTACAGGACAGTCACATGATGGATAAATGTGCCACAGAGATATCTGTTCCTCATGTGCAAAGTCATTCACAAAACAATGTTTGGGGCACAATTAAAAACAGGTAGTAAATCGAGGTCAAGTTTGATATCAGTGCTGTGAATGTCCATCTGTAAAGCTCCGTTTGAAAGGACATAAACCAAAATGTTGACATTGTTTTTCCTTATGCAAGTGGGAATAAAAATACCTTTTTGGTTTATCCTTTTACTCTCCTGCATTTTCTAATTTGTCTTCAAAGAACATGTGTTTTCTTGGTGGTAAGAAAAGATGTTAAGGGTCTGGGGATTTAGCTCTGTGGCACAAGAGCCTGCCTGGCAAGCACAAGGTCACGAGTTCAATCTCCAGTCCAAAAATGAAAAAAAAGAAAAGAAAAGATGGTAAGAAAAATAATGAAATGCTGTTTTGTTTCATTTTATTTTAAAGAAATGGTATTAATGGTTTGGACTTTGTGTGTCCCCCAAAGGCTAATGTGTCCAAGGATCAGTCCGCAGCTGATGGGAGGCAGTAAAAGTTTTGAAGGCAGGGCCTAATGAAAGGAAGTTAGGTCACTGGGGGCGTTCCCTTGAAGAAGATTTTGGTATTGCCACTTTGTTCTTTCTCTGCTTGCCCTGCAACCATGAGATGAACAGGTTTCTTCTACCACATCCTTCTGCCATGATGCGCGGTCTCGCTACAGGCCAAAAGCAATGCAGCCAGTGACCACAGAATAAAACTTCTAAAACTCTGAGCCAAAACAAGCCTTTCTCCCTTTAGGTTGGCTTATCTCAGGTATCTGTCATCAGAATGGAGAGCTGACTAACACAGATCATGAGGCATGTGCTAGAAGCTCAAAGTGCTGGTCACAAAAGCAGAACTTCACAGAGACAATGTTCTAAACAGAGACATTTGGAGCCCAGATCAGAGCAACTCCCAGACCCCTAAGACTATTTGTCACTGGTGAGGCGTCCCCTGGGACTATCAACACCTTGTGCTGTATCCCGGCTAGTCCACCTTCTCCTGTACTCCAAACTTGGGTCCACTTCTGGCCTCTGAGATCCCCACAGGGTCTCCATCTGCAATGGTGTCCCCTGCCCCCTCCTACCCAGCTGAGGGTCCACATGGATGCTTGATCACTGGCTCTTAATGACAGAGTATTAGGCTTTCCTAAAAAAAACATTGAAAGAAGGATAAAATGAAGAGAAAGAAACTGCTCAAAGGGAAATCATATTTCGATTTTGCATGCCTGTATCTGGTAACCTGAGCAACTATTTTGAAGATAACAATATGTAATATAACAACCATTGTTAAATTCCTATCATCTTACTTTGAAATCCTGTATCACTATTTTGTTGTTGTTATTGGTGTTGTCACCATTTGGCTTTTGCTGTTGTTGCTTTTTTGTTTGTTTGCTGAATTGCTTTCTAATTTTTCTGTGCTTTCACTTTAAAATAATAAATAAGTAAATAAATACGAAGAGGAAAAGCAAGCAAGGCAGGCCAGGGAGAAGGCTGCCTTGTTCTCATTTTACACCACCTGGCTACATCCTTCCCTGCTTGATTTTGCATCAGAGAACCATTACACATTATTCAAGACAACTGGAAATGACTCCCCTCGGAGCTGACTTACCCTTTTCCCAGTGATATGAGCACAGGATTCTCCAGGTCCATGAGCACCCGGAAGGCTTTATTCATGTTTTTATAAGAAAAGTCATCACCAGCGTCTGCAATCACGACACAGTTTGGGTTGGATGTGTCGATCTTATCAAATTCTGAGCGGATTTCTAAAATGGGGGGCGGGGGGGAATGAGAGAGAAACAGTGCAATGAAGCCCCAGGATGACTCGGTGTACTCCCAGCTCCTACCAGGAACACTTTCTGTCTGTTATATCTGCCCTTTATCAGAGGCATGAAGTCTCTGTGTCTCTTTTTACTGAATTAATTAGATTTTAACAGGCCTTAACTTACTCTTTTCTGATCCTCAGATACACTGGGAGGTGGTCAAGGAAAGGGTGTTGTTCCCATCAGAGAGGTAAGGAACCTCTTGGCCCCCAGAGTTAGAGAGTTTGTTAGAAGAAAAATGGACTCACTCCCAAGAGCCCCACCAATACCAGGATTAGCTCCAGGAGTTCCTTAGTTCCCTACTGAGAAATGACATCCACAGTTTTGCAACTAAGAGGGAAAGATCTGTCAAAGGACGCAGATTTCTGGCAGCAGGATAAAACAAGGCTGCTCCCAACTCTGAGACTGATACGGCTGGACCCCAACTGTAAGCCACTGGCACAAACCTTCTGAGATGGAGCGGAATCTCACCCCACCCAGCTGCTCACCAGCCCCCTTGAGAAAGTCTTTTCCTTGCCCTCCTTTGCCCACCTCCATTTTCAATTAATGTAAGGAAAGTTGCAAGGATAGTCACTGCCTTTATGTCTTCAGTTCCTAGAAGAAACATGCTCCCATTTCTCTTGGTATTAGTGCTAACCTTCTGGGTTAAAAAAAAAAAAAGAAAGTAGAGCTGAGTGTGATCGCACATGTTCATAATTCCAGCACTCCGGGAGGCTGAGACAGGAGGAGCATAAGTTTGAACTCAGCCTTAATCCACTACATATTCATTAGAAGGCAAGGATTAAAAAGACTGATAATGCCAAGTGCTGATGAGAACATGAAGCAAGTACAGCAGCTGATGGGGTATAAAGTAACACAAGGGAAAACAGCTGACAATTTCTTATAAAACCAAACATACCTGTCTCCTATGGCCTAGCAATTCTCCTCCTAGATATTTACCCCCATGTGTAATTTGATCTCCATCAAGATCCAGAACATTATTATCACCTGGAGGTTCCCTCATGGCCCCCTACACTCATTTAAGTGTTCACTGCAGATTTATTCATAATAACCTGAAACTAGAAAGCAGTCAGGTATCTATTAACATGTCAGTGGGCTATTACTCTTCTTGACATCAACCTGCCAAGTGTATAAATAAATGCGCTGCAGTCATTGGGCGGTTCTTTTCTCCATCAAGAGAAAGAGCTACACCTGACAGCTTTCTGCATTTTCACTCTTGCCTTCATTCTTTCACAGTCCTCCTCCCAGGAGTTTCTTGAGAGCTTTGCTTGTGTGCCTGAGGCCTGGGGCCATGCTGTATCCATTTAATCTCTCTCTGGAGATCAAGTAGCTAAAGCCAGTCACATGGGTACTACATACTTACATGAGTGACCTATAACAAAAGCTGCGGATGCTGAGGATCTGTTAAGCTTCCCTGCCTGCTAGAATTTCACATGTGTTGTTGTCACACATCACTGCTGAAACAATTAAGTACATCCCAGGCAAAGGGACCTCACACATGGTTTCTCATGGCCTTTGCCTCATGTGTCTCCTCCCCTTGCCGAATCTGTGATTTTTTTCACTGTAATCATGAGTGTAACAACCTTCCTGGGGGTCCTGTGCACGGTTTCAGGGAATCGTCAAGCCTGGGCGTAGTCTGAAGGTGCCCTTGACGCAGTTACACACTGTATGACTCTAGTTATATGCAATTCTAGAATAAGTACACTTCGTCATAATAGACAGTATCAGAATTATGATTGCTGCTAGTGGAAAGATGGTAGAGCCTAGCTGGAAAGCACATGAGGGAAACTTGAGATGATCGTAATGTTCTAGACCAGTGATGGCGAACCTTTTAGAGCGTTCAGTGATATAGCCCTCTGCAGCACGTGTGCTATAGGTTCAGCACCACTGTCCTAGACCTTGATGGGCTTGGCTTACACAGGTGAAGGCACTTGTCAAAACTCAGTAAAAGTATACTTGAGATTCAAGCAGTTCACTATATGTCAATTTTACATCAAAAGAAAAAACTAAACACTGAACTGTATTTAATGATATGCTGAAGTGTTTAAGGGAAATATATCAATGTCCATGATTTATTTGATATGTATCCAAAAAATAACAAATGGATGGATGGAAGGATGGAGAAATATAGAGGGAAAAGTTGCTGACAAAATCTAGGAGATGGACATAAAAAAATTCCGAGTAAAATTATTTGAGCTTGGCTGTATGTTTGAAATTTTTTAAATGAAATATTGAGGGGGAATCTGTCAATCATAATACATGAAAAACAAATTCAAACTCTGAAAACACAGGTCCACTTATTGAAAGCACAGATACAGAATGATAGCCCAGCAAGGGTATCTGACATCCTTTCTAGCCCTCTCAAGCTTTGCCCATTCCTTTTTTTTTTTAATAAAGTTTATTAGATCATAACATTATCTGAAGTTACCACCTTTGTCAAAAGTCAACAAAGCTTTGCCTGCTGTTTGTTGAGTTCTTTGATTAACATCACCTTAGAGGCAAATGTAGTCTTTTCCTCAGCTCCTACCTCTTCCATTCCTACTCCCATACCTAATAACCCCTTACTGGAGTCCAGGGAGACAGAATTTCTTAAAGCTTTTCTTCTTTGAGAACCACATTCTAAGACCACTGGCAGTAGAGAAAGGACTCCGAGAAGCAGGTCCCTGAAGGATGGGCTTGTTGCCCTTAACTGGTAGCAGGGCTATGAATTTGACCCTTGAGCCTTCTGGGAAGCACCCTGCACCCTTGATGGCCCCACTCCTCCCTTTGGAAGGAGAAAGCAGCTTGCCTCTGCCCACTGGTTTGAAAAATAAAGATCAAGTAAGATAAATGTTACTTTATTTCATTTATTCTACTAGTTTCTTTTGCTCATTGCAAAGAAAGTTTTGTCCTTTATTTCTTCTTTGTAAGAGAGGGTCTTTTTTGTCTATGTCTTGTACTCTGAGTAACACTGTGACCATTCTTTAAGATGATGATACAGTGTATTAACCATTATTACTCTCTTAATTATTTTGTTATTAAATTTTGTTTTATTTTTTCATAAATATAAGAAGTATTTTTATATTTCCTTTATTAGTATCTGCTTGTATTACATTAAAATAAAGGAAAATAAAGTACAGAGAAAAACAGGAAAAACATTCAGAGGGAGCTCGAGAAGCATCCTAAATTCCAGCGCACTCCTCAAGTCTTTCCATTTTTAACTATTTAGGATATTTATACTACTACTCTTTCTGCTTCAGCCCTCCAAATTTCCCCACTGAGGGTCAAAGAGGTTCCTGTCTTACATTCATACTAAGTAATCAGGATGCAAACTTTGTTCCTACAGCCATTGTCAAGCTGCCCTCAAAGAGCAAGGCTGGCTGGGGATTTAGCTCAGCGGCAATAGCGCCTGCCTTGCAAGTGCGTGGTCGTGAGTTTGATCCCCGATACCAAAAAAACGAAAAAAACAAAAAAAAAAAAAACCCAAAAAACAAAGACCAAGGCTGGATACCACTGCTCAAGGGTACACTGCCAGACTTTAGAAAGGTAAAGAGTTCAGTCTAGCTCTCCTGTTGGTTCTGTCTTGTCACTGTCTGATGCCATCTCTCAACAGACACTAGCACACTGTCCCACAGGCAACTCCTTGGCTGCTTGGTTTGGTGCAGGTCAGGGGATGCCATCCTAAGCTTTTCTCTCAGGACCATCTGGAGCTGGCCACTAACAACCTTGTGGGTGAAACTGTAGAGAGGATGGGGCCTGGTCCTAACTCACCCCCAGCAGGGAGCCCCTACAAGGCCTGTACCTCACAGGCCCATCAGTGCCATGACAGGAGCCAGGTCAGTGTCCTTCCCTGTGGTTGGCCCTGTCAGAGTATGGGCCAACTTCCCTGCCTCTGTCTTGTCTTGGGACCCCTCGCAGTCCCAAGGCCCAGAAGACTTACCATCATGGATGAGCAGATGTGGCCGCAGACCTCGCTCCTTCAGGATCTGGCAGGCAGCTGGTGCTGGGGAAGTCACTTCCTCCTCGCAGATGTCGAATCCCAGTCGCTGAAGCAACCCCACCAGCTTTCCCCGGGACTTCTGGGCCTCATTGGTACAGAATCTCACCTTCAGCTGGGACTGCTTCAGTCTAAGGTAAGGCAATGACAGGTGAGGGTGTTGTCAGCAAGTGGCATGTGGGGAAGGGACCCAAAGAATGACACTTCTCTAAGGGCAAATGGGCAAGGCCCAGAGCAGGTGAGATCACTATGTCCCTGAGATGGCCCTAACTGACCCCAAGTATGTTCGGCCTGGGATTTCTGAAGAGGAGCAGACCCCTTCTTCCTGACCATGCTCCCTCCACAGCCTCCTGCTCATCCTCACTAGACTTAATACTCCTGAACTCCCCAGGGCTCCCTCTTCTCTTCCTGTGCCTCTTTAACTGGGACACATTCCACACCCTCGACCTGGGAATGTGACCTCTGTACCTGTGTTAATCCTATCCCTACCTCAAGACCATTCAGCACTGATTTTCCACCACACCATCCCACTTGCCCGGCTAGAGGTCACCTTGGAATGTCCAGAGCTTGTTCTGTAACTTTCCACAACACTTCGTATTTCCACTTTCACCTGAGCGCTGTATATCCACGCCTTATCAATCATGGGTCCATGTTTCCCCAAAAGGGCCAAGGCTGAGGGGTCTAGCTGAGGCCCAGCTCACTGATGTCAGTGAGGAAGGTTTGCCAACATGGGCATTTGATACATGGACGGTTCTGGGATGGACAGATAGAACCCAATCCCATGTGAATTCAAAATCTAGTAGGCTGAGCTGTCAGTAGCACTGCCACCCTTTCTCAGGGGGCACCACATGGGACAAGTTCCCAGAACACAAAGCCACAACACACATGCCATTCAACCTTCCTACAAATAATGACTGAGCATCTACTATGTGCCAGTCACACTGGCAGCTGTGAACTGCAGCTGTGAACACAGGCAAAGATCCTTCTCCAGGCCACAGTCCATGGTATGGGGTGGGAGGCAGGCAACAAACAGGAAACCTCCAGAGGAAAGGTGATTTGCAGCTGAGGGGAGGCTCTATGAAGGATACAAACAACAAAGAGAGAAAGCTGTCAGTTGAGGCTGAAGGTCGAAGGTCGGGATGGGTCTCCCTGGGAAGCAACCGGGAAGCTGAGACCCTTGGAGCCAGGGGCGCTGGCCAAGAGGTAGAGGAAAGGCAGAGAGAAAGTGGACACTGGGAGGCAACCAGGGCAAGGCCCATCTGTGCAACAAGAGGTGACTGAGAGCCTGGTGCCCACCAGCAAGGGCTCAACCTAAGGGAAGAGGCTGTCTATACAGGCCTCACAGGCTGGAGGTAGGGTGGTGGCAGTTGGGACCTGCCCTGTTGGCTCCCGGGCCCAAGTCACCTGGGCCTGGACAAGTCAAGACTTGCCAAGACAGGGATCACAAATGGCATTTGCACAAAGGGGCTGTGTGGAGTCAAAGGGAAAAACCAGAGCAAGTCCTAAGGCCAAGAAGACACAGTTAAGAAAACCCAGCACCATTAACCAACAACGCTAATGGTCACCTGGCCCAGGTCACAAACATGTCCCTAAACTTGTCCATCTCCCTGGCCTCCAAAGGCACAGGAGGATGTTCTGAATTTTCATATATCTTTTCAATCTTTGGTTTTTGGTAATCTGAGTATAATAAGTCTTAAATGCATAACTTACAATTTATTTTTAAAAACACATATAAATTACTACTGTAAAAAAGAGAGGAAAAGAAAAGTGCTCTAAAGGATATAACTGCATGTATGTTAAAGTGTGTAAGATAGATGACCACATTGCTGTTTTTGTTAGATTGAGCAAAACTGTTAACAGTCTCACTGTTTGAATGTCTACTTTATGTGCTTTAATTTTGTAACTTGAGCAACTATTTCCAATGATGACAGTATGTAACTTATCAAGTGGCGATTTCTTAGTGTTTTCGGTTTTGTTGTTGCTGTTCTTTTATTTTTTCCCTTTGGAATTCTGTATTGTTGCTACCCTTTTTCTCTATTGTTTGGTTGTGTTTTTTTTTCTCTTTAAATAAAATTTAAAAATAAATTAATTAATTAAATAAAAAAACACATATAGAGAAGAGGAATGTGCTTACATTTCTATTTTACAGATGTGACCCCAATCAAAGGAGTCTAGAGGTGATACACAGATTAGATCCAGTTGCTCAGAACTGTGGCCTGGTATTAGCCTCTACTGGATAAGACTCCACCAAAAACTCAACCAATTTATCCAACTTTATGGTGAGAACACTGAGTCCCAGAAAGGTCCAGGGCTTTCTGTTCCTCCTCGTGGGGCAGAGATTCTGGGATTGACTGATTTCCATTTCACCCCATGTGACTATTAGGACTAAGTGTGTGGGGAACCCAAGCTGGTGCCTCCCAGAGCTGCCCTGCTGAGGGAGAGAGCTTGTACTCCATGTGAGGTCTCTGAGGAGGTTCCTAGAAAATCCAGGCCCAGCAGAGTCCGCAGGCCACACAGAGGGAAGAGCAGCCCACTGTTATGGGCAGGCAGGTAAACAGACTCTAACCTCTAGAGCGGAAAAACACCAGCAGCTTGGGGAAATGGAAGATGGAGTGGAAAATGAGGCTGGAGTAGAGGACCACTAAGAGGGCAGGGGCGAGCCAGGCGTCTGCCTGTTACTAGCATGGATGGGGCTTCATACAACCTCACCTGCACTGATGATCAAAGGATGGGATTTGTTCAGTTCTCCATGCCATCCCCAGTGGTACATGGCAGACCCTTGGTAAGTGTTTGCTGAATGAATGACTGATGGAGAAGTCTAAATGACCTCCCCAGCTGCTTCTATTAGGCTGTCCCTGAGCCTGCAGTGGCTCTCCCAAGACCCAACACAAATAAACAGGTTTCAGGGAGCCTCTGGGCCCTGCCAGGACTGGCACTACCAGAGGCAACTTAGGAAGAAGTCTGTAGACCAACTGATTGCGGAGTGAGCACAGACCCAGATGCTGAACATGTCTTCTGCAGCTCAGGTGATTCATTCCTTTCTTATTATTTGTCTTTCCTAATCAGAGGTTTATGAATGATCAATTACATTTAGTGGTTAATTGCCCTTCAAAAAGATAGCTTTTTTATTTTTAAATTAAGCAGTTAATATATTGTAACTAATAGCATCACCTTGTACATTATGGGCAAATCTTCATTGATTGGTGTCTGGAATGTGTGATTTGCACCCAAGTTAATGGAGCAGTTGAGTGAAGAAGTGCAGGGGGTCCCGGGGGACTAATTATTGCTAATGAATGATGATGTGACCTTCTCAGAACAGTGAACAATCGGTGTCGTGGTGAGATGGCAGAGCCTCACATCTGTCACTTTAGATGTGGATGGAAGAGAGTAAATCACACAACTCACTTTGGGATACTTACGCCCGAGTCTCCCTTGAAATAGCAACATCAGTTTATTCAAACAATATGTTTTCCAAATCCAAGTACTAGTTTTAGAAGTGGGGTCCATCCCTGAAAATCTAGTAAGAAATGCATGGGTAATGCCCTCCCTTGGGGTCCTGCCCTGTCTAACCACTAGGGGCTTCTTGAAGGTTCTCTCTTCATCATCCTAAAATACTAAAAATGAAATGTAATCATTATTAAACTAAGTACTAAAATAGTGAAATATCAATAGGGCACTATATGGAATCTTGCTTTTCAGGAAGTGGCTTGATGCCTCCACTCAGTGCCCATGACCTGATCTTCTCCTCTTGCTCCAAGGGCAGAAGAAGGTAGTCTGTTGTCACTCATACACATCCCCAGGGCTGGATGTCCAGCTGGCAGGTGGCCCTCACTAAGCACCGGTTGCCTGAGTAATCAGGCCTAGGAGGTGAGAACCATCATCCTCACTCTTAAAATGAGAAAATGGAGGCTCCTGGGGACAGACACTCAACCCAGGTCACCCAGCTTGCAGGGGCAAATCTACATACCTTCAACTGTCTGTGGTGGTGTGTGCAGGCCTTTGCATGGCAGGGCAAAAGGCTCAAGACCCCCAAATAAAAACCCCATGCTCTGGGCAGGTGTAGCAGGCCCAGCTCTGTTCCAGGGCACCCTAAAGCTACAAGGTGGTGTGTGGGCTGCACCTGTGTGTGCACTTTGGGGACAGAAGTACGATACAGGGGGACAAACATCAATGGGGCCTATGTGGTGGGCAGATGTTGAAGCCCTTGTCCCCAATGTGACTATTTGGAGAACGGTGCCTAGGAAGAGGTAAGTAAGGTTAAAAAGAATCAAAAGATGCAAGCCCTGATATAATAGGACCGGTGTCCTTATAAAATGAGACATCTGAGAGTACTGGTGCTGCCTTTCTCTTTTTCTCCTTCCCTTGTCCCTTTACTGTCTCCCTCTGTGCCTTTACCAAAAAGAGGTTCTGTGAATATGCAGCAATATAGCAGCTGCCTACAAGCTAGGAAGAGGCCTTTGCCAGAAAACCATGCTGACGCCCTGCTCTTGCGCTGCAGCCTCCAGAACTACAAACAAACAAACAAACATCTGATGCCTAAATCATGAGTTCTATCCATTTACAGCAGCCTGAGCAGACTAAGATCACTGAGGAACCAAACCTTCATCGTCCCTCCCTGAGGTCTGCTGTCAGTGTTACAGATTTGGCCTTCGGAGGCCTAGAACTTAAGAATTCCAGAATGTCAGGGAAACCCAGGATGGCACCGCTTCCAAAAACCTGCAAGAGTCCGTGCAGCTAGGGCAGATTACACTTTGGGATGCTACACCAAAGAGGCCTGGGGAGAGTGGGATTCTGCTAGCCCTGGTTGTCCTGAAAGCCCTTTTGAGCCACTTAGCACAGTAACCTCCCTGGGTCCCCATGGAAGTGGGGTTTGCCCCCACTTCCTGTGGCCAAGATGGATCTTTGAACTGACCTTTACCTCATCTCAGCAGACCAGGATGCACCCCTGAGTGACAACGTCGCTCGCCCGGTGCAATTACCGTGCATCAGATGAGCTGGTCCCTTACAAATCACCTCGGACTTTACACATCTGCTGGCTGTCGGCATCTGCCAGGAGCACTCACCCGAAAATAATGGAAACCCTCTCATTATTGTTCCATGGCAGGTAAAGTGGTAGGACAATTATTGGACATCCTGAGTGACCTTGGGATGGCTCAACAGCCTGCCCTCTCCAGCTTGCCAAGGGCTGGGGAGGGGCCAGGAGGCTGCCAGGGAAAGAGCAGCCTAGACCCCTCCCACCACCTCCCTCCCCTCCTATCCCTTCTAGCCTTGGTATTTGTCACCTCAGAAGGTGACCCAGAAGACCCAGAAGCCCTCTTAACATCTGAGTCAAATCTCACTCTCCTCTAAGGCCTGGTTCCTGGGAACCAGGGAAGCCTGACCCTTGCCCTACCCCAGGCAGAGTCCACCTTCCTCCAATCTAGCTCTGGTCATTGGGAACTCCTTCCCTGCATTCACCAATAGCTCCAGGCTCCGAGAGAGTTATACCTTCAGCTGCCACCATGCCTGGTACTCCAATAGCAGGTGTCACAGGAGTGGCTGAGCTGGCGGAGTTCTGGAGTATCCAGGTATATGACCAGCCCACATCCCCAGTAATCAGAGCCCTGGTTTGCCAACATGGGGATCTGAGTGGGAATATGGGGTTGTGGGAGGCAGCACTCAAGCCAGTGTCATGGAGACCAAAAGAGCTCAACAGGCCACAGGACTACAAGGAGCTGCTGAGCAAGGCCACAATGGACCCTCAGAGGCAGTGTCATCAGAGGGCTTGGAGTGGGGTGCCTGGCCCACAAAGTAAAGCTCCAATTTGAGAAATGGCAGTTCAGGGGTTCACAGGGGCCTGAGGTTACCAGGATGCCTTCTAGGATTCCACCCAAGGTATATCTGTCATAGTATCAAGTAACTAGTGCGGGAGGATATTTTACTGGGAGAAACACTTAATCCAAATTCCAGATCTGATCTTGGTCCATCTGCCTCACAGAGAAGTTCACACCAGGAAGAAGGGGAGGGTGGGAGACCTTTATGCTCATCTACTTCTGCCTCTCTAACCACCGGCCTGCTCGTTCCTTCGGGTACTGCAACTCAGACCTTGCCTGGCTGGGCTGGAGCCTCCCTCTTACTGCTGAAATGAGAACAGAGGAGAAGGATTTAAAATCTATGCCTCAGTATCCTCAGACAGGGAAAAGGTCAGTACCAGCCTGTCAGGGGGCTGCAGAGAAACAAATGCAGGAAACACCCATGCCCCTGGCCTTCAATGCCCTAGCAATGTGCTTCCTCAACAGTGCCAGCCAGTATCCAATTCTGACATGTCTGGCTGCTTCTGCCTTACACAGCAACGAAGATTGAAAACACATATTTGGAGAAATGAAATCCTCAAAGTGCTTATTTTTTCTAAGAGTCCAATTTTCTAAAAACAGAAGGTCAAACAGAAGCCCCAAGAGAAGGTAAAGTTGTTTTTCAGGAGAAAAATTCAGTTGTTCACATAACCAAGGGACAGCCACAGTGATTTGGGAGGGCCTGTTCCCCCATAGCCTCAGCTTGGGGCCAGGAGCTACCTGTGCCAGGTACAGCTGCAGAAAGGCCTTGGCAGTGGGGGCTGGGGGTTTATCTCCCCCTTAGGGTGCTGCACATACCCTTGGTAGCCAGATGTCTATGGTTGGACTCCTGGAGTAGTGAGTGCCAGCCCTGAAATAGGAGACCAGTGTATCTTGCAGTCTGGCACTCCAGAGCTACATGAAGCAGACAGTCAAGGCTGTTATGGAGGAGATGCCATGACCCCTCTTGCTGGCATCACACAGGAACCTGAAGAGCTCACCTAGGCCTGCTGTACCTTCCTCCTCCTGCTTCCTACCAGGCAGGTGGCCAGCTGCTCCCATAGCTGGGGCTTCCTCCCTCCACTAGATACTGCTGGGCAGCAGCACACAGCCCTGTGTCATCAAAAGTCCAAAGTGTGGACACAGGCAAGGACAGAAAAGACACAGAGTTGGAACCTGGCTGTGTCTCTGAGTCCATGCCAGTTGGTCAGTGACCTCAATAGGATGGTGATGGGGTCAAGCAGACACGAAGAGGCCTCAAGCCACGGCAATTATGAAACATGTGGCACACTGTCCCATACCTGTGCCTGTCTCACCTACCCGCAGAACACTCACATTGTGTGTTCTCTATGATGAACCCTCAGCCACAAATCTCAGATCACAGGGACATGCCAGGACTGTGACACTGATTTCACAGTGATTAATGAACACAATTTAGAATTAAGTGCACGGTATCCTCTCCAAAGGGTGACCTCAAGCATCTTCTAACCTGAGCAGCTCATTACACAGAGGGAGAAACTGAGGTCCTGAGGGATACAAGGTGTCTCAGAGCATGCTGTGGGCATTCCTGAGTGTGCTTCCCACTCCCTAGCCCTGCAAACTCGGCCAGAAGTGAGTTGTCCTTGAGCATCAGATCAGGCCAGTCCAGGGCCAGATATCCCATGGTGAGAGCTGGAGTTGGGAAGCAGACACACCTCTTCCCTGTGTGACCTTTGACTTGTCACCTAACCTTCTCCAATGTCACATTCCTTACCTGCACAAGGTGCTACCAATAGCTACAGAACAGGGCCATCATAAAGGCTGTATTTTGAAAAGACACATGGGAAGCACGTGGCACACTACAAATAATAAATGGCAGTGATAACTATGGCAGTGACAATGACAACCACATCTCTGACAAAGCTCAGTGTGGATGCTGGGTATCTTGGCCCTCCAGGCAGGTTCAGTCTGACAAGCCAGCTGCAGGAAAAACAGGGACAGTGGGAGGAGTCCAGAGTACACCACCCAGGGAACCTGCAGAAATAACGCAAAGTTCAACCCAACAAGAGAATCTGGAGACAAAATGCTGAGGGATGCCCAGCCCGACAGGTTTCCCAGGGACATGCTGAAGTGCAGGGATATGGGGGACACAATGACAGCACCCAGTGCATGGCTTTGTCCACATGTTCACATTGGATCCCTGTAATGATCTGACAAGTGGCTTTACATTCCCACTCACAGACGGGGACCTTGCAGTCAGGAGGGGCTGAGACCTCCTACCATAAACCATTGAGCAGAATAGTGCACACAATCAGAAAAAAACAAAGGAAGGACCAGCTGTGTCACTCTGGGGCTGTGACTGGCAGGGAAACTATGGCCAAATTCATGCCCTGGTAGGCACATTTACAAGAAGGAAGTCACCTATCTTATGAAACTTCAAATATTGAGATTACAAAACAGAAAACACAGCAGAAATGCGAAGCACACTGTGTTGGTCCACATCCTCCCCTTTCTGATGATAAAGGGCCCCAAAAGGACAGCATGTTCTCCACAAACACTGCTTGTCCTAGGTCCCAGCTTAAGCCAGCAGGGAAGCTCCTTGTGGTTTAAGCAAATCCCACCAAGAAGCTATACCTAGCAATACCATGCCAGGCCCCGGGCAGGCCAGTCCTGCAGGTGAGCTAAGATGAGGCCCTGCAAGTGATGCTCCAGCCTGGCCCCACAGTCTCTATCATTATTATTGTTGCTACTCCCAGGAGCCTTTGTTCCTAAGGCTGCATGGTGCTGGGGCAGCTGAGCGTGAGGTCCTAGAAGTTGAGTACCAGCCAGACTTCAAAGATCCTCTGGTCCTGGGCCTTTGCTGTTCCAAGACCTGCTGGGAGGCACCTGCATTGTAACAGGGTTCCCAAGGCTTCCGGTCATACTGGGGACTGAGATGCATCACCAGAAATGCTGAGCTGTGGACCTGGTATGCAGTGCAAGGAGTAGGCCGTCTGGGGTGGGAATTGCTTTATTAGGCTGCTCTGGGCTGAGGCTGCTTCCTTCCGCCGGCTCCAAAAAGACCAGCCAAGCCTGGGCTGACTGGCAGATGTGGTTTAGTGGCCCGAGACAGGATGCAGTAAATGTACACTGCCTTTCACATGCAGATGCCTTCAGGGCCATCATCCAGGTCCAGCCGCCTGTGCCTTTGTGCTGTAGCTCCTGCTGAGCCCGGCCCAGCCTCTGAATGGCTCTCCTGGGGAGCCCAATCTGCTCCAGAATAGGCTCCAATAAAGGCCTGGTAGGGAGGACTCAGGCCAGTTACAGATGTCCCGCTGGCCACAAGTCCCACCGTAGTAAGCCAGCCCCACCCAGCACCTCCAGGAAAGAATAACCTGCAGACCCAGAGCCACACTGCCCAGGAAGCACAAGGCAATGTGGACGTCTTGTTCCTGTATCTGGGAAGCTCTTAACTCCCGATCGTCTCCTGGTCTCAACTCATTCCTTGTGGGACCTCTGAGGCCAAAGACAACACCTGCACCTGAGGCTCCCATCTCCTCTGCTTCAGGCTCTCTCCACCTGCCATACTAGCCTTTCTGGGCATGTGCTGTTCATTGCTGACCTCCCTGCACTACCATATCAGCTTGACCAGGTACAGGTGTCCATCCACTTTCTTTACTGCCACAGATCTCCAGTGCCCGGCAAGGTGCTGTTTGCTGTGTGAGTGGGTAGATGAATGAATGCATGCATCTTTTATGAGGGCCCTTTTCTACTTCTGCCAGTGCCAGAATCTCTGAGCCTCAGTCCTCACCTTGAAAACGGGAGCATACACCATCTCAGGGACCAGTATAAAGGTGATGTGGGAGGTGGAGCACCTGCCTAGTACATGCCAGGCTTGCCTCAGTATATAAACAGCCTTGATTACTGTGGTCCAATCTATTGGCAAAAGCCAAATTTGTCCTCTCAATGTGATTTCTATGTCCTGCTCAGTGGGAAGCTTTCAGAACATCTGAGATACTCATCACCACATTAGTCCAGGAAGAAGAGCAGCAGGCAGTGAGTCACCCTCTCCCAGGTTTACAGAATGAAGATGGTGTGCTTGGGAGCCGTAGTATTGGGGAGTTGCCAAGGAGGCTCATGCTCTCCTAGGACTCCACCCTCCCCTATCACACTTGCCTCTGTAGCAGCTGGTCTCACTGCAGGAGCTTCCTTTGAGCCCCTGAAGGACTTCAAAGGGAGTTGTGAGGTTCAAGGAGGAAAAGGTGGGAAAGAAGCTGCTCTTAGAGCTGCCCAAGCTACACAAGCCAGCTGGATGCTCTGCCAGCCGGCCGGCCGGCCGTGCACCCTGGCAAGTAGGGCCTGTCCCACAAAGGACTCCTGGGAGAGCCCATTGTTGATGCAGCCACCAAGAGAAAAAAATTCTCCCTTCCCCCATGCCCAAAGTAGGCATGTGTTGCGTGAGGGAGTGTTCTATGCCTCTAGCCTTTTTTTTTGTAACAGGGATTGAACTCACGACCTAGCGCTTGCCAGGCAGGCGCTCGTGCCACTGAGCTAAATCCCTGGCCCGCTTCCAGCCTCTTATTCTCAAGTTCAGGCATCTTTCATGAGGAAGGGAGGGCCAACAGGGCCTCCCTGTGGTAAATTGGCCTGGGCACGGGCCTGTCTTGAAAATTTGGCAGAAGAGCTGAAGACATAAAGTGAAAGATTGCCCAGCACTACAGTATGGGGGACAGGCTGTGTGGGTGCTGGCTGCACAGGCACATTTGAGGACAACCTCATCACCCAGACTGTGTGACTGGCAGTGAATGGGAGGGGCCCCAAAGGTCACCTGGGAAAGTCCAGGTGGACCAGGTAAAGCATAATGACTTGGTTCTCTGGGCTGTCCTGACAGTAGTGTGATGATAAAACCAGTACAATGTCCCCTTGGCCAGAAATAGTTTCTCCGGCTTTTTTGGAAGGGAGCTTTTCACCTCCATCAGCTATGTAACAACTGGCTTTGGTGTATTTTCAGACTGTTATTCTGTAGCTGTATGATTTATATAGTGTAGCAGTTATGAGACAAACCTGGCTAGGTAAGTCTAAATAAAATGGTGCAGCGCCCACAGTGGTTAACAGAACCTTTTTAAGCTAAAAATCTAATGGCACGTGCAGTCTGTGCAAGTGTGTGCTGGACAGTCCTGGACCAAGTTGGAAGCATCTGCTCAGAGGAAACTGTAAGAGGGAAGCCCTGGCCATGCTTAAAGGCCCCTTCTCTGCTCAGAGACGGGTGTGAGTACCCCACTCTGAGCCCGGTCCTCCTGGTGGTAAAGAGGGATAACAGCATCCCTGCTTGGGTTGCAAGGGGGCTACACAAGACAGCAGGAGGAGGGTACGAACATCTGGATGGACGGTAAGTGCTCTCTGAGAGCGGCCACCTTGCTGTCGCAGGGAGAAATCTGGAGCCTTCCCCTGCCTGGAACACATGTTCCCCAGAGCCACAGTACTGCCTGGAAAGCAAAGGCTTACAGGTAGCACCAAGTCTCCGGCTGAAATCTACTGTGCTCCTGGGCAGAGAGGGAGGGAATGAGGCATTGGCTCTACCTTGATCTGACTTTACTTTTCAAGGTTTCTTATTCTCTTTGGTGGTACTGGGGGTTGAACCCAGGACCTCGGGCATGCTCAGGAAGTTCTCTGCCGTGCAGCTATATCCCCATCAAAACTTACGATCTTCCAGCCTCAGACCCCTGAGTTGATTCAGAGATTTTAGAGGGAAAAAGATACTGTTAGAATGAAATGACTGAGACCAGGAAACACTGAGGCTCTTATTCATTGTCAGCCTGAAATGAGAACTGGCTCCACTTTGGTGGATGAAGGAGAGCAACCACTATAGTTGAACATTTGCCTGGCTTATGACCCAGACAGTCCCTCCTAGATCAGCATGCTCCAAGGAGGCATAACCTCAGGAATGCATCCATGCACTCACCAAAGGATGTGTTCTGTAACGTTCCAGGATGTGCCACAGCGCTGCTCATAACAACCCAAACTGGAAACTATACTCCAGCACAGTGGATAAACTGTGGTGGTCATCACTCAATGGAATGCTACACAATAATGACAATGAACAATCTACAATCACACACCACAAACATGAGCAAATCTCTCAAACACAAGACAGACTGAAAGGAACAAAATACAAAAGGGGACGTAACATGATTTCAATTATATGCAGTCAATAACAAGCAAAAACCAATCTATGTCGGGAGAGGAGTCACTCTAGGAAAAGGCCTGTGAAACGTGGGCTACACAAGAGATATCAACTGGTGAAAAATCATTGACAGTCACACCACAATATGAGCACTTTCTATATGTATAATTTACTCTAATATACAGGTTATTTTGGGGTGGGCATGGTGGTATATACCTGTAATCCCAGCACTGAGGAAGCCTGAGGGGATGCCTTGTCCCCTAGTTCTTCATTCAAGACTCCAAAATAACACGCCTGTTCTAGGGTCTTCCTGCAAACATGGTAGTAGGAATACATGCTTACATTTCTGCCTTTTCTACCCAAAAGAGGGTGCCTAGTGCATGTTTGCTATCTTTACTAGCTATATATCTCCAGGAAGGTGTGCTCACTTCTTATACTGCGTGGTATTCCACTCGCACAGGAATGACCAACCTTTAAATGTTGGGCACACCTGGTTTGCTTGGGCTGCATATAAAATATAGAATGTATATAAGTAACAAAACTTGCTGTAAAAAATTTTTTTTATTACACAGGCGTGTGCAACCCACAGGCTGAAGATTGGACACTCCTGTTAAACACAGGCACCACAATGTTCCCCTATAGTTCTTTGTTATTTCAAAAGGCACTGTGAAGGCCAGTGATTTAGCTCAGTGGCATAAGTGCCTGCGTGGCAAACATGAGGTTGTGAGTTTGATCTCCGGTAGCACAAAAAAAAAAAAAAAAAAAAAAAAGAAAGAAAGCAAGAATTGTCATGAATAACCTTATGCTTAGGTCATTTCTCCTGTATGAGGCAGGACAAATTCCTAGAAGTGGAGCTGCTGCTACATAATGCCAAATATATTTTCCACAAGCAATAGATAACAGGGTCTGCTTCTCAAATTTTTACCAAGAGAACTTAAATTCTTAGATTTATGTCAATTTTGTCAAATTGATGGAAAATAACATCTTGGTATAGTTTTAATTTGCATTTGTCTTATTGAGTCAGGTCAAGCATCTTTCATACACCAGTGGGATCAATCACGTTCCCTTTCTTTGAGCTGCATATGTCCACTGTCTGTATTTCCACTGGGCTGCTGAATTTTGGTTGCTGATTTCTAGATTTTAGGCATAGCTCAAAGGTCTTCTCTTATTTCAAGATTACAAAATCTGGCATGGTGGGGTGCATACCTATAATCCTAGTACTTAATAGGCTGATGCAAGAGGATTGCAGTAAGTTCAAGGCCAGCCTGAACTAAATAATGATAGCTTGTCTCAAAACAAAAACAAAACTCCAAGTTTACAAAGGAAATCTTGTTTTCATTGTACTTAGGTTTTCACTTCGTACATTTAAATTTCTTTCAAACCTAAATAGACAATGTGACAAGTCTGCCTAAAATCTTCATGGCTTGCCTACCATTCAAGATAGGGCCAATACCATCTTTAGTCCAAGTCCCACCTGCTGTAACCACCCCACTATCACCACCACACAGGCCTGGCACACGACTCTTCAGCTCGGTGAGTACTATAAGCTCCCTGCTTTAGGCTTTGAAGCTGCTTTTTCCTTCTGTTAGAGGTACTTCCACCAACTCTTCTCTTCATTCAAAGTCCTCTCCTCAGAGCTGTTCCCTCCCCCCTCTCCAGCCCAGGTCACCCTCTCTACTGCTATACTCTCAGTGTCTTGTCTTCACATCACTTATGCCAGTCTGCAGAGACTTGGTCTACTCGAGTGCAGACCACTGCCCATCTCCTCTCCAGACATGACCTTCATGAGACCCTAAGCACCTCATTTATAGCATGGAGGCTCTGGCTTCCTCCTCCCCCATATGAGGTCACTCCACTCCAAAACATAGCCCAGTCCCTTCTATCTCATTCTCACACGTGCCAGCCTGACAGTGTCTCACTTGTGACTGAGCCAGTCTGAAGCTCTGAGGTTAGTGGAGGATGCTGGAGAAACTAAAACCTCCCACTGATACCAAGAGGCAGTTCCTAAGCCTGGGCTGCCCTTCCCAGACTCTCCTGGAGGCTAGGAATTGCCTGCCTGCCAAATCCCTCCCACTTCACTGTGCAGTAGTTTGGGTCCCTGTGGTTTCAGTAGCTCCCACACATACAGATGGGGAGGGTGGGTACTCTGAGAAGGACTAAAAGGCTCACTTAACTGCCAGCCACAGGTCAGTAAACTGAGTCCCAGTAAAGCCAGACTCTAAACACTAAGGGCAACTAGAAAGTCTCAGCCCAGCGGTGCCAACCATGGTTCAAAAAATGTCCTGCACAGGCAAAGCAGGGTGGGCCAGACGCCCTTCTCCTCCCATGGAGCAATGCAGCCCAACAGACTTGTATCCTGTGCCACATATGTGATTTAGTTTCCAGTAAAAAAGTCAGAAACTACAGGTAGAACTGAACACTTTATTTAACCTAATGTAGTAAAAATATTTCAGAGGGACAGTGGAGTTGTGATGTATTATGTATATGTACCAACTCCACAAAGAAATGTAAGTACTGTGTATTGCAAACGTAATATAATACATACAATTTCAGCAGGGCACCATGGTTGGGCACGCCTGTAATACCAGCACCCTGGGAGGCTGAGGCCAAAAGATCGAAAGTTCAACCCAGCCTGGCCAATTTAGCGATTTGGTGAGATGTCATAAGCATAAAACATAAAAATAAAATAGGGATGGAGATGAGCAAAGTCTCTGGGGCTCAGTCCCCGGTACGGGGCGGCGGGGAGGCATTCAACAGCAATCAACAACAATTTTAATGAGCTATTTTACACTTTTATCACTGAACTTGTAAAACTGGTGTGTACTGTATGTTACACACACAGCACATCTCAGTGTACATTACTAGCTATAGCTCAAGCTCGGCAGCCACCGGCACCAAGCTGCAGCTCTGCTGGACAGCGCTGCTCAGCCAGTCTTCAGCGAGCCCCTCCGCCACAGCCCGGTCCTCCCCGGACAAGCGCGCGAGGCGGGGCCAGCGCGGAAGCCGCGCCCCTCGGCAGAGGCTGCCAACTGTCGGCGGCGCGGGGCTGAGCCCAGAGCCGAGCGCCCACCCACCCGTTGACCACTCACCTCGCCACCGCCTCCACCGAACCTGGGATGGGCACGCCGCCGCCGGCGCAGCTGTCGAACAGCACGCCAGAGATGTCGAGCAGCACCCCGCGCACGCCGGCCAGTCGCTCGCCCCACACGGCCATTGCGCCTCACCAGTGAACCCTGGACCTAGCGCCCAACCAGCTCGGAGCCCGCGGCCGCGCCTGCCGCGCAGGGACATCTGGGAGCTGTAGTCCGGAAGGCGGAATGGGCGGGGCTGAAACCCGGAACCGCTCAAAGCGGGCGCTCCGTCCCGGAAGAAGTGTTTCGGCAAATAAAACGGTTCTCAGAAGGTTGGAAAAGCGGATAAGTAGGCTCTCGAAAGAGAGTTTACCTGCCTAAAAACCAGGGCAGAGGCAAACTGAGACAAGAAGGTATCCGTAAAAAGAACAAGAGTTAAAGAGAACAGGCTCTATCAGTGCTTCGCTGGTGTTCTCATTCCTCAATAGCAGAGTGCTAACACCACTGCTAGCGACTGAATGGTAGGAGCCATTGACTGGCAGTCCTACGCCTGGGAAGCCACGTTAAGAACATGAGTCCAAAAAAAAATTGTTGCAACGTAAGATGTAATGGTAAAACAAATGAGAAGAAAATTAAATGTGCAAGGAAGGTGACTGTTTAAGAAAGTATAACATGGGTACTGAAAGGAGTGCAATGTGGTAAAGAAAATGAAGACTAGGTAACGTTTAGAAAATGCTCATGAAAAAAAAATGCTCATGTTCTAACATTTGAAAGAGGAAATACAAGCTAGGTGTGGTGGTGCACACCAGTGATCTCAGCACTGTGACTCAGGAGGATTGAAAGTCTGAGCCCTACCTGGGCAAATTAACGAGAATTGTATCAAAATTTTTAAAAATAATAATAAAAAGAGTTGGGGCGAAGCTCTCAATGCGAAGGCTCTAGGTTTAATCTCCAGTACTGCTAAATAAAGAAAATGCAGATAGCTACCCTTGTAAAAATGAACAGTGGCATAAGCGCCTGCCTTGCAAGCGCGTGGTCATGAGTTCGATCCACGGTACCAAAAAATTAAAAGTAAATGAAAATATATAAGAATAGGGCTTAAAAAGAAATAGAGCTTGAAAGAAAAGGGACTATTAGGTATATTAGATCACAGAGATCTTTTAGCTGAGTTATAAAATTGCATTTAATGTTACATTTTTCGCAATAAAAAAATTAAATTTCCTTCACAGTTTGTCTGAACTGATTAAATTGAAACAGGAAAATGTGACTTGTTATGATTTGTCCTTGAGATTTCAGAGGAGAGAAACTTATTATTTCAGGCTCTTGTTTCATAGAAAGGATGAATTAATCAGAATGTTAGCACTTTACCTCAGTTTAATGAATTGTGTGTATTCTGTTGATAAACTTACTAGGGGAGCTGCTTACAAGAGAAAAATAAATTGTATTTCTCCTTTTAGAAGATTTACAATGCTAGGGAAGAGTATTATACTGTATGTAAGGGTTCTTAGTTGCAGACAGTAGAATCCACTCTGGATAGATTGTTTACACATGGCATGAAGGAAGTCTAGGGATCCAAGCTCACATACTACGCAGTTAGGAGCCATGCATTGATAAGAAATGCCTATTGTCACTGCTGCATTGAAGTACTGCTCCATCACTTGGCCACCAAGATGCCAGAGGCCTAATAGTATAGTATAGCATGCAACTTAGCTGCAGCAAAAAAAACAACAATAAAAAGAAAAACACCAAAAAACCATACATTTCAATCCTATCCCCTCAGAAGTGTCCTTTATCCTGTGCAACTCACATTCTCCAAGTCTGGCTTGGTAGAATCTATTCCTGGGTAGGATGGTAATCTGAGAAATGCAGGTTTTAGCCTTCCAGACTCTTAATACATAAAGTGAGTGAGTGAGTCAGTTTGCATAATCTGCCACAAACATCATGAAACATGTATTGAGCCTCTGTTCTGTGCAGTGGGCTCTTTGGGTGCAGAATGGTCTGGGTAATGTTTGCCTTCAAAGATCAAGATTGAGGGCTGGGGATTTAGCTCAGTGGCTTAAGCGCCTGCCTGGCAAGTGCGAGGTCGTGAGTTCGATCCCCGGTACAAAAAAAAAAAATCAAGATTGGGCAGAGAACCAGGTATATACCTTCAAGATTACTGATCCAATAGGCATCAGATACCAATGTGACACAGACAGATCCCAGAGAATATTCTCCATGAGCCATGGAGGGTATCAGTGGCTTCTGAGCAAATGGACGAACTGAAATGGATCTTGAAAGAATGGCTGGGCTTCAGCTTCATACCAAAGAGGAGAAAGGGTGCTTCTGCCAGTGTGTGAGCCTGCATGTGCTCCTTTTCAACCAACTCTGCATGTGACATTGGGCAAGTCATTATCCATCTGTGGCACTGTGGTAGACAGAATATTTTCTCCTTGAGAGAGTCACATTCTAATCCTCCAAACCTATAAATATGTTACATGACATAAAAGGAACTTTGAAGATACAGTTAATCCTAAGATCTGGAGTGACTGTCTAGGATGTTCCAAGTTGGCCCAAAGTAATCCCAAGAATCCTTAAGAAAATGGAGAGAGATGGGCAAATTAGAGAAGATGAGAGAATAGTAGCAGAGGAGAGAGGAAAGAATGAAGTAAGGGGGGGGGAGGATTTGAAAATGCTGCACTCATCCTTGAATAAAAGGGGCCAATAGCCAAGAAAAGCCGGCAATCTACAGAAGCTGGAAAAGGCAGAGAAATGGCTTGTTCTCCTGAGCTTTTAGAGTAATACGCTGTACTTGGTTTTAAGACTTGATTTTAAGACTTTTGACCTCTAGAACTCTAAAATAGTAAATTGTCATTCGAAACTACTGAATTGTGGTACTATATGATGGCAGTGAGAGGAATGGAATACAGGGACTTAAGTCCTTCACCTGAAAAGTTGTGTGTTAACTGTTTTTTTTTTTTTAGAAGACAAACTCTCACTATGTAGTTTAAATGGGCCTGAACTCACTATGTGCCCCAGGCTACCCTCAAACTCCCAGCAAACCTCCTGCCTCAGCCTCCGCAGTGCTGTAATTTCAGGTGTGTGCCACCACACCCAGCTCTACATGTTGATTCTTAAGTGTAGTCCAGGGACAGAGACCTTGATCCCCCAAAATCCAAGACTTTCCTCTGGATACAGCAGGCAAAGAGCACTGTCTAAGGGTCACATTTGGCTGTGTGTAATAAATGAAAGAAAAAAAAAAACGGGCTGGGGATTTAGCCCAGTGGCATAAGCACCTGCCTGGCAAGTGTGAGGTCATGAGTTCAGTCCCCGGTACCCAAAAAAAAAAAAAAAAAAAATACTAGTTGTTCAGCCAATAGTTGTTCAACCCTCATATGTTATAAAGCCAAAAGAAAAGAATCCTGAGTGAGTATGGCAGCTCCCAGGACCACTTGAGAATAGGCTCCTTTGTTTTTTCTGTCCCAACACCCTCAACATGACTCTCATCCTCTTAAGGTGCCTGAGGTATCCTCTTCTGCATTTCAGGAAAGAGGAGGTTGAGGAAGAAAACAAAAGCTTCTCCAGACTCTGCAAGGCTGAGGTAACAGAATCACAAGTTGGAGCCAAGCCTCAGCAACTTAGCAACTTAGTGAGACCCTGTCTCAAAGTGTAAAAAAGTGGCTATGGATGTAGGTCAGTGCAAAAGTCCCGGGCTCAATCCTCAGAATAAAAGAAAAAGGAGAGAAAAAATAGGGAGGGGAGGGAAAAGAAAGAAAGACGAGTACATCAGTATAAAGGCCCTGGGTTCAAAGTGGAAGAAAAAACAAAATAAAACTTCCCCCAGAAACTTAATCTGTAGGGTTCATCTTTGCATCTGTAGGTCTAGAACTCATCAAGTGACATTAACACTACAGTGTGCAAGGACATACACTATACCCACATATATCTGGGCATGTTAATTTTCCAATGACAAATTATCAAAATCATGTCTAAATTTCAGTTCAAATATAAATTCATTTCTTGATTGCCATAACAGATGTGCAGAGTCTGCTTTCAGATTTGCTTGTACTAGTCAGGACTTTTGTTGTCAGAAACCAGATTCCAAGTGATTTAAATTTAAAGGGAATCTATTGGCTCATACCATCAGATAGTCTAGCAATTGAGAGTGTCAGGTATGGCTAATTACTGGCTCTAGGGAAACAGAGTCTCAATTAATCACTGGATGAAGAACTTTTTCCTCAACTTGGTCTAATAGTTCCAAAAAGAACTGATTGGGTCTATTGGGTCAGTGTCCCAGTCCCTGTGCCTGAGGAAAGCGGTGCCATGAGGATCCTGATTGACTCCTGTGCCTTCTCAGTTCTATTAGTCACTTTTCCCTCTACTGGGACAAAATACCTGACACCACAAATTAAAGAAGAGGTTTATTTTGGCTCTACGGTTGTTGACCTACTCCAGAGCGGAAACGTAGTGGTAGAAGGGCATGGCAAAGCCAAGCTGCTCACTCCATGATGACCAGGAAGCTGAGCACCAGAGAGGAAAGGGTCAGGGCCCAGATGTAGTCCCCAAGGTCATGCGTTCATGGCCAGATAAACATGCCCGGAAGTATGCTTTACTAATCCCCTAGGTGGATCTCAAGCCAGTCAGAATTGACTGTCACACTGGGGCTGGGAGAGGGAGTGTCATCCCACTATGGCCATGTGGAAGAGGGAGAAAAAAGCCCCCCACCTCAGCAAAAAGCAGGGCACTGTGACAAGAATGAGACAGAAACAACACTGTACAAGCAGGAGTAGCAGATGGGACTCACCCTGGGGACTCTCTTTGTCATTAAATTTGATCTTCCTTGGAAAGTAAGACCAGATCAAGTGAGACCATGTGGGCCAAAAGGTCTTCTGTCTTACTGAGATGGGCCATGGTGGGGGGAAGTTAGAGAGCCGTGGGCCATTGATCTAAAAGGACTTCTCACACTTTGATGCATGTGTGGTCCAACACACCTGGTGGAGCTGATGTCACCAGTCTTTTTATCAGACAGCCCAAGGGTAGGTGACCGTCTGGACCCGGGGTCCACCGCTCATTGAGGTATATCACAGTCACCTGAAAACACAGCCTTGCACTCAGGAAGTCTGAAATGCTCTTGAGAGTCCTACATATGACCTTTCTTGTATGGCCTTAGTGTCCATGAACAGATATTCTGAGAGAACAAGATGGAGGCCTTGGGTTTCTTGTTACACAGCCTGAAAGCCAGAGTCATTTCAGTTGTGTCGTATTGGTATCCCAGAGACCGGTGAGCTTCACCATGTACCACAGCTGTACAACACATGCGTGCTGGGCAGCGTGGCTTCTTCAGTTCTTTGGAGAACGGATACCACAACATTTCTATGAGAGTGTTGGAAATGCTACACTTGGTTCAGCTCATGTTTTGTTTTGTTTCTACTCCTGTGGTTTTCTTTGCAAAGAGTGTTGGATGTCTGTCCACCATGGATGTCCCTCTCAAAGGCATAAAATTGTTCCACAAAGGTATGACACTTCTCCCAACTATGAACTCATCCATATCTAAGCATTGCTTGATCTTATACCTTCCGCCTGCCCCCCTCTTAAGGTACGGGTTTCCAACACATTTTAAATTGTGTACATCTGGCTTTGTTATCAGACTAAATTTATTCTTTTCAATCCTTCCACCTATTAAATGTGAAGGTGTTAATAGGTAAAAAGACAAGAGCACTTCTGACTTGAGGACAGTCTGAGAACCAGGCAGTCTATGTCCTATACAATGAGATAAAGGCGAGGCTTTGCAGGTGTTAAGGTTGATACATTGTATCAACTTGAGAAGTTTAGAAGTTTAACTGACTCAGCAGGGAGCCAGGATTCTTACATTGTAAATATCCTGATCCTGTGCAAGAGGAGAAGGAGGAGATTTTGTGAGTGCTACACCAGCCCTACAAGCAGGGTGGTGTGGCCTGTGTACAATAAAAGGAGGAAAAGAGGTTTTCTCTGCTACACTTTGCTCTGGCTACTTTTGCTGGCTGCTGCCTTGAAGTGTTGCCCTGTTGCCATGCCACTGTGCCTTGGAGCCAACTGATTATGGGCTGAAACCTCCACAAACAGCGAGCTAAATAAACCTTTCCTTCCTTCATTTTGGGTGTTGGGCATTTTATCCCAACAACAAGAGAAAAGTAACCAAGACAGCAGGATTATTTGCTTCTGGTTAATTTGATTCTAGTAAAACGGGGGGGGGGGAGGGAACATGGAAGAATATAGACAACGTATAAACTCAAAGAAAATGTTGAACAACTAGATTTTGGAAAGTACAAGAACCATCAGTTCCAGAAGTGGGAAATAACAGATAAGTTCCTTTGGACCTCACTGCCAAATGAAGCACCCACAAGCCAGGGCCACTATGTTTCAAATTCCTAAGGGAAATACAGTGTGACTGTTCTATAGTTTCCTACCCCTTGGCCAAAGGAACCTGAAGGCCTCTGATTGGTCCAGTATACCAAGGACGGGGCTCCAGGGCATCAGAGCAAGGATAGGGCTCCAGGGAGTCAGTGCTGCTGCTCACTCATCTATCTCTCACAGCTTCTCCACTCTATTCTGCGTACTTGTTCTCTTCCACTCTCCTTGGTCCTGTTTTGAGGATGAGGATGGTTCACAAAATAACATGTACAAAAAGCTCAATGTCTGGCCCAGAGCAAGTGCTCAAGAAAGAGCAGCTATTTTTGTTAATATTATCTATCAAGATTTAACATGTGTTCTGTTCACCAATATAACACCTTTGTAACCCTCTTTGATGCTTCTTTTATACGTCTAAGATAAAGTTGATTTTTTGAGGGACAGTACTCGGAATTGCACCCAGGGCCTTTATAATAAGCTACATCCCCCATTCTTTTTATTTTGAGACAAGATCTTCCTAAGTTACACAGGTTAGACTTGAACTTGTGATCCTCCTGCCTCAGTCTCCCGGAGTGCTATACTACCATGCCTAGCTTAAAGTTTTTTCTTTTTTTGGTACTGGGGATTGAACTTACGACCTTGCGTTTACCAAGCAAGCACTTAAGCCACTGAGCTAAATCCCCACTTTGTTTATTCTTTTTTTAACCTGAAGATTTTCAAGAACTCTCACTGATTTTTTAAAAAGTGAAATAGGTTGAGTAAAATATTTACTGTAGGTTCATGCAATGGTGCATGCCTATAATCTCAGATACTTGGAAGGCTGAGGCAAGAAGTTTGCAAGTTCCAGGCCAGCCTGAGCAATGTAGTAAGATGCTATCTCCAAAAATAAATAAATAAATAAATAGTCTTTGAAAAAGCCCAGGCGTGGTGAGCCAGCCATGGTGGCACATTGCTGTAATCCCAGCACTGAGGAGGCTAAGTGATACAAGAGGCGTGCCATGAAGTTTGAGGCCAACCTAGGCTGCATAGTGAATTCAAGGCCAGCCTGAATTACAGAGCATGGCTCTGTCTCAAAAACCCAAAACAACAAACAAAAGACAAAGAAAGGACTGGTGATGTAGATCAGTGTTCCCTGGATTCAGTCCTCAGTATTCGATGATGCAGGAAAAAGCAAAAATCAAAAAACATATTTTGTGTGTGTGTTCACAGTTTGGGGTCAGGTGAGAAGTCTGCACTTTGAAGTTTGCTTTCACAAATCAAAGGGTCAAGTTTTTTTTTTTTTTTAGGAATACTTGCTCTGCTCAGTAGCTAGAGTTCAAAGCTCTGGTGGGAAATGAGAAACCCTAGCCTTTAACTGTAAATGAAAGCTCTGACAATGAGGACCTAGAGTTAAGTAAACAAACAACTGATTTCTTTCTTTTTTCTTTTTTTTTTTTGGTACCTGGGATCGAACCCAGGACCTTGCAATTGCAAGGCAGGCGCTTATGCTGCTGAGCTAAATCCCCAGCCCCAAACAACTGATTTCACTTGCAGTAGTCTCCTTTTAAAATCCAGTGCTCCCCCTCATAGTCCATAGACAGATTTGAGTTGAAACAAACACATCTTGGGGAAAGGGGGTTGAGGCCTGAGTATGGGGAATGCCCACGAGGCTGTCCCCACAGTACCAACCTTTGTCACCAGGCTCTGTCTTATGAAGCTGTCTCTTTGGCACATGTCCCACCCCATGGGCCAGCTCAAACAGAGCAGTTTTACCTAGAGAATTCTACTTGTGTTTTATTTCAGGACATAAAATCTTATCTAGGATGCTTTAACACAGCTCATAATACCGCTCTCCCTCCCTCTGCATAAACTGCACATTCTTTCCATTGTTAACGCTGCCGTTCATGGCTCTGGCAGCAGCTCCTCAAGTCTGTGCTGGAATTATAGGCCATTTTGTGTGTGTGATAGCTTGGGAAGCTTGGCACCATTGATTTGCATCAGTGCCTCTGGAATAGCCTTTGCCTTCTCCTTAAAGATACTATCTAAACTGTGAAATTCATTAAATGGCCCCAGAAACGGATCAGGTTATTTAACACAACATCCCTAATGGCGCAATATCTCAGCTGTCCGCACTGATAGCGGACATTGTCTTGGATAGTGTTATCAGCCCAGGACACCCGCTATGAATATTGATCCCGAGCTTGTTACAGCGATCACTTGCCATCAGGACAGGTCAGGGTTGGAACCCGCCTAGCATCAAAGCAATTTAAAGACAGCACTCAGGCAGAATTTTAATGCCCATGCTGAAAGAAAAAAAAAAGTCAACATGAGACACAGAGGGAAAGTGGCTTCCTAGGTGTGGATATATGTATCATATAGGAATATCATGGGTGTAAATATATGTGGAAAGATGCTACTGAGTCAAATGCATCTCCAGATTGTTCTGAAAGGTTGGCCTCACTGCTTCATGGGCCATTACTAAGCAGGTGACCAAAAGGATTCCTGCAGGCTCTAGGTCTCCACTGCCCCTAATCTGAAGAATGCATCCTGTTCTTCGGATGAGAGTTTCTAAATTGGGTGAATAGAAAGAGCATTTTTGGTTCTCTAACATTTATAAGCAACATACGTTTTTTGTTTTGTTTTTCGTATGTGTCACCTATTGTCAGAAGCCAAGTTCTTTTTTTTTTTTTTTTTGGTACTGGGGATCAAACTCACGAACTTGTGCTTGCCAGGCAGGCGCTTAAGCCACTGAGCTAAATCCCCAGCCCAGAAGCCAAGTTCTAAACCTGAGTTTATATAAGCCTTTACTATACTGAAAACGCTTATGAGAAATGCTGGAAAAATGAAGTCAGGAAAAAAATAAAAGTCATTACAAGGAGTTCTTAAAGATTCATAGGCTTAAAGAATACAGCCTCTGTGTGTTCTTGACTTTCAGCCCAATTTGTTGCTTTTCCTTTTTTGGCTTGTTTGCTGTATTTCACATCTGTGAACCTCAAAGGAAAAGTGACTCACACCAAAGGAAATAATTTAAACACAAACTTGAGGCAGTTTATAAAGTATGATAAAAAAAACCCTCAATTTGGGCTGTTCTTCATTGTCTGAGGCACCTTTCCTGTCTCTGGTTTGGGGGTATCGGTGCCTACTGGAAAACCAGCCTCACCAATCCTGTGAAATGGTCTCAATGTTTCTTCCAGATGAGGGACCCTAGAATAGTATTTCCATTCCTGAGTGACCTTACAGAGATTTCTGCCTACTCTCAAGAATATAAGTCCAAAAAACCCTCCAAACCCAAACCCAAAACCAACCAACCAAACAAAAAAGCATAGGAGGAAAAGGTAGAAGCTAGGGTCAGTAGGGGAATGGGAGGGAAAGAAAAAGAAAGATTTGCCAAAAAAATCAAGTGAGAACTATGTGAGAAAGAGTTGTCCAAATAGAACACAAACTCTCCTATCTGTATTCAGGAAAGTTCTGTCATTTGCAATCTCCATTTCTTGGGGCTGCCCTTTAGTCCTAGGACTGCATTTTCTCTAGGTTTCAGAGGGTGTGCATTCCTTTTGGCCGGAGGTGGTCCGGTGGGCTTGAGCAGGGCACTTCCTTTCCCGACCTTTAAAAGCACAATCCATCTTCACTTTAGGTCTAAGCTAGTTTGAATTTCAGCAAGGCTTTAAAGTCCGCAGGGAATTTGATGGCCACCTCTGGGAGGGGCCAAAAGGTTTGAATAAGAAAAGCTACAAGGAGCTCTCCTCCAAGGCTACTTCTTCAGTAACAGATGGGATTAGCAGTTCCCAGCACTTTAATGAGAAGGGTTCTCCTCCTCTTCCTATTTCTTACCTGCTCAGACAATATTAATTGCCAAGTCATTGTTTGGAAACTGCATGGGGTGGGGAAGAAAGGGGCAGCAGAGTTAGCAGTGGCACTGGAAGGAGAGGCTAGGGGAAGCCTCAGAATTTGCCGCTGAAATCAATACTCAGGGCTCACAGAGTCCAAGAGACAATAGAGGCAATGTTTGTATGGGTGTGGCTGGTGAAAGCCTCTTCAATTGCCAATGCTTGCTGCCATCCAGAGGAATTGGGTAGCAGGTGGGGGCCTTTGCAATTGTCACTCTTCTCTAATCTTATGCTAAAGTTAGACAGGCACCTTTTAACCTTTTCCTTCTTGGGGCTGGGAGAGGATGGGGGATCAGTGAAGCAGCCTATTTCCAGAGACCCAACTGCAGATGCAGATGATCACGTTTATGACTGTGAAGTCCTGATTGGCCTGATAGTTCTGTTTAGCTTCATGGTAAACTGGGACAGCCATCCTCAGCCACCTCCCCTGGGTGAAGCCCACAGCCAGTCTGTTGGGTGAGGTCACCTCTCCAAAACCCTTCCTAGTCTTTAGCCTTGCTGGGATCCAGGGTAGAAGGGAAAGACTGATACAGTGAAGGATTTTCCTCTCTTGTTCCAAGACGGTTGGATGTGCTGAAGAGAGAGATGGGGGTGGGGGATGGAAGGAAGGAAGGAAAGAAGGAAGCAAAAAAGGCAAGCCCGGATTGCCACCCTCTAACAGTGACCTTGGGCAGATCATCTTTGAACCTTGATTTCTAAGTCTTTAAAAGCGCCATTGGGGTTGGGCCAGGCCAGGCCCACCTCCCAGTGATGTTCAGAGACTCAAAAGATGGAGAAAGCTTTGTAAACTGTAAACTGTGAGAACAGAAGTGCTTTTAAATCCTAGGCAAATGGGTCTGCAGCTATTCCTGTTCTCCACGGGTGAGGCAGGACATGTGCTGAGCATTGCTTGGAAGCGCTCTGTCGTAGCTTCCACAGCACCCCAAGTCAAAGGCAGGTGCACCTAGGAAAGTGCAAACGCAAATCGGGGATGGTGAGTGGGGGTCGGCAGAATGGAAGACTTCCATGCACGCTTCCCTAGTTTCCAAGGGTTGGGCGGAGTCTGGAGAGCCGGCTGCGCTGTCCCCGAGGTCCAGGCGCGCGCACTAGATGCTCCCCAGCCTAGGCCAGCGGCTCCGGGCCGCACCGGATAGTCCTGAAGATGCTGAGAACGCGCCCTGCACGTGGCGGGGGCCTGGGCCCCGCAAGTGCCAATCGGAGTGCAGCCCCCCGCGGCTCTCTGCACGCCCCGCCTCTCCGCCCCCTCCCCACATTCTCTTGGCAGCTGGAACCAGTTCGCGGATAGAAACCTGCGACCAAGCCACAGCTGAAGACGACTCTGAGCGCCGCCATCGCGGACCCCTCGCCGCCGGCCTCCGGTGCGCGGGCGGCGGGCATGTTGGCATGGCAGGACGGCGGGGCCAAGGCGGCTCCCTCCCACCACAAGATATCCTTCTCAGTCCTGGACATTCTGGATCCACAAAAATTCACCCGCGCTGCACTCCCGGCCGTGCGCTTCTCTCCCCGGGAAGCCAAGAAAAGTTTGGCGGAGATCGAAGCAGGGAAGGAAGGCAACCCTGGAGAGCCGGTCCAACAGCAAGAGACCCCTGGTAAGAATGAGAGGCGGCCCCGACCCAGGTGACAAGCTAGGGCCTGGTGAATGGCCCTTAGCAGCATCTTTGCACTGGAGCAGGTGCAAAGGGTAGCCTTCTCCCTGGAGTAGGATTGAGGTAGAAACAGAAGCCTTTTCTCTGCACACACGCCAAGCGGGTGACCACCACCGTTCTGACTTACTGTCTCCTTAGCAGTGGAAACCAATACCCAGTGCCCACTTTGCAGACACACTCATTAAGGACATTTAATGCTCTCACCACGCACTAGAACCTGGGCTTAGAGACAGGATAAAAGTAATGAAACCTTGGAAGTAGCGTCATTAACATCACTCTCACTTTATGGATGAGTGAGCTGAGGCCAAGGTCTACACCCTGAATCTTGGTGAGTGGACAGGTCAGGTGCCTATTTTCAACCACTTAGAGACACCTGCATGGCCTTGCTACTCCTTGGACTTCCCTACCCAGCCCCAAACCTGGACTGGGGCTAGAGCCTGGGCTGGAGTGATGGGACACTATTAGCACTTAATCCTCAAAACCCATTTTAACTTGCTCTTAATGCTGGAGAACAACTAAGGAAGGGTCCAGGAAAGTCTGTAGCAGGAAGAAGGATGAAAGCCAGCAGGATCTGTGCTGGGTGGCACATGGGCAGAGACTGCTTGGAGGGACACCAAAGGTCAGGATCTTAGGTCCTGGGTGAGGGTGGGTGCTGCACAGCCCTCTGCTTCTCAAGTTTGCGGGTGATCATCCGGCCTGGCCAGGGGGCTTCTGGAGGCCGAGCTTGGGCCCCTGCTGCGGGCCTGGTAATTGTTCAGATCTGCTCTCAAAGGGGCCTCCCTCCTCTCTCCTCACCCCTCCCCCATGATCGATATTCTATTACTGGTGCCTGCATATCTCCTGCCCGCAGCTTGCAGGTACCGGCTTCAAACCCCCTTTCCCTGTCTGATCCTAATATTGTTCGATTAAAACTTACCTTTAATAGATGACATCTATCGATCCAGCCCCGCACAAATCTGAAACTCTATTAACAGGGCAGGAGAGAGAAGATGGGAAAGGGAGGAATTTCACTTTAAGAGGAGGGGGCTTAATAACTTCTTTTTTAATTGCTACGAGTCCCAGACCAAAATACGCTTCTAGCGACTAGGGAGGCACTAAATGTACTTGACGCTTGGATGTCTTAATGTACAGGGACCCCACCCACCCCGGTTGCCCAAAAAGATCACTATTCTCTCTTGATAGGAAGTACCATTCCTTCATTCCACATACTCTTCTCAAACATCTACACTCCTCTTGTGAGGTTGTGCGGTCCCGCGGTGGAAGGAGCGCGACGTGGGGACAGACTGGGAGGGGGCGGGCTGGAGTGAGAACTATGTCCTCTGCCGGGGACGAAGGGGAGATTTTGAGACCTGGGTCTTTCCGGGCTTCTGATCACCGGTCCTTTCTCCCCTAGACGCTGCGGGCCCAGACGCCGCTCCGGCGTCCCCCCTGGAGAGCTCGGAGGCCGAAGAGGATGAAGAGGACCCCGAGGACGCGGGGCAGGCACGGCAGCGGGAGCAGGCTGCGCACCTGCAGACGGGCCCGGCGCGCTCCCCCGAGGCGCGGGTGGCCCCACTGGGGGCTGCGGAGTGCGGCGCGGACGGCGAGGGCGGCCTCGCGGGCTCCCCGGGCTCCCCCGGCTCCCCCGGCTCCCCGCGGCCCAGGCGCCGGCGCGCGGAGCTCAGCTGCGCCAAGCCCCGTCGCGCGCGCACCGCCTTCACCTACGAGCAGCTGGTGGCCTTGGAGAACAAGTTCCGGGCCACCCGCTACCTGTCGGTGTGCGAGCGCCTGAACCTAGCGCTGTCGCTCAGCCTCACCGAGACGCAGGTTAAAATCTGGTTTCAGAACCGCAGGACCAAGTGGAAGAAGCAGAACCCGGGAGCCGACGGTGCGGCGCAGGCGGGAGGCGGCGCGCCACAGCCCGGGACGCCCGGCGCGGCGGCGGGAACCTGCGGCGGGGCCACCCGGGGCAGCCCCGGCCCAGCGGGCCCGGCGGCGCTACCCTTCCAGACTTTCCCCTCCTACTCCGCGGCCAACGTCCTCTTCCCCGCCGCCGCGTCCTTCTCGCTAACGGCCGCCGCCGGGAGCCCCTTCGCGCCCTTCCTCGGGCCCTCCTACTTGACCCCCTTTTACACCCCGCATCTATGAGCCTGGGGCCCTCCAGGTCCCTGCTGCCTCGGGACTCACGAGTGATTGGCTTCGCGTGGGGCCCTTCCCTCCCAGATGGGCCCGACTCGCCCCGACCGCCCCCGCCTGGCGCTCGGAGGCCCGCCCGCCCCTTCCCTTCCAGTCTCCGGGAGACGCCACCAGGGGGCGGGCAGATGCCGCCTGCCCACTCGGGCCGCGCCTCTCTCCGCCACACCGACCTCCTGAGTCCGCAAGGCAAAGGGAGCTAGGCGGTGTCCGGAGACGGAGGCAGTGCTAAACTCTTCCCAGTTTTAGACCTGGCTTTCCACTTTCCTTCAGGCTCAATTCAGCTCAAGGGCTTTTTTTTGGTGGTGGTGGTAGTGGTGGTGGTGGTGGTGGGGAGGGTCAGGACGTTTCACGCCCAGCTAACCAGTGTCAGGATAGAGACTCAGAGAGCCTAGGCACCCTGTGCAGCCGCTGCTCACTCCTAGAATGGAATCTGCAGGGATTCCAATCTACTCAGAAGTGAGGAACTTCCCTTCCCTTTGGTACTTGATTACTGGCTCAAACTCAACAGACCCTCCCAAATCCTGAAGAGGGTTGGGCCCACAGTGCGTGCCGTCGCTGTAAAAGACTCTTTTTAAGATACACAAAATTCAACATCTAGATATTCATTTAAAATTTGGACGTGAGTGCCCTATTGTGGTTTACAGAGTGCACAGGTTATCTTGGTAGAGTGGCGCCTTATTTTTCTGAGCAGGCCGTAGATGTGTGCCACAAAGGGTCTCCCTCGGCATTGTGGCTGCTAAAAAAAGACGTAGCTATGTTGCCTTGTAGGTTTTGAGATCAACTTGGACAAACCCCAGCGGTGGCTCCAAAATGCATAAAAATGATAATGAAGGAAGTCGAGGCCCAGCGAATGCCATGAAGTCTATGCAGGAGGCTGCTTGTTTTGATGTGCAGTACTGGATGCCAACTTCAGTCCTGGTTAATCTATCTGTCCCAGCATGTTCTGGGCTCTGGGGAAAAATGAGTTGCACCATGACACACCGCCTGCAGTCAGGCACTGATTTCTTTTTTAAAAAAAGCACAAACTTGACATGTTTGGGGCTTCATTTCAGATTCTGAGTTGAAAGCAGTTCTTGTTCCAAACAGATTTTCCATGAAGGTGAACAAGCAAAAGCTTATAAAGGGCTAGGAAAGAAGTACTGAGTGTAAAGAGCTACTGTGGAGGCCAAAACCTTGTTCATATAGACTCAACTGAGGGACTTAATACAGGCATCTACTTGCTGCTTTTACTGTCTCCCCTAAAAATTAGTTCTATAAAATTCTTGGCAGTTTTCTCTAGAAATATCCTTCCATTACTTTTCTGGGTCATATGGTCAGAAATGTGGATGACTCCAACTGTATGTCATGTATATTTCATTCTTATTTTTATCTAATAATTTCAGGCCAGCTAATATCTATATTCCTTACTATTTCTTGGTAGCCCAGATCATAATCATTAAACTTAATGAGGGGTTACGTTTTCAAAGTAAAACAAACTTTGAACACATTATATTATTATAATCTTGAAATACCTAGTTCTATAATTATCAAGAATGATAGAAAATATCTCCATTCTCCCAGTTTAAAAACTTTAAATTCATGTGACTGATAAGGCTTGAGAATATGTATTTAACTATATGTTATTTGGTAATTAGGCTCTTTTCTAGCCAAAGAATATGCCCAAACAATGTATTATAAGTTTCTAAAAGACAGCTGGTGCCAGATGAGATTAAAGATGCAATTATTATAATAGAGAATATAATTTTATTCACTTTACACATTAACTCCAACAACTATTTGTTAATATTTCAAAAGCAACATTCCATGTGTACAAATGGGAAATTTAAGTGCACAAAGCCCGATCTGTGAGGAAAGGGTCAAAGTTCTGTAGTAAGTTGGAGACGTTTCTTTCCATCCTCTCAGGTATCAGACTCGTAGACCTGGGTTGAAGAGAGGGAAGCAGGCCCTTGTCTCTGTGTGGACTATTCTGGTGCTGTGATTCCTGACCCTTCTTCCTTCCACAAACTGCCCCAGAGTGATGCTTGAAGTGTGTGACTTTGGACTTTTGCTGCTTAAAAAGGCTTTCTAACCAAAACCGTAGACTCATTCTATTGATGTGTTGGCCTAATAAATTTCTTTTGTAATGATTTCTTGTTTAATCATTCCTTGTTTTCTATTAGCAAATCTTAATTTTAAAATTATCAGACATGAATTTTTATATCTCCCTTTCCCTACCACCTGATAGCATTTCTACCCTAATATTACTTTTTCATCTATGAGTCATGCTAGATAAATGGAGTGGTTATATTTGAGGGAAGCTTATACAGACACATGTATACTACCATTCTCCATAGAAAAAAATAATCTTCATAGAATTTTAATTAGTAGTTACTAATTAAATCAATACCTATGTGATTTCTAAACTGTTAATGCCCTAGTTTTGTTTTACAAATTCTTACTGTCCTAACAAAGATGGACTGATAACTTTTCAGAATTGAGCCATCTACTGGTCATATCTTCTAAGTACAGAAGTAACAATTGTTTGGGTGGGTGTAATGCTGGGGATTGAACCCAGGGCCTTTGTACTGTGCTATATACTCAGTCCTTTTTTATTTTGAGAAGGGATCTTGCTAAGTCACTATACTGCCCAGGATGTCCCTGAATTTGTGATCCTCCTGCTTCTGTCTTTTAGAGTGCTGGGATTATAGGTTGTTATGGTTCATATCTAGATGTCCGCCCAAACCCTCATACAGCCATAGGTGAGGCTTTTTCAGAGGTGGCTGGATCTACAGTGTGTGATGCTAAGATTAAGGGTGTGTGATTACTATGTTAGTCCAGTGATTGGTTTGGTAGCACCCTAATCCTGGTAGCCTACATACGTTATAAAAGGGGCAGGAAGATGCTGTTAAGGTCCCTTGCTTACTTCACTACCTTCTACTCACCATGGACTGTTTCTCCTCTGTGATGCCTGTCTGCCATGTCACTCTGCCTTGGAGCCAACCAATTATGGGCTGAAACCTTTACATACTATGAGCTAAATACCGCCCCCCATAAGTTTGTGCCAGGCGTTTTGTCTCAGCTATAAGAGAAAAGTAACTAAGACAAAAAATTTGGTACCAGAGAAGTGGGATTGTTGTTATGACTTACCTGATCATGTGATTTAGGAACCTTTGGAGCTGGCTTGTGGGAAAGAGAAGAGTTAGGAAAGGTTTAGAGAGGCTGACTAAAAAAATATAGCTAGAACATTTTAGGTTGCACTTGATGGAAGATTCTGGTCAGAGCTCAGAAGACCAGAGTACTGACAGAAATGATGCTGGTAAAATATCAGACTCAGAAGGTTTCTTCTGGGAAGAAGGACTGCCTTGGCTGTTGGAATCCAGGTCTTGTGTGTTGCATTTGGCTCATGTCTAGAGACTAAGTTTGTTTGCTTTGTCTGAGATTAAGAATAATGGTATCAGACTAATTAATCTAGCAGAAGAAATTTCAAGGCAATCTAATGTTGAGATGGTGGCCTGGCTATGGTTGCAAATGTTTAGCCAGATTTATGTTGAGAATCAAGAGCAAAGAGCTCAGCAGGATGATTCAAAATGTTTTGAGTTTGACCAGAAAGGAAGCTCTAGTAAATTTGTGACATGAAAAGATGGAATAGAGGAGAAATTTGTCACTAAGAAGGCTAGCAAACAAAAAATAAGTACTTCAGAAGAAGACAACAGAGAAGATGGCCTTGAGGACATAACAAGAATAAATAGGACTCTAGCCTTTCCTCAAAATTGCAAAAGTATTAGACTTTGTTTTGAGAAGAAGGCCACAGGCCACATTTTCCAGAATGGTGACAACTAGGAAAGTTGTTCCTCAGGATTTGGTTCATAGGCAGTCAATCCCTACAGCCAAGAGAGAAGGAAGCCTGACTGTTACTCCAGCTGACAGCAGACTTTGGCATCATCCACATGGTGCTGGTGTTAGATGCATGCAGAATGCAAGAGTTGTAGGATTAGGAAGGCTTCCTCCCAGATTTCAGAAGAAGACCTGTGTGCCCCTGAGAAGGCAGTACATAAAGCTCTGAGTGTGAAGCTGAAGGTGCAGTAGAGACCCTGGAAGTTTACAGAATCCTGAAATGTGGATTGTGTGAGGTAAGTTGTCAGTAAGGAGCAGAACCAGCCCAAGGGAGAATCCATGAGAGCTACAACCACCAGCAATGCCATAGGGGCAGAAGTGCTCAAGTCCTTTAGAATTTATAGATTGTCTCAGATGCTGCACATGGAACTACAGGATTTAATATTTGCCCTGCTGGATTTTGGACTTGCTTTGGGCCCATTCCTTCATATTCTCCTATTTGTACCTTTTGGAAAGATAATATTTATCTTGTGCCATTGTATGTTGGAAGTGTTCAACTTTCTTTTCATTTGTACAGGGGCTTACAGTTAAGAGTTTGCCTTAAACCTCAGAGGAGACTTTGGACTTTGACTTTTCAGCAATGCTGTAACTATTAGAACTTTGGCAACCCTTGGAGATGGACTGTATGCCTGTTGCTTAAAAGGGATGTTATGGCTCATGTCTAGATGCACCCCCAAAGCCTCATATGGCCATAGGTGGGGCTTTTCCAAAGGATCTAGAGTATATGATGCTAGGATTAATGGTTTTTGATTACTAAATCAGTCCACTGACTGGTTTGACATAATCCCAATCCTTGTAGCTTAGATACAATATAAAAGGGGTAGAAAGATACTGTTATGGTCCCTTGCTTGCTTTGCTACCTTTAACCTGCCATGAACTGCTTCTCCTCTGATGCCTGTCTGCCATGCCATCCTGCCTTGGAGCCAGCCAATTATGGACTGAAACATCTACAAACTGTGAGCTAAATAAATCTTTCCCCATTTAACTTTAGTGTTGAGCATTTTGTATCAGCTATGAGAGAAAAGTAACTAAGACATATGTATTAGTCAGCAAGTCCAGTTAGAAGTAACAATTTTTGTTTTCACTTGAAGTCATGTAACTAGTTATCTTAGTTATGAAAGTGAATGGAGAACATTTATTCCATTGAGAGAATCTCTATTCCATTTTATGAGCACAGATTAATTCAGTGTGTTTGTCATTTTTAGAAGTAACTCTTTAGAGCTGATTTAATTAGCTTTTAAAATTACGAGTGGGGGGCTGGGGATTTAGCTCAGTGGCATAAGCGCCTGCCTGGCAAGTGCAAGGTCGTGAGTTCGATCCCCAGTACCGCAAAAAAAAAAAAAAAAAAAAAAAAAAAAAAATTACGAGTGGTGAAAATTATAAATTCTTCAACAAATCTAAACACCTTTAAAACATGATTGCATCACATGGACAGTTACACATGTCCAGGGAAAGAAAAACAGAAAGTGCCTCAGAGCTGGAGAAAACTTCAAAAGTGATGGGGTAGAGGGGTGGAGATCAGGCAGATGCTTATGTAGGTTCCTCCTAAACACTTCACTCAACTCATCTTGGTTTCTTTGGGCTATGCTATAGTGAACATAGTGCTCAAAATATGGTTCTGAAAAAAAATATGGTTCTGCCTTCAAAAATATGGTACAGGCCAATTCAAAGCCAATCCAACCCTCAGTGGATCTGTGACTTTCGCAAGTCAATGTCTTTTTGTCTGTTTCTTCACCATAAGGCCTGCACCATGATCATAAAGAGGACATGAAAGGTTATGTGGAAAGCACTTAGCTCAGTTCTTGGTAGAATTATGGTCATTGTCATTCCAGCTGAAGTTGGCAAAGATCCTAAAAATGATGCACCTAGCCCAAGCACCTTGTTTGAATATTTTGAGGCAATATAATAAACATTCAGAAAAGTGAATACAGTAGATGCCTGCAGAATGGTGTAATTTTCACAAAACGTTCACACCTATGTAGCCAGCACCCAGGTCAAGAAACAGTATGTCATCAGCACCTCAAAACACCCTATGTCCTTTCCCCTGGTGTAATTATTCTGATGAGGGAGCTACTCTCTTTACTTCTAACTGAGTCAATCATTTGTGTCTTTTTTTCTTTCAATTATAAAACCAGAATCCTACAATATTGTTTTGGTGTAGATCTAAAATGTCCTCCAAAAGTCTCATGTGCTCAGAAGTGGGACTTTTAGAAGGCAGTTGCATCATGGGGGCACTATGCTTATCAGTGGATTAGTCCATTGATGAGTTTTAGTTGAATGTGCTATTAGAAGGTGAGGCCCAGTTGGAGGAGCTGGAAGCTGGGGGCATGCCTGGCTCTGGCTGTTTCTTTGCTTCCTGCTTCCTGGCTTCCATAAGTTGAGCAGCTTTCTTCTGTCATACCCTTTCCATAAGTTGAGCAGCTTTCTTCTGCCATACCCTTTCACCAATCCATTTCTACCTTGGATCCAGATAACCACAGACTGAACATTCTGAAACCATAAACCAAAATAAGCTTCTCTTTTTTAAAGTGTGGGTGTTAGGTATTTTATCCTAGAGATAGGAAAGTGACTCTTACAGAAAAGTGGAATCATTGCTGTGATTATTCTTGACCATATAGATCAGAAGCTTTTGGAAATTGTTCATAGGAAGAGTTTGAAAGGTGTGGAGATACAGGATGATGTAAGCAGAACTTAATGGGAAATTCTGGTCAGAGCTCAGCAGACAAGAATACTGATAAGAATGTGGACAGTAAATGCTAGGCTCATGAGGTTTCAGATGTGAATGAGGACTCTTGGAAATTGGACTAGAAGCTATGTATGTTATATTCTGGGAAAGAACTTGCCTACCTTTTGGTCATGTCCTAAAACTGAGCTTGAATTTAAAGTGGTAGACTAATTAAACTCTTACCAGTCCAATTGTTTAAACACAGGATACAAAAATTGCATATTTTTTGTTACTTTTAAAATACAATATAACAGGGAAAAAAATGACAATTTTATCAAATGTATTCAGTGCAATAATTGGTTGAAATGACACATTGTCTGAGTGATGTTCAGGGTAGTGCATGAACAAACCATTGCCTGAGAGCTGGTTTGGATAACCGTTAAGTGGTTCATCTGGTGGAGGAAATTTCAAGGCAGCCCAAGGTTCAGATGGTGGCATGATACTGCTGGCTGCTTTTGCTCAGATCTACAATGAGAGTCAGGAGTTAAAAGCAAAATTTTCCATTACTGCCTTAGAGTGAGCTAAACATGGACTGAACCCTCTGAAACCATAAACCTTGTCTTAAATTGTAGGTATCAACTGTTTTGTCCAAGAATGGGAAAGCTGACTACAGAGTATGTATTTTATGTGTGTGCATGTGCATGTGCATGTATGTCTGGCTGGCTTTTTTTTTTTTGGTGCAAAATTATTATTAGCCTGCATGTTGTTTTGTAACATTGTAGATTCTTCATCATTATTTCTGTTTGTGTGTTTTCATAGTTTGAATGCCACAAGTTATTTACATATTCTGTTGTTGACCAGCAATTGCATACTTTCCAGTTTAAGGCTATAATGACTTTCCAGTTTGAGGCTATAATGACTAAACAGTCTTGTACTTGCCTTTTGGTCAATGTATCTTCATATTACTTACAGTAACATATCTAGGGGTGGGATATACTATGTGTAATTGTTTAGCTTTGGTAGGTATACCAGTTTCCTTGTGCGATTGTAGCCATTTTCATTCCCATTTGCAGTGAATGAGTAATCCCTGTGTTTTACATATTCCTAACACTGAATTGCCCATCTTTTTAAAAATTAGTACATGTTTGCAGTTCAAAATGATTACGTTCATTGTGGGGAATTAGTACATGTAAATAATACGTCTTGATTTTTTCCCCCCTTTCCCTTCATCCCTCATGGATTTCCTTTTTTCTCTGGTGTTTCTGGAAGGTGAGAGTGTCACATTTGATTTTACTTTCCTGATTATAACTGACTTTGACTACATATTTACATGCTTGCTGGCTATGTGGGTATCAGTTTGGGGTAAGCCTGTTACCCACTGGCAAACTTTCATTTATTGGTAAAATAAAAGAAGTCTTCAAGAGAATGTGACTTGCCCAAAGACACACATCTAACTAAGAATACAGCGTTAAATCTGGGCCTAGTGATTCCTTGGTTATTTAAATTATGCATGGTGCAATCAATCTGTTTTTAAATCAATCTTATAAAATATTTGATTAAAAGTATTCTTAGTGAAGCACACTAAGAGGCTATCCTAAAGCCTTGAACTTAAGTCATAATCTGTCAAAAAAAATTGGGGCCGTAACTTGGTGGTAGAGTGTTTCTGGGTTTGAGCCTCAGTACCAGAAATGAAAAACAAATAAACAAACAGAAGCTGGTAGGTGGATATCTTGTGGTATTTCCCTAATGTTATAGTTTGGTATTGAATGTCCACCCAAAGGTTCATGTGTCAAAGACTTGGTCACCAATCTGTGGTACTGTCATGGTTTATGTTGGTGGCCCCCAGCCTCAGGAGTTTGCTTGTGCATTTGTGATTGGTTCATTGTCTAGTGCTTGGATTGGTGGTGTCAGTGCTACACCCTCCTAGGGGGTGGAGCCAGGATGTGATGTAATGGCAGGAAGAAGGCTGTCTCTCTCTCTTGCCAGTTTCCACTTTGCTGTTTGCAGCGGCCGTGAACTGTGGCCCCACCATGCCACCCTGCCTTGGAGCCAACTGAGTACGGACTGAAACCTCCAAAAACTGTAAGAAATAAACCTTTCCTTTCCCAAATTTGGGCATCAGTTATTTTGTCTCAGCAATAAGTAAAAAGTAACTAAAACAGGTACTATTATTGGAAAGTGTTGAAATGTTTAGATGGCAGGGCCTAATGGAAGAAAACTAGGTCTTTGGGAGTATTCTCTTGAGGGGGAAATTGTGATCTGGCCCTGTTCCCCATCATTTTTTTTTTCTGGCTGCCATGAGATTAAACAGTCTTCGTCTGCCACACACTGTTTTCTACTACTGTGTTTGCCACAGGAGTAGAAAACTGACCACTATACTTAATGACTGATGACTTTGGGATCTTTTTATGTGCTTCTTGGTCAGTTGTCAATCTTCTTTGAAGAAATGTCCATTCAAGACCTTTGAGTCTTTTTTTTTTTTTTTAACCTTTGACTCTTTTTAAACTGGGTAGTTTGTCTTTGTGTGTGGAGTTTTAAAAATTTTTTTATTTTTTATGGCTGGATTTCAATTCACTATGTAGTCTAGGCTGTCCTCAAACTCACAGCGATCTTCCTGCCTCGGCCTCCTGTGTGCTGGGATTATAGGCATGTACCACCATTTCCAGCTGTGTGTAAGTTTTTAGTTATTCATATATTCAAAAGACCTGTATTGCCTTCCATTTCTTTTGTGTATTGAAATAAATACATTTTTGAAAGGCCTTTGTATCAGTCAATGCTAATCCAATTAGTTGAGTGATTCTTACTCAAGTTGACCAATAGTTAGCTATTAACAGCCTCTGTTTATTTGTATAAACATTTACAGGGTGCTGTGTGTGAGATGCTACCTTAAGCTCTGGAATAAAATGGAAAGATTCTTTCTTGGAATCAGGGAGGGATCAGGTGAGTAAAGGTCACAGATGGGTCTGTAGCTGATGAGATAGCATGTAGGAAATGTCATGGCTTTTTCTTGTTAGCTATTTTTATACAAAGGAACAGTGTCCTTAGCACTGATATCACTTGGAATTCTGGCAGAAAAGGATTGTGCTACTAATTCCACCTTTTTCAGATTGTCCTGTATGCATCTGGTTTGTGTTTAGAGAGATCATTCCAGGCATTTAATTCTGCCAGAGCACAACAAAGCATTACTGACAAGGAATTTCCTGATATTACTGATTCAAAGAGTTACCTGTTTTTTCAGATGAGTCATTTCCCTCTTGTCATTAGTTTCCATTGTGATTTTCTAGAATAAGTTCAGATGGAATCATCTTTAGTGGTTTAAAGAAATCTGTCTTCCTAGTAGCAAAGTCCCCATGTGTTCATGTATTATAAACCTACGTATTTTGATCCCCAGCTGATCTAGAATTTCTTTCCCAACTCCAGAACATGAAATTATTGTGCTAGAATAAGAACTCTGTTGAGCATAATATAATTGTTGCAAAAACATCATTTCACAGTTAAATTGTGATTAGGGCTTTTCTGGCTTGTCCATGTGGACTGGCTGTGCCATGCAGGAACATAATTTCATGTGCCTCCAGTCACAGTTGAGGACTCGATGGTGTTGTGATACACCATGGCAAGATTACATCAGTGAGGTCACTTGAGAAATGCAAATTAAAACAATATTGAGATATCATCTCACACCGGAAATAATAGCTGCCATCAAGAAATCAACTGATAACAAATGTTGGCGAGGCTGCGGGGAAAAAGGAACACTGCTCCACTGTTGGTGGGAGTGTAGACTGGTGCAACCACTATGGAAATCAATATGGAGAATTCTCAGAAGACTAGGAGTGGAAGCTCCATTCAACCCAGCTATTCCCCTCCTGGGTATTTTCCCAGAAAAACTAAAACGTTCATATCACAGTGATATATGTGCACCCATGTTTATGGCAGCAGAATTTGTAACAGCTAAATCTTGGAAACAACCAAGATGCCCATCAACTGCAGAGTGGATGAAAAAGATGTGGTATTTTTATACAATGGAATATTACTCAGCTATAAAAAGGATGATCTTGAGGCCTTCATAGGTAAATGGAGACAACTTGAGACTATCCTCATTAGTGAAATAAATAAGAATCATATTTATAAATATCACATTGTGTCTCTAGTGTAAAAAGTAATAAGAAATGTAGGAGTAATAAAACCCAAAATGCGTAATTGCTACTGTAAAAAAGAGAGGAAAAGAAAGTGCTCTAAAGTATATAACTGCATGTATGTTTAAGTGTGTAAGATAGATGACCATATTAGTTTTTGTTAGATTGTTGGACAGAACTGTTAACAGTCTCAATGTCCACTTTCTATGCTTTAATTTTGTAACTTGAACAACTATTTCCAAGATGACAATATGTAATTTATCAAGTAGTGATTTCTTCGTGTTTTTTGTTTTTTTCTTTTTTTCCTTTAGAATTCTGTATTGTTGCTACCATTCTTTTTGTTTTGTTTTGTTGTTGTTTTTCTCTCTTTAAATAAAATTTTAAAAAAAGATTACATCAGTGAAGACATCCTGGTTCCTTGAGTAAGTAATAAAAATAGATTTCATCTTAGGGAAATGAAAAACTATAACCTGCTCACCATCACCATCCTCATCAACATGCAAATCTTCTTTAGCATAAGATCTTCTCAGCATAAGGTCACTGGCACCCTCTGAGTCATCTGCTAATTCCTCAATGATTGTATACACCCAATAAATAGTGGCTGGCTTGGAGTGTCTTTGTCTTTGCCCATCATGAAATATTGATCTCCCAGGCCCCCTGTCATGTACCCCTCACTAGGTAAACTAAAAATCAATAAAAATGTTGATTAGAAAAATGATTGTCACAAAATAAACAGCACTAAATTTTTTAACTGCTATCAATGTCTGCAGTATCTCATTGGCTGGCAATGAGAGGTTGGCACTGTCCACAGACCACAAATTGAGCTTTACTGCCTTCCCAGCCCTTGAAACTGTGCTGGTAGACCAATCCATGAACCTAGCACTCCTACTTTTATGACTTTATCTGACAGATATATCTGCAGAGAATGTCAGTTATCTATTACGATAGTGCTTATTACAGCAACATTGGAAACTATTCAAGTATCCAATGATCTGAGGCTAATCATCTAGCTATAAACAAAAGAATGTGAGCGATATCTCCACCCCAACCCAGAGCATGTTAAAAAGCAAAGTACAAGAGCTGAGAACATGGCTCAATGGTAGCATGGATACATAGCATATGCAAGGCCCTGGTTTCAATCCCCAGGGCTGAAAGAAAAGAAAAAAATATTATGTAAGGCAAGTTACAAAGAGTGCATATAATCTATCTCCAGTGTTCACAAATGAAGAAAATAATGACATATGTTGGTTTTATTTGCATAAACAATCAATGGAAGGATGTACAAGAAGGTAATACCCAGGGTCACCCATGGAATGGGCTGAATAAGGGTTCAAGTGAGAAAGAAACTTTAGGTGTGCTTCCTAATTTTCCTTAATTTGTGAAGGAAGCAAATGTATTAGAGTATTTACAAAACACAAAGAAGTTGATGATGGGTGGGGAGGAGAAAATGTCAAAGAGGAAAGTAGGTCTATAATGATGAAGAACAAAATAAAACAAAACAAAAAGTGAGTTAGATACTGTAGCTCATAAAATTTAAAGTTTTGCAAAGTTGCTCCTGTAGTAGAAGATGCCTCCTTCACCCAGCCAGTATATGTCAGTTTGTTAGCTGCCCAGATAATAGTTCTTGTTCCAGTTCTGGTTATTTTTGTTTCTTATAAATGGTTGGTCACTGTGATGCATATTGTAAAAACCAGTCCCCAGTTGACAAGCCATTTTGCCTCTGTAGTTTCTGCTTGCTTATCCTGTGTAATCTCTACACCACCAGTGACCAGGACCTGATAATTTGGAAATGATCCCAATCAGTGCCTATCGACATAAAATAAATCTGCCTCTGAATTCTGAGTGTTGTTTTGGTGTTTCTGCTTGCCATAGCGTCTGGTGCATTGGCTGGGAAGACCAACCATGCTGACCTCTTTGGTCATCAGTTGTGGCCCTTGTGGATGGAGCAATGACATTTGCAGGTCCCAACAGGAAGGCACACACTCAAGACTTCTTGAGTCCTCTCAAAGGTCCAGGGGAGGATTCCTGGCTTCCTGCCTGAGCAGCTTATATCAAATCCCAAAGGGAAGAGGATGCAATCTGTCTGCCTGCCTGATTTTGGTAAGACCCCTGAGGGCACCCCAGATAGTCTATCAGTCCTGCTCAGCTCAAGCAGAAGAGGAGTCTGATCAAGTCCTGTTAGGACTACATTCAAGGGAAAGGGACTGAAATGTTTAACCTCTGATTGCCTGCTGAATGAATGTGTGAGTGAATGGAACAGAAAGCATAAGCAATAGGCTGGGAATCACTGGTCGTGGTGGCTGATTGGGTCCTTACCCATAGTTCTGAGGCAATCGACATATGTTCTAATATAGGCCTCTCACCCTCCTTAGCTAAGTGATGCCTAAGCGATGCAAGGAACGTAGTCAGGCAGGCATCTGAATGGTCTCTGAGGAGCACCCACCCTTTGTCTGCTGCGCAACTGTTCAAAGGTACACAACACCCATGCAGACAAAACCCAAGTCCCTGACTACAGGAAAAAGGGCTTTTTAGGAGTTAGAGATGAAACCAAACCATTCCCTGCATCTCAAGGAAAACAAAAAAAGTAAAAAGAGGCTCATTCTTCCTGGGAATTTTGCCTTGGCAACCATGTTGGCTTCCACAGTTGCTACAGCATCCATAGCTTCAGTCCCTGCTCCCAATTCATCTACTTCCAGCCAATTTAACTGGTTCCAGCTAGTGGTTGCCTGCATTTGGCCATAGAGGCCCTCCCCCCAAAACTTCTATTTCACAGCTACATCTATCCTGGTCAGATGGCATTATCTAAAGCCCACCCAAGATGACTGTCAACAATTCCTTCTGAGTTCTGCATTTTGACTGAAAAGCAACTGTACTATCAGTCCTGATGAATGCATTGCCATAGCCTTTGCCAAAGGCTACACAGCCTAGAAACCTAAAATCAGTTGAGTCCTTCTCAAAGATATGAAGAAGGGTGAGGGGGGGAAGCCCATCAACCACTGTTACCTGAAACCTGATAAAAGAAAAACACCCAATGCCCATAAGAAAATCCAATCTGATAGATGACCATACCCTCTGTTATGGGTTATAAAGACTATGGACACTGAAAGATAAATGCCTATTCAGATTAAAAAATAAGAACTCTCAAAGCTTCAATGTGGATCAGATGACAACCATTTCATCAGCCTGAGGGCTTAGACTAGACCAGACTGGGATCCTTTCTTCAGCTGGGCCACCAGGAGCCCACAGTACCACCATCAGGGCAACTAGGACTCTTGCCTCTGAATCCTTCTGCCAGGTACAAACTTGCAGCCTGGGAGGACATCTCCTGTGTAAACCAGTCCCCATACCACTTCTGGGAAGACATTTCCTCTTCCAGTTAGAAGCTACTCTCAGCCTCCCTTTTGTTTAACCCTGCATGGTCAACTCTGATTGTTCCGTGAGAGGAAGACAATGCCTGCCTTAACCTGAGACAGAAAACCACAATCCTGAAATTCTGAAAATTCTCTCCCCAGAGGTATGAACTAAGGATTTGCCTCTGGGCCTTGTCATCAACCATGCTGAATCACTGTAACTCTCCTCCTGCCAGATACAGACATCCAGGCACGCATTTGCCTGATAGACTGCTAATCACCTTGGGTGAGATCTCCATGCCATCAATAATTCAGATTGCCATCAACCTTGCACTCTGTGCTTCCTGATCCATACACCATTTTGGGACTGTTCTAGATTTAAAAGATACCTTCCTCTGCTTGAGAGTTGCTCCTAAAAGCCCCTTCAACTGGAAAAATCCTGAAACAAAAGGCCAGCTCACTTGACCTCAATTGCCATGAGGGATTAAGAACTCTCCCACTATTTTTGGGGAAGACCTAGCTAGCCATCACAGTCCCCTGAGAAAGGAAAAAGTGAGGCTTCAAAACTACAAAATGTCCATAGACTGTCAAGCTGCTAAAACACACTTCTCTTGCCTGTAAAGCCAGTTCAAGATCTCTGAGCTGCCAATGCCACTGCGATTGCCCTCTGTATACATTGCCTCAGTCTTTTGCCACCCACAGCCTGCTGGTAAACCTGCTGGAACCTAAAGAATGCCTTTTTCTGCCTTCGGTTGGCTCCGGTCTGCCAGCCCCTCTTTGTAAACACCCCAGTTCTAGACTTGAAGTTTAACTGACCTGGACTCAACCTCCCAGAGGTTTAAAAACTTGTTTACCCACTTTGGAGACCACTGCACTTCCGGTTGATGACATCTGAGCTGCTTACTGGAAAGGCACAAAAGCACTGCTGTGATATCTGACAGAAACTGGCCTAAATTACATCTTCCTGAAAGCAACCTAGGGAAAAATTCTGTAATAAGACAATCTTGGGGGACATTGGTTGAGACCACCACCAACCCTATGTTATTTCTTCTCATTGGGCTTTGTGTCAAAAGATCACATGCAATATGCCCAGCAAAAATTTGCTGGGGAAACTAAAAGGGGGAGGACATGTAGCAGAAGCTTCCCCTTCCTCCAGCCAGTACTTCAGCCTGTTAGTTACCCTGGCAATAGTTTCTGTACCAGTTCTGGTTACTTTTGCCTCTTAGAAACAACTGGTCACTATGATGCATAGCTGGTCACTGTGATGCACACTGTAAAAACCAGTCCCCAGTTGACAAGCCATTCTGTCTCTGTACTTCCTGCTTGCTTATCCCATATAAGTCCTAGATACCAGAAAGCAGGGCCTGATAGTTTGTGAATGATCCAATCAGTGACCTTTGACATAAAATAATTCTGCCTCCAAATCCTGTGTGTCATTTCAGTGTTTCTGTTTGCCAAAGCACTCTTAACACCAATCTTTTGAAACTTTAGAAGAGCAGTAAAATGCTCTTTTGATGATCCTCCCTGTGAGGCCCTGGGCTGTATCCTGGGATGCACCTCAAGCTTTCTCTGGAAGAGTAACCCAGGGGTGGGTGTTACTAAACCTGGTTAGTGGCCAGAAGAAGGCCAGCTCAGAATTGAGTCTGTAATGTGTACTTCCCATTTTTTTGTTGTTGTTTGAGTACTGGGATTGAACACAGGGGCACTCCACCACAAACTACATCTCTAAGGTTTTTTTTGTGTCTGTGTGCTTCTTTGCCTTTTTTTGAGACAGGATCTCACCAAATTACCTAGCCTAGCCTTGAATTCACAATCTTCCTGACTGGGAATTCAGGTATGCACCATTATCTTCATCATGGGAGTGGGTTGCCAAGCTATCTGTGACATCTCCTGCAATGGAGAAAAAAAGATTGTCTTTCTAGTTAAAATTACTCAAGTTGACCCCAGCAACAAGATATTGTTGCCTTATAAATGGACACACTTTAAGCTTTCTAAATATAGAATGTTATTTACTTAGAATTGAATAAGAATCTCTGTGGGAGAATAAAAATTTAAAGCTGGACAATGTTCATAAGGATTTGGAAGAGAAACTTTACTCATCACGCAATTTTTTTTTTTTTTGTACGAGGAATTGAACTCAGGACCTCGCACTTGCCAGGCCGGTACTGTGTCACTGAGCTACATCCCTGGCCTCACCATGCAAATTAAGCTACTAACTGTGCCCTGTGTTGAAACACTGGATGACTTACAAGTGGCTGGATATTTTAGAAATGGCATATCCATCAATAATCCTCAAAACAAAACAAAAGCAAAAACAAAACCAAAACCAAAAAAACTTCCCACTATATAGGATGAAATAAGAGTTTCAGGTTACTCAGCTAAACTGAGGTGGAGTTAGGGTTTGAATTCTGGATCATCTGATTCCAAATCCCTAACCACTCTACAACACAGATTCTCAGTGCTTTTGTGTGTGTGTGTGTGTGTGTGTGTGTGTGTGTGTGTGTGTTTAAATATTGAAAACAACATTTATCCCCTCAACTTAGAAGGCTAGAGTTATACGTTAGCCCTTTGATTCTTCTGGAGTTCTGAACAGCATTTTGTGACCCATGGAGTGGTGCATAAGTAGTTCAAAATTAGATTAAAAGTCGCGAGAACAAGGTGCTTGAGATTCTCTGGTGATATAAGCTATGTGTATATCAGTACAAAAATCAGAAAATGAGTAATTTATTTAACCAGTGGTATAAATCTAATGAGGAGACAAGGAAGAATATAATTTCTCATCTTTGATTTAAGGATTTAATTCATCTACATCGTTAAAATCCCTTTGTGAAAAATCCAGGTAAAAAGAAAAGTGGAAGATCATATACTACTATTAAGAATTTGACAGCCATAAATGCATAACTTGTTTGTGATCCAAATATGAAGACTTGTGTCACTATCCATAGCCTGATAGTCCAAAATGTTGCATAACTCTTAGCAAAGTTGTCAGCAAAAGGTAGTAAATGGCTTCAGCAAGGATAAAATGATTTATGATATCGTATTATATTTATTTAATAACACTTAACTTTGAGGGAGTGGAGATCTAGCTCAGTGGTAGAGTAGTTGTTTGGCATGCCCAAGGCCTTGAGTTCAACAAAATAAATGTTATGTTTACTTTTGTGATTTTTTTTTGTTTTGTTTTTAGTTTTTTGGTACCAGGGATTGAACTTACAACCTCCCACTTGCCAGGCAGGTGCTGCGCTGCTGAGCTATATTCCTGGCCCCCAACATTTAATTTGAAATTAAGAAAAAAAATCTTAAAATGATGTTCTTTCAAGCCAAAAATGTGTGTGGGAGTCAGTTAGTATGTTATGGGATTTTAAAATTTGTTTTCATTATAGTCTTACCTAAAAAATCAGAATTAAAGTCCTTAAAAAATTAACGAGGTGGGAGTGGTGGCACATTTCTGTAATTCAGCGAGACTATGTTTCAAAAATTTAAAATAGGGCTGGGGATGTAGCTCAGTGGTAGAGTGCTTGTGAGCTACTTTTTACTTAAGCTTCAGTATTCAAAGTTAGCCTTCATGGAATCAATAACTTATTACAAAATACGCTGAGCTTCATAGTACCCAAATCAATAAGGATGTAAATATTTAACTAGTACTTGAAATTTATCTATCTTTTGCTTTGATCTTTAAATTATTTATATTTTGGGTTTCTCATAAGAGGAACAATGTGATATTTAAGATTATATGCCTGATTTATTTCATTTCACATTATGATCTCAGGGTGCATCCATTTCCCTACAAATGACTCAAATTTATTCTTCTTGGTAGCTCAGTAGTATTCTATTGTATATTATATATATATAGATATATATATATCTATATATATCTATATCTATATATCTATATATATATATATATATATATATATATATATATATATATATCGTGTTCTTTATCCATTCATTTGTTTAAATTCTGGAAGTCTTCTTTCATGAACATCTTTAGTTGTGCTGTTGTGGCTGCCTCAGTGTCCTGAACTGATTCAAAATGACCTTACATGGTAATTTTGACTTTGCAGATGTCACACAGTGTGAGACCCAATGAATAAGGTAAATTAAAACACATTATCACTTTGACAGAATTTGCGCACTGAAGCAGCCATGAAAAGAATTCATGAAAGAAGCTTCTGGAACTGCTTCAGAAAGTGGCAAGAATGATGGGATAAGTGTGTTTGAAGTGGGAGGGAGTACCGTATTTGGAGAGTGGGTATATTGGTAATACGTCTTTTACTGTAATACATTTTAAAATTTTTATTTAAACATTCATCATATTTTGTAATCACAGCACATACATTTTTAATTTGTGTTTGAAATAACAAATCAATTGTTTTTCAATATTGAGAATTAGCGGACTTCTCCAGCTTCAGGAACTGAATCTGTTTTTAAATTTTTCTATTGAACTGGTTTAAAGAGGGCTCACCGCTAGCTTGGTGACTTGAACTGCTCTGGTTTCCCCGTGTTCTCTTCGAGAATTTTCTGTTCACTTTACCTTTCAGGGATACAATGTTCTCCAGTCACAGCCACCTGGCTCCTGAGATCCTTCCAGAGGCTTCCTTCCAGGTCTCATGCTTTATGCTGAGTTTGTCCATTGCCTTCTCTTTAGGACACAACTTTATAAACTTATCAGACATTTGGCACATGACAACCCTTCAGCATGTGATAGCCCTTCAATAAAACTAGAATGGAGATATGGGTGATCATTAACGCTTTGAAGTTTTCTTCCTTTAACCCAAGCTTTTATGGCTTTGATCTGAATGGCTGGCGCTCTTCTAGGGTGGAGAGAGCTACGGGGCCCATCTAGGCTTTTGGAATCCTAGGGCCATGTCCCAAGATGGCTACTTGCTCTTTCTCTAATTCCCACTAAGTGAAATAAAGGTGAGCACTGACAGGAGGCAAATATTCCTATAAAAATAATGGAGAGGGTGCTGGGAGGCTGTAAAAGTCCTGCAAGACAGGCTCCACCTTTAAGAACATTCAGTCTGAAAGTCATAGATAGAAAGATAGAGCTAGACAGACATAGTAGGTTAATGATGACAGCAGGTAAACAATGAGAAGTAAACAAGTGCTAAGGAGGAGGGGGAGGATTGGACTCTTGCAGCCTTGGAGTCAGGGAGCATGTCTCATGGAGAAGGCAGGAGCTGCAGCTAGAATTCTAAGGTGAAGTTCAGCTATGGGAGAGAGGAAACAGATAGTGCTAACAGCCATATCCTCATGTTAGGGCTCATAATTTTACTGTAAAATTTCATTTGAAGCCTCCCTATACTTGCTAGTTTAGACTTAAATTTAGTAATGGCTCGCTCCTGTTGTTCCTTTCTGGCTCTCCTCACTTCTTTGCTTGCCTTTGCCTGTTAGATTTCTACCACAGTGGACTTGAAGGGTTCAGTCTTCTCCAGGTAGTGGCAGCAGGAGGGATGAATTGCATATGCTCAGTCTTCGGCTGGAATGACATCTTTTTAAGGTGAATACAATTTGCAAAAACATTTTTTTCTCTGGCTGAGTAAAAATAAAAAAAAAAAACCTTATTTTGAGGCTTATGATCAGATTTTCTCCCCAGATATCAACATGGATTTGCCAAATGTTTGAACTTTGAAGTCCAAGTACATGTAGACTAAACTAATATTAACAAGTTGGACAATGCAAGAAATAATGAAAAGCAAGAAACATGCATAACATATAAATTGTTTCTGTGGTTGTTAAATAATGGAAAGTCATTTATATTCTTTTCCTTTATATGTGGTCATGGCTTTTTTAGATTATCAAAATTGCAAAATTTCCATTCATACTCATTGAAGGAAACTTTTCTGTCTGTCTTTCTCCTTATTGACCTCATGTGGTTTAGCCTGATGTGTAGCTCCTTCCAAGGCAAGGCACTTGACTCATTTGAAGGACATTTGTCCTATGATCTGATGAATTTAACTTAGGTCTTACATATCTGTCATGGGGTCAATCTTTATATCTCCAGATTTTATGATGGACTTAATTACTTCAAATTATTAATAGTTTCCGGGCTCAAAATCTTTGTAATACATTGCTGTTCTAAATGTTTCTAGATTGTACAAAATCATTGCATACAGATAGAGCAGCTCAATTTCTTAGTTGGAAAAAAAGCAACTTTAAAGTACTTTTCTTTTGAGCCATATTAAGTGAAAAAACAACTGCTAGTAGAGAAACCATAAAATTATTATCATGCTCTTTGTACCCATCGCCCCTTTCTGATAAAGGAGCAAGATAGAAACCCAGACACTCTCAGCAGTTTCTAGCATGTGAAATTTTTGCATTAACAAGCCTCTTATCTGTTAATCCAACAGCATTGCAACATAGTTTTGTGTTATACTTGCCCCTTCTTGAACTCACCTGCTCCTATTTGCCAAGACATAACTGAAGAGAGTTTCTGAAAGAGTTCCAAGAGCCAAACTTGGCCTTGCACACTTACCCAGATTTGTAGAGCATGGATCATAGAGACTTGGCTCCCTTCTGACCCTGGGGAAAGAATAACCTAACCAAATCAAGCCCAGGATGACCCAATCTTTTTAAGTGTCTTGTTCTATACTAGCAGAGGTTGGCTGGTCTGTTCATAGCTGTACCCCTGCGCCCACTTCACTTCCCTGCCTCTTCCACATAGCATAGTGTTTTCTGTTCAACAAAGACTTACTGAACTTTGTGTGTGAATGTCTTCTAATTGTTCCTCTATCTACTTTTCCACCATGCTCTGTCCCCCCCACCCAGGGCTGACCAGTAGGGAATGCCTTAAAGGGCTCCTTAGGTCTGTGACCTAATGGATTTACCCTCTGTGAAACCCTAGCAGGAGAGGAGAGTTTGGGATGCTTAGTACCTATGTCCATTCAATGGGATCACTAGTAGCTCTTGCCCATGTAGGAAGTTTCTTCTTACTCTCCTCTTTTTTTGGGTCCTGGGTGTCCTGCTTCTAGACCTTGAGGCCTAGGGTTGACGGTGTCCCTCCCTAGTTTACTTGTCCAGGTTACTTCTCCATGCCTGTGGTTTACTTTGGCACCCTACATGTAAATTTCCTAACTGTCGTGTGTCATCTGTTCCTGGATGAGACCCTGACTAACCACTGTGGGCCAACAGAACCATAATATTCAGATGTAGTCTTTTGCTCACTGCAGTGGCCAGCAACCTCCTTCAGAAAGCAGTGGGTGGTACAGTGGACTGGATTGCCCAATCCTCTGTTGAATAACTCTGGGTAAATTATTTTTTCTCTTCGGCTTTCTTTTCCAATACATAACAGGTGTTGTAGGCTATATGGTATCCAAATTCCTGTTGAATCGAACACAAGCTCATTCCAGAATATCCATTTTGAGTTCTGAGTTTTACACCCATTGTGGAGGGCACTGCAGGCATATTAGTTCTCTGAGCGTGCTGCCCTCATTTATTTATCTAACAACAGCCATAAACAGGTGGCAGTGTATTTTCCAACAGCAGTGAGAATTCTGGGAGTGGATTATGAATTGCAACTTATTCATGCGGTCCGTCAGCGTTTAAGGCTTGGGGCCCCACATCTAAAATGCTGCTGTAGGTAGCTCTGTGAAGTAAAGAAGTGAATGAGGCCCAGGGGCTCAGGGCAGGAGTTCAAGGCCACAGTCCAGCTCCACGTTGCTCGGCTAGGGAAATGCAATAGGTCGGTAGAGGTCAAGAGACTTTTTATTCTTTCGGACCTGTCTTATAGCCAGCAAAGGCAGGGGAGTGATCCCTACTGTTCGGGGAGCAGGCAGTGCAGCTTAGCACAGACCCGCTGTGGAGCTGCGGGCGCTCCTATAGCTAGCGCAGGCATTCTGCCGCGCCCAGAGAAGTGGGTGGGGCCAGCGCGGGCCTATACGATTCGTGCCTTACCCTGGCCCCAGCCAATGGGCGACGAGTATGTCTTGGGGCGGGGCGGACACCGCGTCTTAAGCTTTGTGACGCGCCGCCCCCTTCTGCTCCTCAAGTCGCCACCTTGTGCTTCGGAAGGTTCTCCTGGACGCAGTCAGGTACCGCACTGGCCCAGTAGTGCTGGGCTTTGAGGGCTGGGACGTGCGATCGCTGGTTGAAGAGGCTCGGGGGCCAGGTTGTGGGAGGTGGCTGGCTTGTGGGCGGCCCTTGTGGGCAGAGTAGCGGCCCATCCTCGACCCCGAGAGGCGGGTGACGGGGAGACAGGGAGAGGCTGTGGATGTGGCACCGCTGCCTGCCAAATCGGGCGGAGTCGAGGACTGCTGGCTCGCGGCCCGCAAGGCTCGGGTCTCGGCCCTTCCTGGGGACTTCTCCAAGGCCTGAAGCCTCAGGCCTCGGGGTTTCCGGGAGGGAAGCATTGGGGCTCTGGGCTCAGCGGGCACTCCTCGTCCCCCGGGTCGGAGAGAAGGGTGCTTTGTTAATACAGGGGAACTGCACAGTCAACGGGTGACTTTGGTCGCCGGTGAGGTCGCTGGTGCTGACTGTTGAGAAGGGATCCAAACCCTGTAGTGCAGATTCTGGGCTTCGCGCCAGCCCTGCCCAACGTCCCCCTCTCCCAGCTTCCCACCCCCTCCATTCTTTGTCTACACCAAAGAATTGCAGAAATAGATCGTTACTGTGTACACGCACGTTAATTAGATGATGTGAAGGCGTTCGGCCAACAGGACTTCAGCTTGAATACCTACCTACCTACCTGTTCTTTGGGTTCCTTTGCAAACGTTGCTGAGCATCAGTAAATTCTAACTGAATGCGGTGGAATCACGGCCCCCTCCCTTTGTCTCGCGGAATCTTACCTTTTGGTGCTGACCTTTACCATTTAAATAAGTTTAGGTGATAAATGAAGAGGCAAAAGAAAGAATGACTTTGGAACGAAGCGGCTTCACTAATCTCCAATTTCTCTGTTCTAAATCTTTCTGGGAATTGCTGTAGGTAAACTGGTTTTTGCACTTGATCCTGGAACTGCTCTTTAGATCGCAATTCAGTCTTCATCTCATCCATCTGAAATAGTTGGCGCCTCTCATGAGAATATCCAAGTGTGTGTGTGTGTGTGTGTGTGTGTAGATTCTGTTTTTAGAGGATCTAGTTCTTGACTATGAAATGACTCAAGTACTATCAATTAATAAAAATAAGATTTAAATTACAGAGCTTACAGTTTTTCAGTGTTTAAGATCGATTTTGCACTAACGCCTTTTTTGGCGGAGAGGTCAGAGAGGCTGTCTTATATGTTTCGACGCTGGCACAGTTATTTGTGTGTATGCTTTATGCCCTTTACTGTGTTGTGGAGGATAGACCAAGGCTCATACATTTTGAAATAATAACGAATGAACAGAAATTTGGAGGTGTGTGGAGGGTGTGGTATCATTGACCCAATCCTTTTTCAGTAGTAATGCTGTGCCAGTGATACACTTGAGTTGAATTTTAGTCAGAATATTGATTAAGTAAAGAAGAAAAAACAAAAAGCTTTTGCTGGCAGGATTTACAAAAAACCCGTATTTGTGAATGGTTACCTCAAGAATAGTAAATATTTGCCAATAGCAAAAACCAAATTTACTCAAGTTGAGTATTTTCAATGACTTTTTGATGACTGTATACACTGATTATTGTTTTAAGGTTATTTGAGAAAATAGTATTTAACAATGCAGGCTAATTTAGCTCTTCTGAATATAGCCTTTTATGGAAATCATTCTCTAGGAATGTTCTAATATAGATCTGTTGGCATGATGGAGGAGGGAGTAATGGTAGCCTGAAGGAGTGTTATGTGTATTGCTTAAAGTGTTTAGATTGTCAGTAGCAATTTGTTTTCATTTCCAGGAGCTGAGTACCTGTTAAATTTAAATGCATGACTACATCTTAAAACATATTATTTTGACCTTTTCAGGCAGGTAGATCTAATGTAGTGACCTCTTGAAAAGATTTGTTTTTCCAGATAAGGTCAGAGAGTGTTATGATAGCTTCCTCTTGGATTAGATCAAGTTGGCTAGGGATAAGTGATTTAATTTTTTCTGGTGAATTCTAATTCACTTTTTTTTTTTTTTGGTCTGTTTAAGAAGTTTGGAGTCTGGCAGGAGGTGCAGGTACAAAAGTCAGTGTCCTAAAGTGTTAGGAACCGTGACAGAAGACTGCAAAGTTCTGGGAATTTTTGATGAGTGACTTAGGTGGTAAATTCTATAGGAGAGGACAGGAAACAAAACAAAACAAAACAAAACAAAACAGCTAATGTGTATGTATTTATGCATAGAAAAAAGTTAATAATTACATCCTACGTATGGAATTATACTTAGTTTTCTTACTTTCTATTTTTTAATCAAAATTTTATTTTTAAGAAAAAATACTTAGTGCTAAGAAGAAACCATGGCACTTTTTGTGTTGTAAAAGTTGACTGGTTCTCTTGTGACTGTAAAAGCAGGAAGGAATAAAATGAACGAACATTTCGTACTAGATTTAGAGCTTTCACATGAGCTCCTAATCTTCTAATGCCCTTGAATGACTTCAACCTAGTTTTACAATAGGAAAATTAAAGTGTGGGAAGATTAATAAAATCACCCAGAGATACTGTTAAGGGCCACAGACAGCATTTAAATCTTGGTCATTGAACTCTTGTGGACTTTCTCATTCGATTTTGATTTTGCCAACCTATTTGGAAGAAGAGATTATTGATGGTAGCTATTTTTAAGCTATTTTAGTATTTCTCATATAATGCCAAGCACAGTAACCTGAGCACAAAAGGTTCTTAATAGAAATGTGTGTGTGTGTGTGTGTGTGTGTGTGTTTTGTATGTGGGATCAATCTCCCGACCTTGCACTTAACCAAGTAGTGCTTGAACCGCTGAGCTGGACCCTTGGCCCAATAGAAATGTGTTTATGGGAACAGCATGAAGAATGCAGTTTGTGATTTTTCCAAGTTGAACTAAATAATTACAGTTCATATTTAAGAGCTTGAAGAATGAGAACTAGTACTGTTTTAAATGTTACTGCTTTATCACTGTTTTATAAAACTACTTGAACTCAGCAAATGGGTCTTTGTCCCATTCTCATTGGGAATTAGCTGAGCAGATAACTAATGTATAAAATGGAAAAGTTTTATGAGCCTGTTAATTAACTTAGAAAATGCTGTTTAGTGTGTTTTTAGAATCTTTTTATACCTTGTTTACAAGTGCTTCTCCCTTTCTGTGCTGTTAGTGAGGTCACAGAGCTGTAGACCTGAATAGTGAAAGCATCATGTAGATATTTTAGAATTTGACTCAGTTCCCTAGGAACAAACAGGATTTTGGACCTAATTATCAAGATCAAGCCTGCATTTCTTAGGGGTAGTAACTTGTACTGTTCTTTTAACTACATTGTGTTCTCTTAAAACTTATCAAACCCTTTCTTTTAGTTTTATTTTTTTATCTAAATTTTGTCTAATGTAACAAGGCATCCTATTTTTTTGCATGTGAAATATAACTGTAGTTTGATGTCTCTAGGTCCTAATTACCTAGGCACCCAGTTTCATTTTCAGTGTTTCTGATTATAACTGTATGTAATTAGTGTCATTGTAGAAGATACAAAATAGTTTGCCACAGTGGAAACTTTCCTGTAGTTTTTCCTTATATTTTGTACAGTTGTGCATCTTGCATATATGATTTTATTTTCTTCACTTGAGTAAAAGTTACCACCATATCACTAAAAATTTATTTTATTTATGTATTTATTTGTTGGGTTTTTTTGTTTGTTCATTTTTTGGTACTGGGAATTGAACTCAGGACCTTGGGCTTGCCAAAGAGGTGCTTGTGCCACTGAGCTAGGGATATAGGTCAGTGGCACAAGCGTCTGCTTGGCAAATGTGAGGTCGTGAGTTCAATCCCCAGTAACAAAACAACAATGAAAACTTACTTTAAATGAATGCATTATTTGCACAATTATGTTGAGTCATTCTATTGTTGAACATCTTTCATGCATGAATACTGTGCATTTATAGCAACAACTCAATTTTTTTGCATTTTTTTATAATATTGTGGAAGTGAAATTACTGGTTTGTGTACAAACAGTTCTACAGATTTTATCATAATTAACAACTCTTCAGAAGCTTGCTTCACTGTAGAATAGTATAAAGTATGTCTGAGAGAATATATTGCTGTTTTATTGCTAATTTGATAGGCAAGAAGTAATATTGGTTTAATTTTTTAGTGGTAAATGTTTAATTCATATTGAGTAGAATGTAAAGAGTAGAAAGAAATTGTAAAATCAGCATTTTAGACTTAGCAGGAGTATTTTGGGGATGTTCTCTCTGGTACAGTTAGACATTTTTGCTCATGGCTTCTGCTGGCTTAATGATTCTTACATCACTTTTTTGTTTGTTGATATATATCACTTTGAGATAAAATCTGGTGAAAATTATTGACCTTCTCCTTAGAAAAATATACTTCAGCATTCAATTCTGCATTTTATTTCAGAGTTACTGGACTCTCTGAAGGTTGTCCCTGGATTTCCAGTGAAAAATCTATATTCTACTGTGAACCGTGGGAAGAAAGAATAGTTGGTAAGTCTTTGGCAGATCAGAGAGCTGTGTTTTGCTTAGTAATTGTGAATTCCTGAACACATTGGGTTTAGTGCGTATTGCCAAGTTGAGAAGGAAGTAAGCCAAGTTTACTTGTGTTTTGCTACCTTGGCCGTGCGAATCAAGAATACTGTGAGATTATACATGGTTTGACTTGTTATTGATAGAGTTCTGTTGAAACATGTATTAGCTAGACTGTTTAAAAATATGTATAGACATGATTCTTGGCAACTTTCTCCTAATGCTTTTTTTTTTTTTAACCGGTACTGGGGATTGAACTCACGACTGCATGCTTGCAAGGCAGGTGCTTATGCCACTGAGCTAAATCCCCAGCCCTCCTAATCTTAAATTTATCTTAAAAACATTTGCCTTGCTATGTATGTTCTTGCATTTCCTTTTTCTTAGTTTCTTCAGTAGCTTATCTCTACTCTTGGCTTATCATGATGCTGAATAGTAAACCAAGTATAAAAGGTGGATAGAACACTGGTGGAGGGGCTGGATTTAGGGATGGTGGGGACTGGAAAGACTAATGAGGGAGTTTGAAACATGTAAACATATGCACGCTTCTTGGTGTGCTCTGGTTTTGTACTGAGATTCCTGTAACTACCTTAACTATAGTTGTTCTCTAGGTTCTAACTGCCTTTTTCTCCTTCAAACAGTTGTTTTGTTGATACAATTTTTAAAAAAAATTATTTATTTTTTTGAGAGAAAGCACTAAGTAGATTGTTTCTTTGGGGAATTGCCTGTTTTTGTCTTTTATATTTATATAATTAGTTTGGTTCAACTTATGGTAAAATTACAAAAGCCATTTTCCTTAGTCTTTTTTTGCCATTCACCTTTGTGTATGCTAAATTTAATCAATAGAAATTTTAGATACTTGTGACTAAATTGTCATATTTATCTTCTCTACTTTTGGTGTTCAGCTCTTCCCATTCCCATAAAGTCATGTTTTCTCTTAGGATGATCCCTGTTATCTTTGTAGAACCCAAATCTTCTCTTCCCTTCTTTTTCCTTGCTTCCTTTTTTCTTTGTCTTTTTTGTGGCTTTGGGGATTAAAGCCAGGATTTCCTGTCCCACATGTGAGGCAAACGCTTTACCCTTGAGTTGTATGTCCAGTCCCAAATTCCTTCTCAGTTTCTGTACTTCCCATATACAAGGACCAAGAACTAAGTCAAAATGCCGAATACAAGTGAGGGTGGTGGGGCGGCGGCAGTGGTGGCTTGGCCAGGTACTTCCACCAAGAGGGAGGGCCAGCCTGTGCAACACAGCAGGACTCCGTCTCAAATAGTTTTCAGCTGCCACCTTCTGCCCCATAGCTACTGACCAATATCCTTCTGCTTTGATTTGGTTCCCTGCCTCTGATTTCTCTCTATAGGAGGCACTATCTGATAGTATCAGGCCTGATACTAATTGGTAGATGCTCACCACATGCTTAGGAAGCAGATATATATTGAGTCTGGAAAGGTTTCTACTCTTAGTGCCTTCTTTTTTCTTTGGACAGGCCTGTGATTTTGTTTTGTTTTGTTTTTTGAAGGACACAATGTTTTCCAAATTAGCACACTTGCAAACCTTTGCTGTACTTCGCCGTGGAGTTCATTCTTCAATGACTTGTGCCACATCTGTTGCAACTAAGAAGACAGTCCAAGGTCCTCCATCCTCTGATTACATTTTTGAACGAGAAGCTAAATATGGTGCACACAATTACCATCCTTTACCTGTGGCTCTGGAGAGAGGAAAAGGTATGCTTCAAATTAGCCTCCATTCTTTGTGCTTAAAAAATGTTTTTATAAAAATGAATTGCTTTTGCGCAATTCAGTATCTATTTCCCCAGATGTGCCTAGTGTCTGAGTTGCAGACACAGTTCACGCAACCTGTGCCTGGTGCAGCTGCGTCGGGTGCTGTGTGATCAGTTAGTCTTAGTCATGGTGGCTTCACCAAGAGGAAATGCAGGGGAAATGTGGAAGGTACTGTAATATTACCGTCTTTTTTTCTGGTAGCTTTTATTTTGGTATAATTTTAGACATACATGAAGAAAAGTTGTAACGACTGTATCACTTTTTTCTTTTATTGTTTTTTCATATTTCTAAGTGCTGACATTTTAACACTTTTGCCATGTTCTCTCTTCTCCCTTCCAACTCCTTTTTTTTCTGAACCATTAGAAAGTTGCAGACACGACACCTCTTCACCCTCAAATATTTAATGTATATTTCCTAAGATCCTAGGACTTTCTTTTTTATAACCACATGTAATTATGAAAATCAGGCAGTTAACACCAGTAAGCACTATTAACTAATCTATAGATCTAATTGAGACTTACTATGTTGCCCTTTGTAACGGAAGAAAACTACAGGTTGTGAGTCATATCCAGTTATTAAGTTTGGTTGTCTTTCATCCAGAGCAGTTTGTTAGTTTTTATATTTACCTCGACACTTTTGAAGTACACCGGCCAATAATTTTGTGCTATACTTCACTTTGGGCTTCAGTTTGGAGTGGTGTTTGCTCATGATCACAATCAAGTTAGGCACCTTTGTGCACCGATGTCCGGCCCTTCTGTGCAAGGAGATGTGTCTATTCGTCTGTGACTGCCAGCGTTGATTTCTATCACTTGGCAAGGTGATCTCTGCCAGGCTTCACCACTGCAAAGTTGTATTTTTCCTTTTGTATGAAACATCTTGTGGGATTTGAGCCTCTGCATCTATCCTGTTGTTCATGAGACTTTTACTCATCTGTTGATTCTCAAATTATTACATTGATAGTTTTAAATGGTGATTTAATCTGCATTTAAAAATTTTTGAAACATTTTATTTAAAAAAGGATACAGAATTTCAAAACATAATAGATTAACAATGGTTAATATTTTGTGTATTGTTATCTTCAAAGTAGTTGTTCAGGTTACAAGATATAGACATGAAAATTTATCGAACAATGTAAGTACTAATTGTTGTTTTTGATAAACTAATAGGTTAGTGGTACAATTATCTGTCTTTTCCTTTCTTTACTCTTCTTTCTTTTCTCTTTTCCCCTATCCCAGTTTCCTGGTTTTATGCCAGAAGATGACTTTATAAGGGTATTAAACATTTTGTTATTGCCTGTGTTATTTGTAGCACTACTCTAAAACAGACATACCTTCTTTTGAGAAAATGAAAATCTCGATTTATGAATCACAAATTCACAATTTGTTTTATGAAAATACTCTTCAACTACAGTAGCAAAATTTGGACCCTGGGAGTCAGGCTGCGTGGGATCGTTTTTGTTCTCTGTTTGCCAGCCCAGTGTAGTTATTGACATTAGTATCCGTTTTCTTAGCTCTGTGAGCAGTGACAGTAACTCTCATGGGGTTTTCTTGATAAGCTAAGGATGTGAAAGCACATAACATGATGTTAACAAGCTCCCTGACATCCCAATAGAATATCTGTAGTCAGTATTTTTTTAAAACAAGTGGTGATAAAAATACAAGTAAAAATATTTACCATTTTAGACACAGGGATGTAGTCCGGTGGTAAAATGCTTGCCCAGCAAGTCTAATGCCCTGGGTTAGGGTTAAGGTTTCTTTCATTTAGCCTAATATTCTCCAGGTTCATTCATTCATGTTGTAGCATTTCACTTTAAAAAAAAAAAAAAGAATTCCACTCTAAAAGTTTTTTATAGTGTTCCATTCTTTTTTATGACAGAATAATATTTGACTATATGGGTATACCACATTTTATTTACTTTTTATTTACTGTTCATCAGTTGATGACTTTTGAGTTGTTTCTCCCTTTTGGCTCTTGTGAATAGGGTTGCTATGAATACCATACAAGTTTATGTTTAAATACCTATCTTCCAGTTCATTTGGGTATAAACTAGGAGTGGAATTGCTTAGCTCCTCGAGTAATTGCCAAGCATTTTCATAGTGCCTGTACCATTTCATGTTATATTTTTACCAGCAGTGTATGACATCACCAAATTCTTTACATCTTTGCCCAAAATTGTTTCTTTTTCTAAAAATTGAATATTGAATATGAAATGGTATCTCATTGTGGTTTTGATTTACCTTATGACTAGTTATGTTGAGCATATTTTCATGTGCTTGTTAGCCATTTGTATGTATTTGGAGAAATAGCCAATCAAGTTGTTGCTCATTTTTAAATGTCTTTTTGTTATTGAACTCTCAAACTCTCTTTTTGTTATTGAACTCAAAATATACAGTAAATACTTAAAGAAAAATTTAAAAAATTGATTGCAGTCAAAGACATTGACACTTTTTCCACTCAAAATACTCCCCCTGGCTTTAAACACACTTATCCCATCATTCTTGCCACTTTCTGAAGCAATTTTGGAAATTTTTTGTGTTTTTTTTTTTTTTTTTGGTACCGGGGATCGAACTCATGACCTTGTGCTTGCCAGGCAGGCGCTTAAGCCACTGAGCTAAATCCCCGGCCCATTTTTTGTGTTTTTACAAGGTATATTAAAAAATACAGTAGCTGGGCCTGGTGGCACATGCTTATAATCCCAGCACTTGGGAGGCCAAGTCAAGAGGATTGCCATGAGTTCAAGGCCAGCCTGAACTGCATAGTAAGACTCTTTCTCAAAAAACAAAACAAAACAAAAATAAGATAACAAAAACAAAAACAAAAAACAAAACAAAAATACCCCAAACAGAAGAGCACCCCCCCCCCGCCAAACCCCCCAAATACAGCAAATACTGCTGAATGCCATCCAGTGGAAAAGCAGCGTGATAAAAATATCTGGGTCTTTGCAACTTCTGGCTCTTTTCTGAAAGCAAAATGACCATAAAAAAAAAGTGTTTTGAATTGATCCAGGACCTTAAGGCAACCGTGACAGCGTAACTAAAAGCAGTCACGGAAGAGGATTTGTAGAACTGCTTCAGAAGAGTGGCAGGAATGGTAGGATAAGCATGTTCAAAGTAAGAGAGAGCAGGGGATACAGCGTAGTGACACAGGCACCTGCCTGGCAGGTGCGAGGTTGTGTGTTTGATTCCCGGTACCAAAGTGAGAGAGAGAAAAGTAGTTGAGAAGGAATTACTGGCAGTGTATTTTCTTAATACAATAAATCTTTAAAAAAATTTTTTAAAGCATTTACCGTATTTTTTGATCACACCACCTAGATCCTTGTCAGGTACAAGATTTGCAAATATTCTCATTCTGTGGGTTGTAATAGACTACTTTGCATGATTTTTGTTTGTTCTATGTAACTTCTTCACTTTTGAATTCTGATTTTGGCTCCTAAAGATTAAGTTGGGTGAAGGGAGCTGGGTGTGATGGTGCATACCTGGAATCCCAGCCCTTTTGGAGGATGAGGCAGGAGGACCACACATTTGAGTCCACTGTGGGTGATTTAACAAGACCCTGTCTCAAAATGAAAAACAAAATGGGCTGGTGATGTGGCTCAGTGTGAAGGCCTTGGATGCAATCTGCAGTACTGGAGAATAATTAGGTGAAGGTATCACTCCAGAATTGATAAACTTCTTATGGGTATTTTGGAGCTGGACAGAAAATATAACCTTAACAGTTCCTCTAAACCAAAGTTTATTGTGCTTTACGCTAAAACAAACTTAACCATAAAAAATAGAATTTTATATTGAGGTATCCAAAGGGCTTGCCAGTAGTCTTAGCCTTTGGATTTTATGTGATACAACAATTTTCTACAATTATTTTCCTTCCCTATATGTTGTAGGTATTTATGTGTGGGATGTAGAAGGCAGAAAATATTTTGACTTCCTGAGTGCTTATAGTGCCATCAGCCAAGGGCACTGTCACCCCAAGATTGTGAATGCTCTGAAGAGTCAAGTGGACAAGTTGACCTTAACATCTCGGGCTTTCTATAATGATGTACTTGGTGAATATGAGGAGTACATTACTAAGCTTTTCAAGTACCACAAAGTTCTTCCTATGAATACAGGTAAAGCATTTTCTTTTTGTTGTTCAATACCCAGGGCAAGGCAATCATCTTGTTTCCTGATAATTTAAAGCATTATTTAAATATGAGCACCCTTCTCGTCTCCCCCAGGCATGGAGGCTGGTGAGACCGCCTGCAAACTTGCCCGTCGGTGGGGCTATACTGTGAAGGGTATTCAGAGATACAAAGCAAAGATTATTTTTGCAGGTATGTGGAATTAAACTTTAACTGTTATGATTTAAGCATACAATATCACCTTTACTTTTAATTTGTTGATGAAATATTTCTAAGGTGACCTGTGAGTACATGGTACATTTATTTGCTGAATGTTACATCAAAATTAATGAGGGATTTCCTCTCTTTGGGTTTATTTCTAAGTTATTTCTTCATATATGAGTATTTTCTTTCTTAGCTCCCTACTTCTCAGGCCTTCTTGTTGAAATAAGTGACTATATTTCTTATCCGATTTTGAGATTATTCCGATAGCATTCCTCCAGTTAGTTAGATGATTTGTGATGGAGGGTTTTTGTCAGGTGCTAGGATTGGGATATGTTGGGGGGGGGTCACATCCTACATGTGAGTTGACATTTGGGCCTTAACATTGGATGTACCATTGTGCCATGTACTCCTTAGATCCCATTGGGAAGAGGAAGTCTGTGATTGCCCTTTTTACATTTCTGGAATGGTCGAGAGGAATAACTTGAATTCTAGTTAGAAAGAGTTAATTGGGATGATGTAATTTGACACTCAGAACCTTCATACAATGTTAAAATGATAGGTTTTGAGTTTCTAAGCTTTGATTTTAGTTTTTAAAGAAACAAAGTGTGTATTACTTTTTCACTGTACATGGTCAAATTTCATGCATGTGATAATAGAAATCATTATAAATAAAATTAATTATGAACTCCCTACTATCATAGGATGCAGAGTTCTCTTGATGGCCAGAGATAGATGATATTTGAGATAACAGATTAGTATTTCCAAAGAAGAAATGTTTGTATAGCTCTGTAACTTGCAATGTGAAAATCTTGTGCCTTAGTTGTAGGACAACGTAACTGTCTCTTACAAACAAAAATGGTGTTTCTGGTGATTTTCATTCTCACAGACTGTGTCCAGTCTCTTTCTTTTTAGCAAAGGGTGCAAAGATGTTTTCGCCCAAGTTTTGAGAGACGCTGGTGAGTCAGTGGGGTGGAGAGACAGTGGAAGACTGTCCTTAACTGTAAGTCCCTTCTACTTGCACAGTGAGCTGTGGAGAATGAGACCCTGAGGCTAGGTAGAGGAGGGCAGGTAGGATCATAGTCTCATTAGTGTGCTTTCTTGAAAAAGCTGGGTTAAAATCACCGTGCTAGTGGGGTGGCACACACCTGTCATGCAGTCACTCTGGGAGGCTGAGGAAGGAAGATCACAAGTTTGAGCCCAGCCTGGGCAACTTAGTGGTTTAGTGAGACCTTGTCTTAAAGTTAAAAAGAAGTTGGGGGGCTATGGCTCAGTATAAAAGCCCTGACTGGGTTCAGTCTCTAATACTACCAACAAAACAAAACAAAACAAAACAAAACAGCAAAACTAAAAAACAAAAACACTCCTCCCTCAATTCAATATATTTTTTTGTGGATACGTAAAAGTCAGGGTGGGTAAGTGATGCAAATGAAAGAGACTTTTGCAAGAGTAGTAGAGATGCCAAGGAACTAAATCGGTACTGAGTAAACTGAGTTGCTGCTGGCAGAGATGGTGGAAAGACACAGAAGCATTTTTAATGTAGACGAATTCCCGCCCTCTGTGTTATTGTGCTTTGTTTCTTCTTGAATTTGACCCTGTCTAAAACTGTGTAGTTCATTTGCTTTTCTGGTTTATGATATGGTGTTTTTCCCTGTTAGAAAGGAAACTCTGTGAGGGCTGGGAGCTTGCAAGATGTGTTCTGCATTCTTCCCCTACTTGTAGAGTAGTGCGTGACATCTAGTGGATACCTAATTTATGAATAAAAAATGGCCCTGAAGAAAGGTTGGGTATCTGCCATCTAACATTATAAAGCATTGTAATATCAAGGCCAAATGGAAAATGTTTGGATTGCCTGAGCATCTTTTCTCTAAATGAAATTAAAAGTGCATTTAGTAGCTAGCCTGCAGTATTGGATTTTTAACTGCTAATTCTCCATGAAGAATATTCCTTTCTTATACACTATCCTGAATGCACTTTCTGTGGAAAGCAGAGATTGAGTGTCTCAGTTGTTAGAGTTTGATGTTGGCTTGGAATGAGTATAAGAAAAGAAAGTATCTGTCCTTAGGGGACTATGTGTGGTTGTTGCAGTGCAGTAGAGAAGAACCTAAAATAAGAATTGCAAGGTCAGAACTTTAGGTCTAGTATTTATGTCAGATGAACCATGATGTTTAATATCAGATTTTGTTTAAATAATTGAAAGCTCACTGGAGGCTCTCTAAAGCAAACCCTTGATTAATTTTTTAGCTAAACTTCTCAAGGTATTTTGGGGGGACAGTGCTTATTAAATTTATGAATTTTTTTTTTGAATAATCACTGTTTGTTTCTCCTTTCTAGCTGGAAACTTTTGGGGTAGAACATTGTCTGCCATCTCCAGTTCCACAGACCCAACCACTTATGAGGGGTTTGGACCCTTCATGCCAGGTTTTGAAATCATCCCATACAATGATCTGCCTGCACTTGAGGTACATCAGTGGTATCATAGTGCTTCATGCATAGTAAATAGAAATAATTCGGAATGAATTATTTCTTGTTGAATATGTGACTTAAAAATATAATCTGAGAGTTGGGGATGTAGTTCATTGATGGAATACTTGCTTAACATGTGTGAGGCCCTGGGCTTAATCCTTAGCACTGCAGAAGAATGATAACACACATTATGTGAATGTAATGAAGAATTATCTTATTTAAGTTAGGCCAACGTTTTAGACTTCCCTTTCTTCCTCTTCTTCCTCCTCCCCCCTCTTTTCTTCTCTTCCTTCTCCACCTTCTTCGCTTTCTCCTTCTCCTTTTTCTCCTTGCAGTGCTGGGAATTTAACTCAGTCTTGTGCTTGCTAGGTAAATACTTAGCACTGAGTTAAACTCCAACTCCAAAGTGGACTACTTTTCAAGCCTTAAAAGGTTTTAAGAGATTATTTCCTTTAGGTTTTATTTAATGCTACATTCATGTATTTAAAAAATGTAGGATAGTGTAATATTTGTGTGTGTGTGTGTGTGTGTGTGTGTGTGTACACTGGGGATTGAATCCAGGACCTTCATGCTGAACTTTGTCTCCAGCTCTTTTAAAAAATGTTTTATTCTGAGACAGGGTCTCCCTAAGTTGCCCTGCTGGGCTTGCACTTGTGATGCTTTTGCCGTAGCCTCCCCGAGTGCTAGGATTACAGGCATGCACTGCCATGCCTAGCAGATTGTGTTATTCATGTCTGAAGTATTTGGAGTTTCCAGGAATTGAATGTCAGTGATAGATCTTAAATTTGTGAAGTATAATATATTAGTGCAAACATTTGATTTGTGTACTTAGCAGAAAAGTATGTTGAGTATATGATTTTAGATTTCCAAATAACGTAGATAGGAAGGTATTAAAATTTACTTGTTTCTTTTGTAGCGTGCTCTTCAGGATCCAAATGTTTGCGCCTTCATGGTAGAACCAATTCAGGGTGAAGCAGGTGTTGTTGTTCCAGATCCAGGGTACCTCGTGGGAGTTCGAGAACTCTGCACAAGGCATGAGGTTGTTCACCTCAACTTTTATTAGTGTTACTATTATTATTATTGAGACAGGATCTCACTCTGTAGCCCAGTCTGGCCTTGAATCTGAGGTAAGCTAAGGCCTCCTGAGTGCTGGGATTATAGATGTGTACCACCACGCCGGGTTTAAATATTTTCATTTTTCAGAGAGTCTTGATAGCCTTGAATTCACCAGCTCAGACTGGCCTTGAATTTATGGTGATCCTCCTGCCTCAGCCTCCTGAGTGCTGAGATTACAGGCCTGCACCACCACATTCAGCTTATTTTAACTATTTGTGATGAAACCCAACAGGCCTGACTTCCATCTTCTTGACTTCTGCTTATTGGAGAAGTGGATACTAAATCACTCTTCCTCTATAGGAAGACATAACTCCTAGAGCTCATGAGCTCTCTAGTGCTTAGAAACCTCCATGACATCAACATTAGTCCTTAGAATACTTGCCAGGCCCTGGGCTGTGAGCAGAGGTGTAGACTTCCTGGCCCATGGTGTTTCCCTCCGCTCTTCTCCAAAATCATGGCGTTCTTAACCCCTCCCAAACCCTGTGCTGTCCCTCTTTGCAGAAGTTATAATCTGTCTCCTCTCCCTCCCAGGAAGGCTAATATTGGAATACTGGTGAATTTTGTTTGTCACTGATAATTCCTGTCACACAGAATATAATTTGATGAATGTTTATGGGATACCTAAGTGAATTAACCTATCAGAAGTTAGCGATAGCTAGAAAAGTGCTATGAACCCCCTTGTATTTTTATAAATGCCTTTCCACTTCGGTAGAGCAGAGGATGGTATCTGAGGAGGTAGTGGCCTAACATAGGGAACTGTTTGTACGTTTATAAGATTTTCATAAGGTGTTCTTAAAATTATGCAGAGGATTAAATATTTTCACAAGAGAGGGTATGATGGAACTACACATTTGAGGGGAGGAGGAAGTAATGTAATGATCGCTGTTTGCCCTGTGGAAATGAAAATGACAGTGTTGTGTTGTTTCCTAATAGGTCCTGTTTATTGCTGATGAAATACAGACAGGATTGGCCAGAACTGGCAAATGGTTGGCTGTTGATCATGAGAATGTTAGACCTGACATAGTTCTTCTTGGAAAGGCCCTTTCTGGAGGCTTGTACCCTGTAAGTTTAGCGTTCAGCCTTTCCATTTCCAGCTGTCCTGAAACATACCTCTAAAATACTTTACACCCAGTGATTGTACCAAGAATGTGTTTCACATGGTTTGATTTTTAGCAAATGTGCTGTGGCCTCCTGGAATATCTGCTGTAAAAATATTTAAGGTTTCAGTTATGTGACTCAGTTAATTTTGAGGGAAAAACGGAGTATGCTTTGGAATGTCCTATGGACTTTGCTTAGGATTAAAACATCTTAGCTATAAAGTACTGCTGTAAATGCCTGTGTCTTTTTTCAGTGTTTAGAAACATGGCATTTCCAATTGTTTAAAGCTATGACTGATGAACATAGGGATTGAAAACATTAATACTTCCTTTTGGTTCTTTTCTTGGGTTTGCTAGCCACAGTTAATAATTGGGGCTGGATTAAAGGGGTCTGAAAAATGGATGCTTCTGCTGACTGGAATAAATCATCTTATTGAAGAGGATGCTCAACTATGCTTTCTAAGCAGTTAGACAAAGCATTTCACCTTCAAATTGGAAAGGATTATAAATTAGAATATTGTAGAAATAACTTTCTCTCTTAGTTCAAAAATTGTGTTGTTCTGTTCCAATGAAGTGTACCGAGTGGATTCCTGTTATGTTAGGGTATTATTGTGGTTATTACTGGTAGTTAAAGTGACGTTTGTTGAAGCTTTATATAAATTTAATGTCAGCTTTGTATAAATATTTATGTTCCTGGTGTGCTAAGCATAGGAATACCTAGTCTGAGAAACCATGTGGAAAATTCTATTTCAGGTGTCTGCAGTGCTATGTGATGATGACATCATGCTGACCATTAAACCAGGGGAGCATGGGTCAACCTATGGTGGCAATCCGCTGGGCTGTCGCGTGGCTATTGCAGCCCTCGAGGTACGAATTGATACAGCCTAACAGCATCTACTTCTTTAAGTAATGTTGAGGTGTTTTTTTGTTTGGGCCTGTAATAAGAAATTTAGTAAGATTGCTGAGTATGAGAAAATGTGATGGGCTGGGAATATAGCTTAGTGGCACAGCGCCTGCCTGGCAAGCGCAAGGTCCCGAGTTTAATTCCGGGTACCAAAAAAAAAAAAAAAAAAAAAAAAGTGATGTATAGATGCAAGATTTTAAGAGCAATGTATTTCTCAAAAAGAAATCTAACCTGTTGCCTTGTCTAGTAGACTGTACTTTTTTCCTGGGCTTCCTGAGTTTGCAGTCACTTGGGGCTTAGAGCCCTTAGGCCTGATCCCGACGACTGGTGGGTCTGGCTCAGTGGTACAGTGAAGGCTTAGATGCCCGAGGTTCTGGGTTTGATGCTCAATACCATGCACAAATAAAAATAATAAGCAGGGTGTGCTGGTACATACCTGTAATTGGGAGGCTGGAAGTTTGGAGTCTAGTCTGGGCAACTTAGTGAGACCCTGTCTCAAAAAATCAAAAACAAAATAAAATGGGACTGAAGATGTTAGCTCAGTGGAGTGTTTGTCTGGTGTGAGCAAGGTTCTCACTTGACCCCCAGTGCTGCAACATCAACAAAAAAAGTAGATATATAAAATTTAAGAGTACTAAAGTACTTTTAGATTTAAGGCTTAAAATTAAATAATCTGTACATGGACATTTTAGAGAAAATAGGAACTTGTACTGTAGTTTACAATTTAAATTCTAGTTGGTCCATTGGTATGTTCAGATAATGGCAGTTTATCATAAATTGTATCACACAAATTTTATTTAGTCAGGAAGACAGATTGGCAGTAGATTTGTGACTAAAGCCAGGCTCTGAGAATGGTATGTCTGCTTAATTGGAGATTAACTAATGTAGGTCTTATAAAACAAATGAAAGCTAAGTTACTCTGGTCTTTAACTGTGTTTTTCCTTTGTGTTTAGTCTGCGTTGCCCTCCAAGGAATAACTAAAAAAAAAAGGACAGTCTTAACATGTGTGTAATTTTTCTATAAACATAGGTTTTGGAAGAAGAAAACTTGGGTGCAAATGCAGAGAAAATGGGTACTATCTTGAGAAATGAACTCATGAAGCTGCCCTCTGATGTTGTAACTGCCGTAAGAGGAAAAGGATTGTTAAATGCTATTGTTATTAGAGAAACAAGAGGTATGTAGATAACACATTTTATCTGAAGTTGAATGAGCAAGAGTGCTTTCCAATTCTTTGATCGGTAGTAGTGGGGAGTGTCCCTCTGTTTGAGAGTATTGACTGACCAGTTGACTAAATGTTTTAGTCAGAGTATTATCTGACTTATAATTGTATTAGTGATACTGAAAAATATGGCTCTTTCCAACAAAATACTACATGTAACCAGTTTTGACCTGTTTTTGTTCCTCTGGGATGTTTGTTTTTCTGCCTTTAATTAGTCATGCAGTGCTTGGGAGGGTCAGAGTTATTTTCTCTGTGTGGACAGCACACTGTCTTTGCGAGTTTCTTCTTTGCTGTCCTCTCCTCTCTAGCTGGAATCCTTCACACATCCGCTGAGGTTGTGTGAGCAATGGTAATAAAGGGAATAGCAATGATGGTCTTGGTAGTAAAAATATTGCTGTCACTTATTGGGGGATTTAATGTTTCACTGCATCGTTTATCACTCTAAAGGGCTCCTTGCTGAGTTTTTCTTGTGGTAACTCTTCCTTTTAAAGTAGTGATTCCAGCCTTGGCTGCACTTTAGAATCACTCTGAGAGCCTTCTGAAAAGGAATCAAAGCCTAGTCTCACCCCAGAGATTCTGATTTGATGGGTTGGGGTAAGGCACAGACATCTGCAGTAGTTCCTTTGGTGATTCCAATGTGTGGCAGGGCTTGAGAACCAGTGCAAGATCCACAAACCCTGGAAGCGTATCCATTCTAGGAATCCATTCAGTATATTTGGGTTTTGGATATTGCTTGTTCTGTGTCTGTTTTCTGTGTCATACCCAATGTTAGTTGCATTAACATTAGTTCCTTATGTAATTAACAGTTAAACATCCCTAAACTGAAAAATCTGAAGTTTTCCAAAATCTGAAATTTTTTGAGCACCAACACAATGTCAGACATGGGAAATTCATACTTTACTTGGTGAGACAGCTCATAGTGAAAATGTAGCTGTGCTAAAAACATTGTATGAAATTACCTTTAGGCTATGTGTATAAGATGTATGAAACATAAACAAGTTTAGTGTGTAACCCTCACCAAGATATTATGTATATGCATGTATTCCTATGTCCAGAACACTTCTGGTCCTGAGCAGTTTGGATGAGGGATATCTAGCCTGTAACACAGCTATCTTAACAAATTTGTTTTTCACTTGGTGTTTCATCTATGAAAAAACAAACATGGCTAAGTCTAAATTTGCCATTCAAACCTAGTTACATTTATGCTCGCTGAAAAGTCAGGATTAACTTCATTTTAAAGAAGTAGAATAGGGCTGATGTAGCTTAGTAGGAGTGCTTTCTTAGCATGACTAAGGCCCTGTGTTTAATTCTTTAGCACTAGGGGTAGGGGGAGCAAAACTAGCTTGTAGCTCAGAGCTTCCAGGTCCTGGGAATTAATTTTTTTAAAATTGCAAACCTGCATTTGGTCCATGCCTATGGCAGAGGGATGTTTAAACATTAATCTTTGATGAGTGTACATGTATGCCCATTTTTTTTTTTAACAGATTATGATGCTTGGAAGGTGTGCCTGCGGCTTCGAGATAATGGGCTTCTGGCCAAGCCCACCCATGGCCATATCATCAGGTTGGCCCCTCCACTCGTGATCAAGGAGGATGAGCTTCAGGAGGCTGTGGAAATCATTAACAAGACCATCCTGTCTTTCTGAGGGTTGGGCAGTTCGTTGGTCCCTGGGAGCTGGCTAGACAGAGGGATCCTGTGAAATGCTCTGCTCTGAAAATGGGCACATTTTACACACACATGTCTTCAAAGGCCTTTTAAAAATATACATGTATTTTTTTCATTGATGCATAATAGGGTGACATTTATGAACATGTAGTTGGTTGTGTAACATAACTAAGAATGGATGGGCTCCGTACTGGTTAAATTTGTGACTGTGTATGTATGTTCTAAGGTGAAATGCTTTTGTCTGTATATAAACAGCTTTTCAATCAAGTCCTTCTGTAGAATTGACATATTTTTTTTATAATCCCTTCACTGGTATAAATGTTTTGTATTTGAAAAAGTTATCTGAGATATTATGTAAACTACTTGCTTAACCTTATATATTGAATCATTGTAATCATTGAGTAATCATTAATGGCTAAGCATATATAAAGTGGTGTTAAGTAAACATTATATTGGCATCACCAGAATTAATTCATGATGGATGTCATTATTTTAAACTAAAAATGTGTTCCTAAATTGTTTTAAGTGCTCGATTATAATTTGTAAAGCAAAATATTGATTCTTAACATTTCTTTAAGTTTAAAATAAAGCTTATGCTTAAAATGTCTAATTTCTAACCAGTGTACGGTTACTGCAGTCTTATCGGGTACCTAACATCTCTAAGCTCTTTGAAAATGTTCTTTCTTTGCTTTATTCCTTGTGTTTGCTAAGAGCATAAGTTTATCTGGGCCTAGTGGTCCATGCCTTTATTCCTAGCACTTTGCTGGGGAGAGCAAGGGAAGAGGACTGTAACTTAGCAAGACACTGTCTCAAACTGCTGGGAATGCATCTCAGTGTGAAAACCTTGAAAAGGTTCTTTTGTCAGTACCCAAACCATCCAACTAACCAACCCACCCACCCACCTACCCACCCATCCACACGTTTGTGTCATTCTTAAGTTATTGTATTTCATGGTACATAAAACCTTGGATTGTGAGTAACTTGCTCTGCAAGTGTTCTGCAAGATGATGTCTTACAATATGAGTAGTATGTGACATCAAATGTCACATAATCATAACTGAGCCAATAGTTCTCCTCCTCCCTCACTGTAAGAATGGGGGTGATTGTTTTCCACCAGCAAGATTTTATGGAAGAGATCTCATCTGCAGAGGAGGAGAAAAAGGTGGAGGAATCCCTCCCTTCAAATGAGATTAGGGAGATGTGTAAAATGTGAGAAACAGTGCAAAATTTTTAGACAAGTACCAGTTGAATAAGACTGTAGCAGTGTAAGTGATGCATCTGCTGTGACAATGCTGTGTCACTGTTAGAGTTTTCTGGCACAATAGAAAAGCAAAATGTACAAAATGAAAAGAATAGGTTTATTGAGGATGTGGAAAGGAGCACACAACTCATGGTGGTTGGGCTATTCTTAGACCAGATACAAAGTGGCAGAGGGTTATATGACCTCTGATTGAATTGGTGCATGGCGCGGGCATTGATGATGTGTGAGGAACTGATTGGAATTTTCTTTGCATGCAAACAGAAAAGGGAGTTGCAATTAGGGCTGAAGAAGGAGGAAGTGGTAAGCATTCCCTCTTTGGCCTTCTGCCATGTTAGACCACTGCCATAACTATACAGTAATTTATTCTAGGGTAAGAATCTTTCACTCACATTTCTGCAACATCTTCAAAAGGAGGCAAAAGCAAGTATCATTGGATGGGTTCCTTGTTAAAGTTGTATGGAAAGAGAAAGATTCCATGTGCCAAAGATAGCAGTTATTAAGTTAGGAGAAGTCTTCCTACACAACAACATTCCTCTCTTGTCTCCTTCATACCAGACACAAAGCTTTACACAGCTAAGTGCAGGTTAATTTGTTTAGTTTTCTTTATATTTTGTATTTTCTTTATTACTTTGTATTGCAGTATTTTAATAATTTTATATGAATATTTTTGGATTGTGGAATAAATCATCTGTGTTTCTGTTATTTCTTAAGGGGAAATTTGCTTTGATATACAAGTGCTTTGGATTATAAGCATGTTTCTGGAATGAATTATACTCACAAACCAAGGTTTACTGTGTATTGACATACTATAATTTCATCTGACATTAGGGGACCACTTAGCTTATTTCAGGTTTTTGGCTTTTAAAAAATTATAATATTTTTAAATTTTAAAACAAAGAATAAAAATGATACAAAAATCTCAAAACAAAGCAATAGATAACACTGGTTAATATATTGTGTATTGTTACCTTCGAAGTAATTGTTCAGATTATAAGATATAGGCATGAAAAAAATGATTAATCAAGCTTGCATTCATATATTTCCACAATGGTATTATTCCCTTTTTTTTTCAAGATTTAACAACACTTATCACTTGCATTATTTCACCTATAACATTCTTAACTACAATTGGATTTTTAAAAAGTTGTCCAGACCTGCCCCAGGGGCTAGGAATATGGGTGTGTTACCACCACAGCTATATTTGTGATGCAACTGTTTGAAAGCAACAAGCATAATCCCTACCAGCACAGTTTGTTGCTGGTGCCTGAATTAATTTAAGGCTCTAGCAATTCTGCCATGATTGCCTTCAGTGCAGATGTCAACATAATTGTTTCAGCATAAGTCATGATAGTCAAGAAAGTTAATTACTACTTGGGTATTTCAGCACCATTCCATTTGTGATCAAGTATGGAATTTTTCTTTGATGATTATTTGATGCTGAAACAAATACTTGACACACTCTTGCATCTAGATTATATAAAGAACTGGCAACAAATGAAGCATGTTGGCACATCCCTGTAATCCCTGTTCTTTGAGATGCTGAGGCAGGAGGTTTAAGTATCACCTGGGCAACTTAGCAAGACTTGGACTCAGAAACAAAAACCCAAACCAAACCAAACCAAACAAAAGGCTGTGGAAGTAGCTCATTGTGGAGGCCCTCTGTTTAATCTATAGTCTCACAAAGTGTCAAAAGTCTAGCAAAAATATCAACCAATGATCCAATCAGAAAGTAGGCAAAGCATTCTCCCAAAACTATTGTACAGATTTAATGCAATTCCAATCAAAATACAATTAGCATACCTTACAGATCTAGAGAAGTCATTCCAAAATTCATCTGGAACCAGAAGAGACCTAGAATAACAAAGACAATTCTGGGCAACAAAGGCAAGGCAGGAGGCATCACAATCCCTGACTTGAAGTTATACTAAAAAGCTACTGTGATAAAATCAGCATGCCATTGGAATAAAAACAGACCTGTTGGCCCTGAAGCAAGACCAGCAGATCACTGTAGCTGCTGGTTTCAAACAAGAGCCTAAAGAGAATTCTTTCTGTGGTCTGTTGGCCATTTCAGAACGTTGGAAATGGAATGGTCAATTCATCAGAAAGAAATAGCAGGTGAGTATGGTGGACTTTAGGGGGCCTGTAGGGGAGAGACCCTGGCACCTTGGGACTTGCACCATGTGGTTGACTCGGGGTGCTGGGAGAACAAGGAGCTCCTCCCCTCTCTGGGGGCGCGGCTGTGAGTGTGGCTGACTTTTGGCTGCCTGAAGGAGAAAGACCCTGGCACATCGGGACTTGCACCGTGCAGTTGACTTGGGGTGCCGGGAGAACAAGAAACTCTTCCCGTCTCTGGGGGGGCGACTGTGATCCTGCCTGCATGTGGGCTGAGAATCAGACATCTCATGTCATCCTGTTCCCCATCCCGTGTTCCCCCTCCCTCTCCCCCCTGCCTAGCAAGTGGGAGCCAGTGAACTACACATCTTGTGAAAAGATTGACTATGTTATTTAGTATGAGCTCTCCATATGCAAAGATAAGGACAACCATTTGGAAGAAAACAAGAGACAATATGACAGATAGTGAAGATCTCTGGTTATCTTGCTTTGAAATTTATGCTTTCTTATGTCCCATTCTGTTCTGTTTTGTTGTGTTTAATTTTACTCCCTTTTAAAATAAAATAAAAAAA